>JALZYL010000017.1:0-237196 GCA_023619815.1 Aspergillus neotritici
TTCCGTTTTTTTTCCTTTTGTGGGGCCCCCCCCCCCCCCCCCCCCTTCTACACATATGACACCCAAACCCGGTACGAACCAGCATGGCAATGTACGCGGAAAATGTCACCGGCTACGTGGGGAATCTCGAGCCCTGGCAGGATGAAAAGCTCCGCCAGTTCTGGGCGACGCTCATACTATTATGGGACGCTCACTCCAACAGCCGTGCCACGCCGGAACACATACGCAGGGCGTCTCTCTCATCCAACGACACAAACACCACCACCACTGCAAAGTCCCCCCGACGAGGCTTCTTCTCATTAACACGACAAACAACCACCCAAACAACAGTAACAACAGACGACGACACGCCCCCCTCCTCCCCCATCCCGCCCATGTTCCTCCCCACGCTCAAAACCCTCGGCGCCACCCCATCAGACCTCAAAGCCGCCCAATCACTACTGACCAAAATCTCCGGAGACCGACTCCAAACCGCCTACCTGCGGGCCCTCAAGCAGGAGAACCCCGACGCACAGCTCCTGCGGTTCCTCCGCGCCGAGAGGTGGAGCGTGCCGCGCGCATGGATCAAGTTCGTATCGGCACTGCACTGGCGCACAAACGAGTACCGCATCGACGAGGAGGTGCTGTGCAAGGGCGAGAAATACCATCTGGACAGGTCGCGGCAGGATGACGACAGTGTGGAGAGGAGAGACAGCGAGAGCTTCATGATGCAGATTCGCTCCGGGAAGGGGTTTTTCCACGGCGCGGATCGGTGGGGTCGGCCGATTTGTGTGATTAGGACGCGGATGCATGCGCCGTCGGAGAAGGCGCTGAAGGGAGTGAAGGATTATATCGTGCATTGTATTGAGACGGTGCGGTATTTGCATGTGGCGCCTGTGGAAACCATGGTATGTGTCCTGTTTGACTTGTGCGTCTGTGTCGTTGTCGAGGCTAAGTGTGATTTCAGACAATATTGTTCGATCTTACGTCGTTTAGCTTGTCAAATTGGGTATGTCGTCCCTCTCCCTGCTCTGCTCCGACTATAAAGTGTACTAATCAGTGCGCAGGACTTCCCCCCAGTCAAATTCATCATCGAATGCTTCCAAGACAACTACCCGGAATCCCTCGGCGCCATAATCTTCTACAAAGCGCCCTGGTTCTTCAGCGGTTCGTCCCCCATCCCCCCTCCACCCCTCCCCACCTCCCAACTAACGCACTCTCCCAGGCTTCTGGAAACTCATCCAAGCAATCCTCGACCCCGTCGTCGCAGCAAAAGTCTACTTCATCGAGGGCCCAAAACAACTCGAACAAATTATCGCCCCCTCACAAATCATCCGCGAGCTAGGCGGCCGCGAAAACTGGGAATACCGCTACATAGAGCCCCTCCCAAACGAAGACGACCGGCTACGCGACACAGCCACCCGGGACGCAATCCTCGCTGAGCGCCACGCAATAGGCGAGGAGCTGTTCTCCGCCACGGCGGAGTGGATCGCGAACCCGGAGGGAATGTCGTGGGTCCAGCGGCGCGAGCTGGCGATTATGAAGATGCATGATAATTACTGGACGTTGGACCCGTATGTGCGTGCGAGGACTTTGCTGGACCGCACGGGCGTTCTTAAGGACGGGGGCATTGTGGACTTTTATCCGGCTAGGACGAATGTTCATGTATGTGATGAGAAGCCGGCTGTTGTGGGGGATTGGGTTATTGGGGTGCCGGTTATGGCGTGATGATTGATGATTTTCTTCTTCTTCTTCTTCTTCTTCTTTTCCCTTATCTTTTGGCTACGTTGGGTGTTGAGGTTGGGCTTCTTGTATATACTCTACTTAATGTGTAGATATGGGACGGTTTAGGGTTCGTTATTGATATCATCTCGGCATGGGGTTTAATGGCAAACATTTCTTACACGCATATCGCTCCTTCGCTATCATCCATAGCTATCATCCATACGCCTGATATGAACGCAACCAAATAAATCCAAACATCACATCACACTCTTTAATTCCGATCATCATCATCATCATCCCTCGTAACCGCCAACCCAATCCGATTAAACGGCGTCGGCAACTCAACAGGCGCAAAAACAGACGTATCCGCCAACTCATACACCATATCGTCAGCGTCGGCATCCACCCCAAGCATCCGATTTTGCTGCTCCTGCTGCTGCACCCAAGACCGGGGCACCAACGCCGCAGGACTATCCATAACCCGATATGGCGGGCCAGGGCTCAACGCGAACGACGAAGGCGTCGTGCTGCGAGGATCGCCGGGGACTCTTAATTCGCCGTCGCCGGCGAACAGGGGCCGCGCGTCGGGGGTGCGCACGCCTAGTGTGTCGCCCGGGTAGACGTAGGCTTGGTCTGTGAATTGGTCGATTGGGTTGAACGAGGTGATGTCTTCGTCTTGGGAGGTTTTGCGCCATGCGTCTCGGGGTCGGTTTTGGTAGGAGGAGCGGGAGCGGGTGAGGCGGGGGGTGAATTTTGCTTTGGAGGGCGCTGTTTTTGCATTGGGGTTAGTCCTTCTTTCTTGTATTTGCATTTGCTGATTGCTTGGTGGGGGAAGGGGTTCAGCGAAAGGGTTGGGGGGGGGAGCGTACAGGCTATTTCATCATCCAGGAGACATCGCGGGAATCCGCTGATAGGATAGCAGGTCGGATGGCTGCGGTCACCTTCTGGACAGAAGAGGATCTCAGTCTCGGCCATTCTCTGCGTGAGACGGACTTCGACCTTGTTCATGGAGAACGTCCCATGCTGCACCATATCGGAGATAGTCTTGTGCTTAACGAGGAAAATCTGGGCGTCTCGCTCGCGGCGCTTCTCGCGAACGAGGAAATAAGGCTGGTGGTCGTCGTGGCCGCGGTTGAACATGCTGATAGAGCGCTGCTTGAATGCCTGGCCCAGATGGAGAATCTGCTCCGAGTTGTTGGGGAATCGGCTGAGGATGTTGCCCTTGAGGGTGAAGGAGCCGTCGGGGTTTTCGACCGTGTTGGGCGGGGCGAGCGGCTCGAAGTAGAACGACGAGGCGATGAGCCGGTCGGCTATCGAGCGGATAGTTTCGCGCTCTTTCGTAAAACGGAAGCGCGCCATCTCGCTGAGGTTGTTGAGCTGGCGCACGTCGTCTAGCGGCGGGGGGGTCCCGTCGAGGGCGAGGTTCACGCGGATGTACCGGTCTGTGAACTGCGGGGGCGGCGGGCTCTTCTCGAGGAAGGTCTTCCACGTGCGCTCGCAGTCGAGGCTGTTGTGGATGTGGTCGATGCCGATCTTGGTGAGTGATCTGACGTGCGAGATGACGCCGCGCGAGGCTGGTTTGGACGGCTGGTTGGGCTCCCGACTTTCCGACTTAGGGTTGTATCCTGTGCCCACGGAGAGGACGATGTCCGGGTGGGTTTCCAGCGCCTCGGGCCAGATGTGTCGCTGCTCGCCGACAGCGATCTCCACGGGGTTGTTGTAGTAGATGGCGCCGTCTTGGTAGCTTTGTCCTGAGGGGCCGTGGAAGAAGGGCTTGAAGATGCGCGGCGCGGCGGACGTTGCGCGCGCCGCTTCCCAGATCTTCATCTCGCTGTCGGGCTTCTCGGAGCGGTTGAATCGGTACGATGAGTAGCCGGGGGGGCTACGTCGGTTGTAGTTGGCCAGGACGACGACAGAGGCAGCGGTTGTTGTCGCCGTCACGGCTACTTTGGTCAAGCGTCTCAACGACGTGGGCTGGAGATCTTGGCGAGAGCCGCCAAAGAGACGGTCTTCTCCGTAGAACGTTTGCAGCGCAGCCTCCAGCGGTCGCGTTTCGTACTTGCTGTGGTTGGACGCGGAGATCAGCCACTCCATTCCTGGGATCCCGATGCCCTTTCGTTTCGTGAAGGCTTTGGTGCACAGAGACCGGAAGGACCGCGTACAGTCTTCCACGGAGTGTCCTGCTGCGCCCAAGCCAAGCGCGATGATGCCGCCGGTGCTTGTTCCCACGATGAGATCGAAGAAGTCCTGGATATAGAGGCCAAAGCCCAGCTCCCGTTCGATTTGCTGGAGGATCGTCAGCTCCACGATTCCGCGGATGCCTCCTCCGTCGAGACTCAGGATGCGTGTCCCAGCTTGGGGAGGCTTGATGAATATGGGCCATCCGGGCGGACAGTGTCCTTCGCTGTACCAAGTTAGCCACATTGTGCTGTTATACAATACAAAGAAAAGTATGCTCACGTCTCCTCAAAATGCAACGGACAAGCAGCAATCTCCACAGCATGCTTCCCCAGACTGGTCCCGAACGCACGCACACACAGCGTACAAAGAACATGACCACAGGGCAACGCATGCTCCGGCGGCTCTACAAGACACGCATAGCAAGCCGTGTGGCTAATAAACTTGGACGGTCCCCCAAGATGACGATAAAAGTTCTTGAGCACCATATCGCGGTGGATGACAGCCGCTTCTTTCAGTTCGCGATCGGCGGACCGCCCGGTCGCCGCGACGAGCTTCATCAGCAGGGCCGTCAGGTTCTTGAAGATCATGGACCGGAAGGTCTGGCGGAAGGCGTCCGCTGTGAAGGATGACTGATACTCCTGCACGGCGAGCACGCGGCCATCTTTGAGCTGGTGTCCTTTGGCTTGGTGGCCGCTGCGCACGTTGACGCAGCGCCCTTCGGCGCTGCGGTATTCGCATGGCCAGTGGTGGTCGCAGAAGTCGTCGAGCGTGTCGTCGAAGTACTCGAGGTATTCTTTGAAGACGCTTTCCGCGGGTCCTGCTTTCGTTAGTTTCACTGTACCATGGGATACTACTACCTTTCTGTTTGAGTTCCACTCACCTAGGGTTCTGCGGCGAGCCGAGTCCAGCATCACGCAGGAGGCAACGAGATAGCTCAACTCCTTGAAGATAGTCGGCCCGTCGATTCGATCTTTCCACACATCTAGTATATCTCTCGCCAGCTTTAGGATGTTTCCGCCGAAATCAGACGGAATGGGGCTGTTCGCAAACGAGGCTTCCACAAAGTCAAACGGCAGGTCGAGTTCGCGCGAGAAATGGTCGAACGCGTACTGCAGGTATGGCTGCAGCTCGTCCGAGTTGAGAAGCATTCTCCACTGTGTTCATGTTAAAGGGGAATCTCCGAAAAGTGAGAGGCCTTGCATACCTGCGATTTCACCTGACGAGACCGCTGGCACGCTGTCTTGATCTCTACGTAGAGTCGCTCGATCTGCTGGTCAATCAAATTCGGACGGCCTTTCTTCGGTACGCGGACGACGCGAATAGTCGAGTAGTAGGAGAGGAGCAGATCGCGAACGGAGGTTATGCGTCGTTGCTTGGGCGCCCAGAATGCAGCTCGCTATATAGGGTTAGGATGCTGGTCCGGGTTTGGAGGCTGGCACCTACTGCACGGAGGTTGTGGTTCCTGTCGATTGCCTCCTTGGTCGCTTCCATGAGATGCTCGGTCGATGCGTCGACATCCCACAGTCGAGGATCCGTGTTGTTCTCAGCAGCGTTGAGGATGATGATAGCGTGAGGGAGAACAGGCTGGTTCGACGACTTTTCGAGCGCTGCGGCGGCCCAGTCGATCAGTTGGTCGATGACATTCTCGATAACTCTGTCAAGTAAATCAATCCCTGCTGTCAAATATGTCCATCGTCATGTCATCATACCGCGGATTCATCGTGACAAACACGATAGTGTCAGAGAATGTATACAGCAGTCGGGGATATAGATTCCGCACGATATACTCTCGGCTCTGAGTCTTCTCGTTGATCGCCCAGAGCAAGTCTCGCTCAGACGCATTCTGACGGACCTTGACTTCATGCGGGATGTTATAGGCCTGGAGATTCTTCTTCACCTTGCGGGACTTGACGCCCATGGGCTCACGCTCCCCGCCGTCCAGGCCCTCGCAGTCGGCGTACAGGATTGGGGCATCAGTATCGGACGAGACGGGGTCCGAATATAGATGCACGTCTCCAGATGTCGGCAGGTCCTGGTTCTTGACGGATCCGACAACGGGGACCTCGGCGTCCTGCTCGGTCGTCAAGCGCAACTGACACACATACATCGCATGTTAGAAGACAGCCGATTACCACCTCGGCAGAAAGACACTATACTCACTTCGATAAGAAGCTTCACCAACGTACTCTTCCCCGCGCCCGTCTGCCCCACAAACGACACCAACCCGGGATATCGAACCTGTCTTTTCCGCCCAGACATCTGCGCCATCAGGTTGGCATATCTCCCATAGTCCTGAAACAACAGGTCGCTCTCGTCCCACACGGTCCCAAACCACGCGGAGTCCTCATCGCGCATGTGGAGATACGACTGCGTCTTCTCGTCGATATCCGCCTCCAGCGTCTGTTCGATAATCCGCGCCAGTTTGGGGTCTGTCTTCTCGTGCGGGATGCCCCCGCGCACCGGTGGTTTTCGGTGCGGCGGCGACCGCGGCCAGCAGTCAGGACAGAAGATGCAGTTGCAGGGGTAGCAGAAGAAGCATTGTCCGCCGTACGCGGGCAACGCTTCGCAGTCGCAGCGTTCTTCGTCGGGCGATTCGGAGTTGGACTGGTTGTCATGCTCTTCGGGACCGAGGGATAGGAGAGCGTTTCGTGTTGCATGTTTCTGTGTATGGCGTCCTTTGACGGCCTCCATTTGGTCGCGGAAGGTGGCTCTGGAGGCGGTTGGGCTTGGTTAGTCGAGTTTTGTTATGCGATCGCGGACGGAAGATGTAGGACACGTACGGTATGTCGCTGGGGTCGTCGATGTCGAGAAGACTGTATTCCTGGGCGAGACGCCAGGCCATTTCCTGGTCGCTGTGTATACCCGCATCAGTATGCAATTCCATCCTCCTGGGGGGGGGGGGCAGGGTTCGCACCGTTCGACGGTACTGGGTTGCGGCCGATGGTCGCGCACTGGGGGCGCGCGCTGGTGATAGGAAGGGCGAACATGCTGTCCATAGTCATTACTATCTTTCTGCTAGTTCTCCTCAACCCTTTTTGTCTTCCATCTTGCTGTGGTTGCTGTTTTGAACCCACCTTGGGACCCTCCGTATCGCTCGCCGACAGATCAATCAACAACTCCTCCTGGGGCTCTTCAAACACCGACAGCGAGCCGAAAGCAGACGGCGCTCGCGCAATGGGCCCATCAGGAGTCTGCCACGGACTCTGATACTGGCTGACAGTCGGAGGAGGAGCAAGAGGAGGCTGTGGGCGAACAATCTCCGCCGTGGATTGTATCGCGTTTGCGCGTGCCTGTGGCTGAGCGACCTGTCCGGGCACCGGACGACGCTTGATCGCACCTGTCCGCGGTCGTGGATCCTGGCCATTGCTTGGCCCTGCGATGGGACTCCGATCGTCTATCCCGTTGTATGCCGTCCCTGGCTGGTTCTGAGAGGGGGCAGGATATCTGGTCTGCGGCGAACTGGAGGGAAATACGTTCCAGTCGCGATCGTCCATGTTGATGGACCGCGCTCACAAACCAAACGCTAGACTGAAGCTTTTCAAAGTGATTGCACCATTTGAAATCGCTATTTTTTCGAGATCGGGGCTAAGGAGGCTCTAGGGTGATAGTGTCTTGGAAATGAGGGGTTGGACGTGCTGTGACGCCCGGCCTGCGGGGTCCATTCTCTTATTATTCTGTCGCTGCGATCGATCTTTCTTTTCTTTTCTTTCTTTTTTCTTATCTGGGGTTCTATTTGCGGTTCTATTTGCGGCAGGGAAAAAGAAACGATCGCTCGATACTTCAATTACCATCGAAGAGGAAGAGTCCAGAGCGCCGGCAAGCCGCATCATGGGGAATCAACCCAGCCGTTCATTGGCGTCCATTCGCACAAATTTTCCCTCCACGCGTCAGGTTGTCAGAGGGACGATGAAAAGAGTCAAGCCCGCATGGCAGCACGCCAGAAGTGCGAAGGAAAGCCAATGATGGATGGGAGGGCCGACATGGCTCCCTGCGGCTTGATGCCCACGGCCGTGGTGGGACTCCCTGATTGGTTTTTGGCTGCAAGTGTCAGCCTTGCGTTGTGCTGGTATCTTGGCTTTGGTTTTTTTGTCGTCGCATTGGCCCTACTCATCCCTGACTATTGAAGAAATATCCGTCCTGGTTGATTGTGAGGCTGAGTTGACACAGCCCCGAGGGAGTGGCGATCTGTCAGTTCTTCCTGAAGGCCTCGGATGGGGCCGATGATACCTAAAAATACTCTCTGTAGATATCGTTCTGAAATCGACAGAGCCCTGAGGATCCACAATTCTAATATGGAGTGGACAGTTCTCTAAGGCTCTTGTCTGTCAGCATTGATCGGTCGCATCTTGCGGTAGGGCGATATTCCATTGGCAAGACTATCGTCGCACTGAATATAGGGCTACGAGGCCAACGTGATATGATATTTTGGAGCCCCGTGGTAATCATCCATTATCGAAAACAATGATTATTATTTTCCACAGATCGAGCTGTCGTACAAGAAAGCCCAGATATCGAAGACGATGCAGGATATGGCCTGACTCTGTGTGACTCAAAGCCTTATGGGGCGGCTTATTTCCCTTCATTCCCATTTCCCACCCCTTGGCACTCGATCGACATGGACTAGTAGATCGTGCCAAATAATACGAGCCACACCCTCCAGATATAGAAAAAGATCGAAATGAACTGGAGTTGTGGCAGGGAATGCTCGCTCTGTCACATGATCAGGCTGTCTCCTTACAGCGCAGATTTGAAGCTTTTGACCCTGTCTCGTATATCATATCATCTACCATGGATGTCCCTTTCTGTTGTCCCACCCAAAAATGGTTGTTTATTAAGAAAGTCTATGGAAGTTCCACATCGTGAAAGTTAAAGTAATTAGGCGATGCAGTCTAACTCCATGACATGACAGGTGCATTCCTCCCACGAATCAACCACCACGTCTGCCTCGCCAACTCAAGCCAGACCCCACCAAGACACAGGCCAATTTCACGCGCAGAGCCGCGGAGTGCCCAAAAATAGGGGAACTCATCGAACTCAGCCCCGAGGGATCGCAGCCCCGTCCCTTTCTAATCAAAGGCGGAGATTGCTGATACGAGCAGTCCCCACCCGTTAGGGACAATGCGGCTTAGGGCACCACGGTTAACGTCCGAGTTGGCTACGAACGAGCGAATGAGACCAACGTCCTCTTCCCCACGACCCTGAGTTGGCTTCATGCCCAGCATTTAGGTCATGTCTAGCGCAGGCATTCAGCCTCAACGCCTCGTATTGTGATGGTTTGGGTCGACGATGGGGGTTTGCTTGGCTGGGGGCAGGGTGCCCGAGCGAGTCGTGACAAACTTATAAAGCGGTCGTTGTCCGCCGTCTGATTCTATCCTCTACATCCATCTTCCAAGTCTATTCCTGCCTCTACCATATCAAGACCTATCTATCTCCTCCACTCTACCACTCAATATCTATCCAACATGCGTTTCCTCTCCGTCGCTGTCCTGGGCCTCGCCTCCGTCGCCGCCGCCGCCGACATCAAGAGCTGGGACGACCTCATGGGCGACATCCCCACCTGCATGAAGAAGTGCATGAACGACTTCTACAAGGACGGCGGTCTGGAGAAGGAGTGCGGTGCCCCTGAGAAGGCCAGCGCCGACTGTCTCTGCAAGCCCGCCAGCGCCAAGATCATCTCCGACACCATGTCCAGCGTGGACGACCTGCAGGACTGCCTCAAGGACTCCTGCACCCAGTCCGACCTGACCGACAACGTCGACAAGATCAACGACATGGGCACGCGCGCTACTGATTTCCAGAAGCAGTGTGAGAAGGGTAAGTCAAAGCCATCTAGATCCTCCCCATTTCCTTTTGTGTGATGGGCGCATTGTCTGACTGTGTTTGAACTTTAGCCGATTCCAACGGCGCTGGCTCTCTCCTGCCTGGCGTGAGCAAGTCTATGCTTGCCGCTGGCGCTCTCCTGCTCCCTGTTGTGCTGTAAATGGGATAATACTCTGGGAATATTGGTTTTGTTTGAGTTGGGCTGTTGGGGGCTTTCTTCATAATTGATCCTTGGTTATTGCCGGGGTTTTGCATATAATGACTGCGATATGTCGCCTATACCTATACCACTATCTTTTTATTCTGTCCATAACCTTGTCTATAAGTAAAGAGAAACAAAGACAATAGACCAGTTTACTCAATATAATTTGTACGCACAGACTCTGGATTGGTTTTGGTTGGTCCACTCCAGCCCTATCCCAGCCGTGGGGACAGGGCGATCATTGCGTGCTCCATGCTTAAATTGATTCAGGAATTCTACTTCCATATGAATGAATTATATTCCAGTCCAGTGGATTCGCTGGTAAATATCGCAAGGGCCAAGTGACAATAATTCCTAATATATTTTGTGTTCAATTATTATCAATACATCTATAAGGTATAAGGTATATATACACATCCGTGTGAACCAAGGTATCTCATCGCATGGATAGCCAACAGAAGAAAAAGAATAACGAAGGAAGGAATAAGAATCGAACAAATGGATATCTACCGGTAATAAAAATAGACCGCCACACTATCCCATCTCACTCACGATCAACGCCGCTCACCAGGCACCTCAGCCGGCATTTCATAAACATGGTGCACGTCCGCCGGCGCCTCAACAGCCACCGGCTCTGCAGGCACTTCCGCCCGTCGGTCCTTACTCTCGAGCTCCACCGGCGCCGCCACATCCTTGGCCGCCAATTCCGACATCGCCGCGCCGCCGCCGGGGTTGCTGGGCGCGTACGCGGGCGGGTTCTCGACAGACGCCGCACCGGCCGTGCCAGCTTGCTTGCGGCGGTAGATCACGAAACCGATAGCTCCGGCGAAGAGGGCCACACCCACGACGACTCCGACGACGATGCCCGCGATGGCGCCGCCCGAGAGACCGCTCGATTCGCCCTCCTCGCTGGACTTGTTCTCCCCGTCCGGGGACGTCGTCTGCTTGGCTGCATTGGGCGCAGCCGCCACCGACTTGCATTCTGTGCCGGACGGCTGCACAGCGTGGTACTCCTCCTCGTCGGTGATCTTGTTCTGCCACACGTGGAACTTGCTCTCGTCGTGGTTGACGAGCAGGTACGCGGCGGTCAGGAACGGCTGCCCCAGGTACCAGGTGTTCTCGTTGGCCTGGCCGTCCGTCGAGCCGACGAGGATCTCGCGGGAGGTGTCACTGAAGCCGAGCGTGTCTTCCTTGACGTAGGAGTCCGTCGTGACGAGCTGCTCGTTAGTGATTGTGATCTTCAGATCCGTGTTCAGCGTGATGGTGATGTTGCCGCCGAAGACGGGCTGCTCGGTGTCGTACAGCAGGCCGTTCGGGCGCAGCCCTGTCGACGTGCCGAAGAATTTGCCCCCAAAGGAGGGCATCATGCTGGTGACGGTGTCGTTGGCGAAGGTCATGAGGCGGTTGGCCGGGTCGATGCACATGTAGCGCCCGGAGGAGAGGGCGTTGTAGACGCTCCCGTTGGACATGCCTACGTCGATGCCCGTCACGTAGGCGTCGAGACCGGTCGGGCAGTCGGGGTTGATGTTCACGGCGAAGGTCTGGCTGTCGCCTTGGGTTTTGGCTTTGTCGTAGCCGCCGAAGACGGCGACGCCGTTCATCTGCGTCGGCTCGGTGTAGCCGTCGAGCCCGAAGAAGAGGCCCCAGGATTTGGAGAGGATGGCGCCCTTCTCGGAGAGGTATTGCAGGAAGGTGGAGTTGGGGCCGAGGCCGAGCGAGTTGAAGGTCATGGCGCGCGTGGTCGTCGCGAGGGGGAAGTCGTACAGGGCGTAAGTGTCGTTGATGTGGAGGGTGTCGGCGCCGCGGGGCGGGACGCCGTCGAAGTTGAAGGCATCGGACGAGGTGTCGTGCGCGGTGATGTTGGGGCTGGCGGTGTTGGTCCAGCTCTCGGAGGGGTCCGTCATGAAGACGCCGCCGCGGTTGAGGATACACGGGTCGTCGAGGGAGGCTCCGCAGCCTTCATGCCAGTCCCAGAGGAAGGTGTTGTTTGCGTATCTATCCGGACGGATCATTAGTCTCGGTTCCACAGGTCGTCTGTCGGTGATCGGGGGGGAATGTACCCAGCCATGTCAAATGCGAGTGATTGGGGAGGCGTGCCCAGCGAGATCTCGACGCCTCGCCGGTGGGTGATGCCGTTGACGGTGACATTGCGATAGGGCAAGGTGATCACGTTGCTACCCTCACAGTCAGCCGCGGCCTGGTGTGCCAGAGCCAGCAGCGCCAGGCCCAGTCTTCTGACGGTGATCATGTCCATGAGCAATCCTCATCCAATGCCCGAAACAGTGCGGTCCAATAACCACCAACGCGGAAGGAAATGAGCGTAGAAGTTGGATGGCAGGACGATGTCAGCAGCGCACGAAGAACGAGGGATGGCAATATGAATAATCCGTCGGTTTCTCCTCGTCTCACTCCCTGGTGGGGGGGTTTGCTGCGGCTCAATCCCAGCCCTTATTAGTGGGAGCATATAGTTTCATTGGGTGGGTTGGCTGTGTCGATTAGTTTGAAGCTGTCGCGCAATGATATCCCACTGCGCCCATGATGTGGGTCCGACACACCCGTCAGTCTTCTCGACTCGTTTCCCCTCGGGGCAATCCCTACGGTGATCGGCAAGGCTGTCTTACCCCTTTTCTAGTGCTATTACCACCCCCAATGTCGGTGTACTGCTGGAAAACTCTGCATGTAGCTTGACCGGAGGTGAAGAGTATATCGTAGGTGAAGAACCTAACGTAGCTGACAAAACAGCCAGGATAGATTGAGATTTCGAGCGCGAACACGACACCTTCCCGTTGACCATAATAACACTAAGCAGTAGTGCTTATAGCGCGTCTGCTGCGCGCACGGGGGGCCACACACCGTTCTCACTCACACTTCCCGCTCGGAGATCACGATTGGCGCTTGCAGAACCCCTGGATTCCGGCTGTGTGGACAACATGCAGCCTGATTGGCCTTGGCGTATTGAGTTTCCTGCACTTGATCTGGGTCATTCCTTCGGTCCACGCTGCTGACTCGGAGGGTTCCGTCGGAATGTCGTGCTCTGTGGAGCTTGACGCCGGTCTGCCTTGCTGGCGTCTTGTTTATAGTATTGACAGAACTCTGTTGATAGTTGGCATACTCGTTATACATTTTATCAGCCGAAAAATAGAAGAACGGGGCCTCCAAACATTGATATGATATTTTAGGGTTCGACGGGGCATGTGATTTGTCTGTTGACAACCCATATATAGGTACTCCTGGTGCGGAGTAATCATTCCTCAACCAGGGATCCAACATGTAGAAAAGCTGCCCATGTATCTCACGCTGAGATAGCAATATTTTCCGCAAGACCAAGCTAGCAAGCTCCGATGACGAGGATTCGAGATGATGTCGACGGTCGAGTGACCCCGCCTTGATCCTTGCATTCTTGGTAGTTCCTTGCATATTCCGAGTCCCATGCTGACGGTGAGATCATGCCCAGTCATTCCACTCTGTTCGGTCGATTCCCGAAGCCTTCTTCAGTAAACAATAATGTATTGAAGGAACCGTGGTTGCGACCTTGTTCATGTTGCAGTGATAATACAACCCGATTATTATAGGAGTTGGTAGCCGAGGTTGAGACGTCCTCGGAAATGACCAAGATATCAAGATATCAAGACATGGAAAAGGAGTCATTGGAATTGATCAAAGGTCAGACATGTAAAGAATAGATCTCGCATTCCGATACAGTGCAATCCAAGTGTCTGCATATTTTAATGGCCAGGAATAGTCTAAGATGGTTTGGCATGTGTAATTGCCCGTTCTTCCCAATGTATATATATATCTAGCGGAAAGCAGGATACAATACACTTCGCAAAGCTCGAATGCCACATTCTGGACCACGCAAGTTGAAACGACAAAGAAGTATTCCAGTTCTCTCATTCTCAAGTCTATATGACATTCTCATTCTCAAGTCTATATGACATGTCAAAGAGAATTGGTGCAGAATCTCTATTTGGTCACCTGACTCTAGCGCTGAGGTCCGATGTTGATCGCAGATGCAGCTTTCAAGTTTTGACTCCTCTCAACATTTCTCTAGTATCCCTCCCCATCTCTTCAATCGTCATGTCTTGACCTCCTGTCATTTACATCATTTTGCGTTCGGCTTCCGTTATGCTGGAGAAAAATGCCGAGCACAAATAGACTCATGCCTCGTATTAAATTAGTGCGGGGTCCATCAGCCTCACGGCTGACGAGGTCAAAGATATCCTTTAAAGCAGCCACTCTGGCAGACATATGCCCTCTAACTGATATGATTTGATTTGACTAACATACAGAAAAAACTCACCATGACATCGCAGGAAGACTGGCCCCTGATGGTGGATCGGCTCCGCCGAGCGCAGGCCACCCTGCGAGAAACCTGGACATCAGGCGCGGTGCCTGTCGAGGAGGAGATCGCGATGCGCGCCCAGTTCGCTGAGCTGCTCTCCCACGCATTTGACGCTATGGGAGATGTGACAGACCTCAACGATTGTATCGAACACCTCGAGACCATAGTGAGACGGCTGGGCTCACCCTCTCCCGCCCGCGCGGAGCATCTAAACAAGCTATCCTATATGAAGATGTCCGCGTACAAGACAACAAATTCGGCGCGAGACCTAGACGAATCAATCAGATACGGCCAGCAGGCGAAGGACGAGGCAGACCCTGCTGATCGTGCGCTCCTGTGTCGCATATACCACAACCTTGGATACAACTTGTCGCACCGGGCGCAGCTGGGCCCCTCGCGCCCATCCGATATCGACGAGGCTATAACTTGTGGGCAGATGGTGCTGGATTTGGCTCCCTCGGACAGCGAGGAGTATGCAGACACTTTGATGAATTTGGTATCGCGCTTTCAGGCGCGGTTTGACAGAGATCACCACGAGGAGGACAGACAGAGGGCTCTCGAGCTGATCCAGCTGCGGCTTAAGAGACACGCTCCGGAGACGTTACCGTATGCATATACTCGCTTTGTGCAAAGCAGACTGGCACATCTCGGTTCCGATGATATCGATGGCATCGATGACGGGATCGCTCGGGCTAAGGACGTGCTGCGTCTGATGCCACCCAAACATGAGGGTCGCATTGACATGCTCTCGGAGATCTTGTCGAAGCATGAGCGCAGGTATAAAAGATCAAACGAGCGATCCGACCTCGTTTCCGCCGTGGAGTACTCTGATCTTATCCTTGAGGCTGTGCCCCCCGGATACCCGCGCCGACTCGATTGGGCCGTCCAACACTTGGCCCTGATTGCAGAGCTTGCTTCATCTAGCCAGTCAATAGTTGAAGTTGATGGTTTGATTGAACGGGCGCGCTCGTTATGGGAGGAAGTTCCGGTTCGCCATGCGAAACGGCACCCTAGTGGACTGGCGGTTGGAGCGATCGTTGCACGGAAGTATCTCCTTTCTAAACAGCTGGATAGCTTCCACATGCTGGTCAGCCACGCGATTAGGGTCTGTGATGATGTGAACGAGAAGAAAGACAAGTCAATATCCGTCAACACCACCCCGCTATGGGAGCTCTCCAGGTCTATACGTAAACTAAGTCAAGGGCCCGAATCGAGCCCTGTCCGTCTCCAGGCTATCGAGAAAGTTCACACATACTTCACAGAGGCTTACCAGGACAAGAAACTGCTGAAAGGCTTGGTTTCAATGCAGGCAGAGCACGGGTCGGAGATTGAAATACTGTCAACACACGCGAATGCGACCGAGCCAGTCTCTGACAAGGACCTTAGTACCTCACTTCAGAAAAAGGCAGATGAAGCGAATTCGACGCTCTCCCTGCGACCTAAAGCTCTCGGCCTCAGTCCGCGCAAAGATTACCACGACCAGTTAACAGGCATGAGGACCCTGGCCCTCGACAAAAGCTCAGGTAGAATCATCATGTCAATGGAGGAGATCGTGAAAGATATGATGGGATACACGGGCACAGATCAACCACGGTCTTGGACCGAACACGCGGAACGAGAGAGCAGACTTGAGCGAGAGTTCCTTGAGCGCGAACAACAGGAGGGAAAGCACCCGAATCCGAACCTTTGTCGTGTCTGTCGAGTTATTAAAATCATTGTTGGGCCAGAAACGCCAGAAGAGGGATATTCGTGGAATTCAAAGCTTTTCCTACCCCATGGAAACTGGGCGCAGCTGCAATGCCGGCGACATTGTGTCATCTGTCGCCTCATCATTTCGCTTATTACCACCGCACAGGGGACGTTGCATCCGCGCTTGGCTGAGTTGGATCGGGAGATCCAGGGCATAAGCTTTCATCTGCGGAAGCTGCCTTCAGGGGAGTCGATACTGGGCGTGGAATATGGGTTGAAGGCAGTTGGGGGTATTCGACTTCTGACGCCGGCGAACCACCAGAATGCACTGCGTCAGAGCCATTCGGGAGACACGGGAAAGCAGGTCGTTGATACAGCCAAATTGCGGCGATGGCTCAACGACTGTGACTACAACCATGGTCGAAATTGCAATGGTGTTCTGAGTGACGTCCGCTTCAACCAGGACATCAACCTGATACTCGTCGATGTCCGGGATCGCTGTCTGACTCGGGCAACCTCTGCGGAGAAATACTTTGCTCTTAGCTATGTCTGGGGTGATGTTCAAATGCCTTCGTTACGGCGAAGCACCCTTGAAGCGCGACTGAAACCTCAGTCTCTGAATGAAATGGAACTGAACATACCAACTACAGTGCTAGACGCCATGCTACTCGTGGAATCACTGGGAGAGCGATATCTCTGGGTTGACGGGCTGTGCATCATCGAAGACGACGAAGGCGATAAGACTCACAGCGTCAACACGATGGATATCATTTACGGAAAGTCATTCGCGACCATCATGGCTATACATGGGACAGATGCCAACGCCGGACTACCTGGTGTGCGGCCCAATTCTAGGAAGGCCCAGCACACGGAGTCCATTGTAGTGTCTAGCAGATATCGAGACCACCTGGGATATGAGAAGGGGGTGCCCAGTGATGCTACAGAAGACATAACCGTGGTTGCCACACCCACGCCGCTGGAGCTGACACTGGAGGCTTCGACTTGGAAATCGCGCGGTTGGATCCTGCAAGAAGCACTGCTCTCCCGTCGACGCCTGTACTTCACTAAAGACTGCGTGTACTTCCAATGCAACAAAGAAACCCACTGCGAGACTACTCTCGCCGAATCGGGACATGCTGAATTTCTCAATCGATCGCTACCCCTGGAGACTTCGACGCGGAACCAGAACCCTCTGATGGAGCTCAAAGAAATCATATCATCTTCAGAAGAAACAGACCTGCGCCAAACATTCGGTATATACAAGGAAATTGTGGAAATGTACACGCCCCGGAAGATGTCCCTTGCCAACGACATAATCCGCGGCTTTTCAGGCATCCTATCAGTCATGGCCGAGTCCACAAACCAGCAATTCGAACACGGTCTCCCAACTCGCCTCTTCGACCTCGCTCTCTTCTGGTGCCCTGTCGAACCGCTCTTTCGCCGGTCCTCCTCCGAATCCAGCTACCGCACGAACCTCGCAACAGTCGCCTCTCTAACCGAAATGGCTCGCAAGCACGGCGTCAAATACCGATTGACGCCAGCCAAGGATGCGCCGCCCTCGCAATTCCCCAGCTGGTCATGGGCAGGGTGGGTAGGCCCTGTCGAATACCGGCTCACTAATCTAGACAGCGAGCCCCTACCGATCCCCTCTGTCGACACATTCACCATCTACCACAAAGGTCACCACCGCCAGATCCACACCCACCGAGCTGGAACCTCCCAAGACACCACCACATCGCAACCATCTAACATATCAGGCCCCGACTTTGGCCCGCACACTCTCCAATTCTGGGCCCGCACTGTCCCCGCGTCTCCCTCGTTCCACCTCCAGCGCCACTCCTCCCCTGACTATCTCAGTATCCGCCGAAACCAGCTCCACAGCGAAGGCCAGCAACTGATCCTTCGCATCTACGACCGCCAAAACCGCCACTGCGGCATATGGTACGCAATCCTGAGGGACGAACAGCTGCTGGGAACGGAGCTCAACCTCGACATGGTCGAGATATCCCGTCTCGGTGATGTGTACAAGCGGCGGGAGGGCCCCAGTCGCGTGGAGGGCGAGATTGACTTGTTCGACGCGGATAGCTTCCCGGATACGGGGCCTGGCAGTGGCTTAGTTAATGTTGTTGTTGTGCGGTGGAACAATGAGGTTGCGGAGAGGTATACTGTGGCGCAGATTCATGTTGCCGCTTGGGAGGAGGCTGGGCCTGTGAGGAGGCATGTTCGGTTGGCGTGAGGGTGTATTAGATACGGATTTACATCGTCTACGCTTATTGCTAATGAATACAACTTAGGGGTAAATGTGCTGGTTCCGCATGGTTTTGCTTTTCTGTGCCCTATCACACCGTGTTTACATCCGGACCTGACCGTTATTCCATACGCGTTGAATCTAGGCTTACAGCTCAGGTGGTATGGGTTGTTTAGCGAGTGGGTTGGATTAATATGCAAGGACGACGGAGACTAAACTTCGTGATAAGCCCAGCTGGGATACTTACAACACCATCTGCCACTTCACCCGCTTCTCCCTGATCATATCCAACACTCCCATGGGCAAGAACTTCTGATCCACAATATCCAGCGTCCCGAACTCCTTCACCAAGCTGTCGGCGTACAGCTGCAGAATCCAGCGGTCCTCCTCTTCCATATCCGCTATGTTCACCCGTCCCCTCACACTATCAGCCGCAGCCAGCACCGTATTCGTATAGTCCACGCTATACCTCTCCGGGACCTGGCTCAAGTTCTCATAGCACTCTCGGAGGGGTACACTCGTTCTATCACGGAACTGGCTCCACTCCTCGAAGGACATAAAAGTGCCCTGCTCTGACGACCGCACGATAGGTGGCTTGCTTGAGCCCGGAGGCGGGTTCGCGAACTGCAGACGTGCATTGACCGTGCGCTCCGACAACTCGTAGAATTCCCTAGCTGCCTCCTCGTACGCCTCTCGCTCTCGTTTCTTGAACTCGTCGACAAACTGCGCCGGGCGCTGGGGGAGGCTGTCGCGGACGAGCAGCATCGGGATGAACGGGTTGCGGAGACCCAGTCCGCCGAGCTCCACGGGCAGGAAGAAGAACGCATCTGGGACTTGCGGCGCGTCGGGGAAGTGCGTTTGGATCATGTGGCGCAGGTGCGACGTGACGGTCGGCGTGTCTGTCTTGCCGAACAGCGTGTCGTACATCTTCTGGTATGTCGCCAGGATGGAGTCGACGTGCGGCTGGCCAAAGCAGTGTGCGGGCTGTCCGAAGGTGTTGCGGAAGAAGAGCCCAATGCAGCTGTTCCAGGTGCGGATCCACGAGATGACGCTGTTGCATCGGCTTAGCTGCGATTGCAGCTGCTGGACGTGTGCGTCGACCTGCGGTTGGTCGATGACCCAGTCGCCGGAGGGGCCGTCGAGCTTCAGGAAGCCAAATGTGACTGGCCCTTCGGGCAGTCGGGATGCGATGGCTATGTCTTCCGATTCAGATAGGTACACCGAACCTGTCTTGTGGTGGTTGAACTCTAGCTTGGTCACTTTCGCGTACTCGTGCATCACTTCCCATGCGCGGGCGCACTTCTCTGGATCACCGCAGAGCCAGATGTCGTCGTGCAGTCGGTACAGGAGCATGCCTGTTGCGCGGTTGACAGCGAGGTCCATGAAGAAGAGTACCAGCTCCCCCGTCAACTTCTCCGACGCGTGAGACATGGGGACACCCTTTCTGCGGATCCGCGACCCCTTAGGCTCTCGTCCCTCAGACGCTTGGTCCATGTTGAGAGGCGCCTCAAGGTACTTGCGGAAAAAAGCTATCCAGTTCTCGGAAAATCCGATAAAGCGCATGACTGCGAAGATGGTGCTGTGCGAGAGACTTGTCGCGTACCACTTCAGGTCCGACTGGATGACTGCCGCCTCGCCGTACAGCTGCTGATGTACTAGCGTCTCGGTGGCGATCTTTCTTAGAATCTTCTGCTTCACGTTTTTATCCTCTTTCCTGGTGTATCCCGACGTGGACTCATCGTTGTCGTTGTCGTATGATCCCATGCAGCGCTCGGACAAAGCTTCCTGCGTTCCCGGCAGCTGGGAGAGAAAGTACGTATACACAAACTCGTTTTTGCGCCTTTCTTCCTGGCTCACTATCCCCCGCTGTGACCCGAGGTAGAATGTCCGGCGCAGGTGATCTGTTGCCGTCATCGTAGACTGCGACGACCACTTCCAGAGTTTCGAGTGCTCCACGAAATCCTGCAGAACAACCTTAACCCGATTACACAGCCGACTGCCAATGTATTGCACGAGGAGCAACTGCAGCACGTCCTCATCCATCCAGATGCGGTACTTCCCGTTGAGTTGTGGCCGCGGCAAAACGGGAATGCCCTCTTCTCCGGCATTCCAGTCCCACTGGTCAAGGTCCGCGTAGCGGAAGTTCAGCACATCCGCGATCTCGTTCATCGCAACGCTGTTCCTCAGGAAGGACTTGAGCAAGGCGCGCTTGTCTTCGCTCACGAGATCTTCCGCCAGAAGGCCCTTGATGCACACCGACAGCGAATACTCGTTGAATGGTTCCTCCGTCTTCCATTGGCTTGTAGTTTCCTCCTCGATCCGTTCCCGGAGGTCCTCCAGCGCAGCGCGGCCTTCTTCCTCTGGGAACAGCCCATCGAGAAAGGCGAAAATCTCATCCTGATCGGTATCCAGCGGCTCAAATACGACCTCCTCAAATTGGTCACACAGCTGTTGCAGTCGTTGCTTCTGCCTCTCGTCCACAACCTCGTAGTCCTCCTCCTCCGAGGAGCGCGGCTCCGGAGCCATAGCCGTATCCTTGTTCGAGTGTGGATGTACCCATTCTGTCAGGAGCCGAGCGTACAGGTCCGCCATGGCTAGTTTGGCGCTGCGCCGGTCGAGTAGACCCAGCAGCTCTTTCTCGAACCCAATAAGCATTTCCTCCGGGACGGAAGAGTCGTAGCGCGCCTGCTGAAGCCAGGTTCCCATGTTCTCGACAGCGGCATCGTTGGCGGTTTGCGGTTGAAATTCCTTTATGCGGACCAGGAGGTACTCGGTGCGGCTGCGAGCGTCCGGGCGCTGCAGCGACGCCTGTATTATGGATGCTTTGCGGGTCTCATATGCATCACGCTGCTTCTGCAGTTCGCGGATTTTGCTCTGAGTCAGGGAGAGCAGGGTTTGGGACAAGGCAGCATCCACGGGTGCCATTGTCGCTAATTGAAATATGATATGTCCGGACACTAAGAGAGCGGAATGTATAACTCAGTGGGGATAGTTTCTTCACGACGTAGGACGTCGGGCACAGGGTTTATATAACAAGGCTGTCTATTGGTGAGTCATGCCAGACCCCATTGCAGCCTTGTCTGATCGGCAAGGGATCTTCTAAGCCGCATGCTTGCCTAGCCAACCTGCATCCTTCGTATTCCTTCGCTTTGCTTCCGTGGACCGTGCACTTAGTGGTGATTTGATTCGATATCAATATACCCACTTCTTCGGTGTCTGCCCGATGGCATAGCTTCACATGAAGAATGTGTTCTTCAAAATGCATTAAACCATTTGGGGATGGAAAATTGCAGGATGAGACAAAAGTAACCAATCTATTGATGCATGCTATAGTATTGATCCCAAGTTACTATAGCGCGCACAGCTAACTATCCCCAGCCGCCGCCCAACAGTCATAATAAACTTTAAGAAGCTCCTTCATGGGCTTCATGCCTAACAGCTTCGGGTTATCGGACAACGCACGGCGAAGGTTGCTGGTATCATAACGGGACATGTGCTCAAAAGCAGCCCACGACACCATGTGCTGGGAAAGCTGCCCGACAACCAACGGCGTCGTCACATTCCAGCTTGCGTCGCTGAACTTGGTGAATTCTCCCACCCATTCCACATTGGAGAGACTTCGTAACGGAGCCGGCGCATGTTGACTGAGAATTTGGAACACCTCTGCGAGGGTAATGACCTTTTCTTGGTCGGGCTGCAGCACGTTGAACGCGTGGCCGATGTTTGCGTTATTTACCGATATGTGCGATATTACAGATGTAACGAAATCCACCGGCACAACCTGCCATCGCTGTGGTGGAGGACGGGGGTAGCAGCCTAGTCGTATACAGTTAGTCATGAGACGATTTACCATGTCGTCTTTTCTGCATGCGCCTGTTATGCTGTGCCCGGTGACGATCGCTGGACGATATATAGTGACGGGAAATCCATTGTCCTTAGCATCCCAGAAGATACTCTCTGCCACAAATTTGCTCTGTGTGTAGCCGAGTGTTTCCCTCATGGTGTGTGCCTCTAGGGTAGGCCTGACATCTTCCGCAATCTCCGTTGCAGCGTCTTTCGCAAGACCACAGGCCGACATACTGGAACAATACTGTATGGATTTCAGACGCTCGCTATTCGCGAAACGAAGGATCTCGAGTATCCCGAGTACGTTGGTGCTGCGATGGACTGCATATGGTAACGTGTAGTTCGAATACCCGGCAAAGTGATAGATGACACTCGCCCATTGTGCCAGTTCTTTATATTGACTTTCTTCTATACCCAGGCCCTTGGCAGACACCTCTCCAAGGACGACTGTAAGTTTGGATTCGTTTTCCATTGGCGTTCCATACATGGCAAATGTCTCTTTAATCCGAGCCATGCCAGCTTCAGGCGATTCAGCTCGGACCAAGCAAGCAACGGCCTTGACTTGCGGCAAGCATAGAAGCCGAGCCAGAAGCGATGACCCGAGGAAGCCAGTTGCCCCAGTAAAGAATATCCTGCCTTCGGATTCTGAGGTCCAGTCCACAAACTCCCGGGAGATAGGCCGCATGGCCCTGCCCAAGGCCAGATCTTCTTGAAAGTCGAGGTTCTCATCCAGCGCAGGTGGAAGAGAATCTACTTGAGTGTTCGGACCGGCAGGGTGACCGTACCTCTCTCGCAGCTTGTGAAGGGCGATCTTACTCAAACCCCCCACCCGGCCAGCGGACGAGACCTCTACCAACGTGATTTCTATGCCGGCGTTTCGACGGAACCACGTCCGTATTTCAAACGTCATCAGAGAGTCAATCGCGATGTCGGCAAGGTCCTGTCCGCTTAGGTCGTCAGGCCGCGACGTATAGGAAGCGATCAGTTTTCCCAGCTCCAGGGTCAGTCGTTTCTCCGTCTTGGGATCGTCCAGGAGCGCGGGGTTATTCTTGATTGCATCCATTTGCTCCCTGAGTTCGTCAGTTCGCGATTCTGACGGGCCATCGGCGATGTTCGATAGCATGTTGTTCCATGCACTGAACCGGACTTCGCGCATCCATGACCATGCCATTTCATCGGTGGTTGTATGCCTTGTTGTCCCAAGGCCCACGATAAGCTGACTGGGAAGATGGTATCGCTGGGAAAATATAGCAATTCCCAGCGCTTGTAGTAAATGGTGTTCTTCTAGCAGCTGTAAGGCACCAGAGCGTGCGACTTCCATAGTCCCAGGATGTGACATCTCGGATACATATCCAATCCCTAATACGAGCCCTAGGTCAATTACACTTGCCACAAGGCCTTTAGACCGGCGGTAGTCGGCGAAGGCATCCAGGAATGTGTTGGCCCCCGCATAGTTTGTCTGACCTGGCCACCCGCTGATGCCAGCGACAGATCCGAGAAGCACAAAGAAATCGAGCGGTGTCTTTTCGAATACAAGATGAAGGTTCCAGGTACCCTGTACCTTTGGGGTGAGGGCTTCGGTCCATTCATCGTACGACATGTTGCGGAAACCTTGGTCCTAATAGCGGGACAATGAGTCATGCAACCATCAATCGAATTTGAAGGATTCGGAAAATACATACTCTAAGCACCATAGCCAAATGTATGATACCGGCAATGGGTGTCGGTGAGGCTTTTTCAGCCCGACGGACATCTTCAATATTCGCTACATCCCCAGCAACCGTAGTAACACTGCAACCTTGCTCCTGGAGGTCGTGAATGACACTCTCAGCCCCCACAGTATTCGAACCTGATCGAGACAGGATAACCAGGCGACGTGCGCCCTTCTCTACCATCCAGTTCACGACAGCACGGCCGAGTCCACCAAACCCACCGACTACTAGATACGACGCCTCGGCGGAGAAGTAAGGCGTCGTTTCATGGGCCCGGGTCACTGCAAGGGTGGAAGGCTCGTCTGGCATTTTGATCACAATCTTTCCCATATGCTGGCCGCTTTGCATATACCGGAATGCCTTCTCGACATCGACCGCGTCGTACACGGTGATGGGTTTGATGGGCTGCGCTTTGCCTTCATTGAAATATTCAAGCATTTGATTGGTCAAGTCGCGCAGTTCCCCGGTGTTATCGTTGATGAGCTGCAGGACATCAACTCCAACAAAGGCCCTGTTCCCAGCGAACAAATCCATGTCAAGTTTACCATGGCCTAGAAAGTCCCGCTTGCCCAGCTCCAGCATTTTCCCGAATTGCGCAACGCACTTCCATGACGCATGGAGCAACTCGCCCGACAGCGAATTCAGAACTATATCTACACCACGATTGTTCGTCATTTTCATGACCCCGGAGAGGAAAGAGGAGCTGCGAGAGTCGAATATGTGGTTGGCCGGGATCCCTAATTTCTGGAGATGCTGGATCTTTTCCAGTGATCCCACGGTTGCGAAGATTTCGGCCCCAATTGCTCGACATATCTGGATGGCTGCCAGTCCTACGCCGCCACATGCGGAGTGGATCAAGACCGACTGCCCTTTTCGAAGATTTCCCACGGTCAGTAGAGAGTACATGACGGTGACATAGACGCAAACAACGGTGGCAGCTTCTTCCAAAGGGAGCTCGGGCGGAATGGGGACGCATCGGTCTGCAGGGAGTATCTTGCGTGTACACATGAGCCCTGTGCCTGCTATCATCACTTTATCGCCGACTCGGAGCCTTGTGACTCCAGGTCCGACTCGACGGATGATTCCACTTCCTTCGATACCGATTTCGCCCGTGTGTGACATGAAACCCATGGCGATCATTACATCCTGTTCTGGTAAGCAGTCATCATCCACTGCGGTCTGTGACGGGCAAACCTTACTCTAAAATTAAGTCCAACGTATTTCACATCCACTTCAACATGGCCTTCCTCGACTCTAGCCGGAACAAGGTCCGCTAAGGTCCACATGAAGGAACTGAGCATCGCGTAGGTGCCAATGTCTAGCATACGCGTTCCCGCGACTCCCTCTGATCGCTCCAGTGGCTGCTCAAGAGACTTCCACTCATAGCGACCAGCTTGTATTACACCGTTTTGCACGACGAATTCACATTCCGGATTCGCGTCTGGGTCTTCTATCTGGGCCAGAAACATTTCATACGCCCTGATGATTGGCTGCAGAGCCTTCGCGTCAGCATTGTCAAGCTCTAACGTGACGAAGTTCTGCGTGACCTCATGTCGGAGAGTCCGGGCAACTCCCAGTATCAGCCCATACCGAGGGTCCCTGCATCCCAACTGGATCGAATGCGTTACCCAGAACAGCCGACTGGTCGTGCAGCTTGATAACCAGCGGCGGAACTGCTCAAAATCTTCCTTCGTCAGGTCGAAGAAGAACGGGCCCTCTAGATCCATCAGGGATATAACGTTAGAGCCCGGCGGTGGTGGCCGGTCAATGGTTGTATAGCACACGTCATAACCAGCTAACTCAAGCTGATGCCCCAGTTCCCGGGCCCAATCCGTGATACTGTACCTGCAAAGCAAGAATACCTCGCCCTTTTCCAGCTTGGGTGGCAGTAGCCTTGATACCATGTGCGCGCTGAGCTGATACGGGGCTTCGTTGTCATATCGACAGCATTCGACGCCCGTGAATCCTGCTTTTACGAGCTCACTGTGCCACCTTTGAGTTGAGACATACGGTCGATCCGCTCGACCGTCTTCTTCCCCAAGCCACCAGCCGGGGAGGAGACCCATTATGTAGTCCACTTTGAAGACATCACCGGCCAGCTCGATAAGAAACAGCCGACCGCCTCGAGTCAGGAGCTTCCGAACATTGGCCAGCGACTCGTAAAGCCATGGGGTCGCATGGAGAACATTAGAAGAGATCACCAGGTCATAACTCTCGGCCTCAAACCCCTGCTCGATGGGGTCGCGCGTTATGTCCAAAGTGGCGAAGTTCATATCTGGGTAAGACTTAAACCGATCCTTGGCTTCTGCCAAGAACCCTGGTGATATATCTGTGAATGTGTATTGCGAGTATAATCTATTACCGTTTGCCGGCACAAGGCCCTTGAGTGCGGTGGACGTATCACCACCGGTGCCACCTCCGATCTCCAGGATCCGAAGAGCAGGCTTAGAATGGCCCAGCAGCTCGAAAAACTCGTGCCAGGAGGAAATCTGGGAACTGATTGAGTATAAGTCCTTCAGACCGCCGTCTTTAATGAGAAGCTCAATTGGCTGTATCTCGCCCGCGAAAATCCTATGGATAGACTCGTGCACCCTTTTAGCTAGGATATATATCGGATACTCGGTTGCCCCCGGGGACAAATTTGAGTACTCTTCTATTGCCTTCATGCGACTACTCTCGTCTAAAGTCCATGATTCCCACACTTCGGGCACTAGATTTGCGTGGTTCGTGCATATGAGGTCGTGTTGAGATCTGAGCCACGATTGATACTTCTTGAGATGAGGCTCCACCGGATTCAAGAGCTTAGTAGTGTGGTATGTGTCGCATGTGAAAAGGCTGAACATCCTAACCATCGTCTTCCCAAAGGAGAGACGTGTCTGCGTGCCAGGAATCTGCTCTCTGGGGGGCATGAAGTCGATGTGTGGCCTGTAGCGGAGACCTGATAGCAGCGGCAAGTTTGTCCTACCGACATCCGGGTCTTGAGTGGAGAAGAAGTGGCCGTTGTGGAGAGATAATGCAGTACCAGGTCCATAGTTTATGATTGCATCCCCAGTCATAGTGCCACCGGCGCCATCACAAGAAACCGCTAGTGGCATCGAACCTCTTCCGAAATTGATGTGCAGACTCTCCAACCCTATCGGGATGCATAATCTCGTCATGCGGCGTGGGATACCATTGGTTGCGGCCACACTGAGCAATTGTAAGGCCTGGTCGATGAGAATAGGATGGAGTGTGTATCGACTGCTGTAAAATGAATCCTCGTCCTGGACAGTGGCCGCAGCCTCGAACGCTAGGGGATGGGCTGATATTCCACGCAGTCGGCGGAACTGGGGCCCGTATGACATCCCGCGCTTGTCCAGCGCGTTGTACCATTTTTCGGAATCAACAGATCGCGAGTATGTCTGGATATTTTCCGTTTCATACGGTCTATCTGGTCCTGGTTTTACCTGGCCCATGCAGTGCTTCCTCCAACTGCCGTTTTGATAGGCACTTATTGTAAACTCGTACCACACTGAATCAATGTTATCAGCAAGTTTGGCTGGCCTGAGGTTGGTAGACAGCTCTGTTGTATTTGAGGAATCGAGTATCAAGGCAGTCCGCATGAACAGGTTTTTAATAGAGTAGTCCTCTACGCCAGTCACTTGCCGAATAGCCTCACCAGCCATTGCAACGTAGGCCGCACACGGGAAGACTATATCCCTGCCAATCCTGTGGTCGGCTAGCCAGGGCACATAGTCCAGATGCAGAAGACATCTCCATGATGGCTCCACGTCGGATGACTCCAGTCCCCGGGAGCCTAAGAGTTCGTGATGCGGATACTTGCGGAACTTCCACCCATGTACCATGCGTGTCTCAGCCCAGAACGACTCGTCGTGCTTCCAGGAATAGGACGGTAGGTCGGTTAACACTCTTCCTGTTGTGATTAAATTCGATAACTGAATGGATGTGCCATGCGAATACAATTGCCCCGCGGTTTCTAGCAAGGTGTGCCATTGTGCGCAGTTTCTTTGTAAAGTGGGAACATAAGCCCATCTTTTCCCTTTGTTTTTACTAGAGTTCATAATCTGGCGGATGGGAGAATGGAGTGCTGAATGTGGCCCGACCTCCAGGAGTAGTTTGGGGGTTTTATCGGCATCGAGGGCTTTTTGAACTGCGGTACTGAAAAGCACAGGACACTGCAGATTCTGCGCCCAGTATATCGTATCCAGCTCCCGTGGGTCGTTTATGCGCGCCGCAATGACGGATGAATAGAAAGGAATCATATATTCGTCGTGGGATATTAGAGAACGTATTGCGTTCTCATATTCTTCCGACACGTCTTTCATATGGTGAGAGTGATATGCGACATTCACAGCCAGGCGTCGGCAGAAGATATCAGGGTGTTCATCCCGTATTTGCTCGAGGACAGCATCAAGGACATCTTTATCGCCTGATATCGTGACACTGACCGGGCTATTCTCGCAGGCTATCATAATTCCTTCGCGTAAATATGGCCTCACCTGCTCTGGACCCAACCCCACAGCAGCCATTGCCCCAGAGCGACTGGCCGAGAGCTTCTTGGCCACTTGTCCACGGTAGTATGCAATAATTATCGCAACGGAAGCGGGTAGAGCGCCGCATGCATAAGCCGCTGCGATTTCTCCACTCGAATGGCCCACTACCGACTCTGGCACAACGCCCCAACTGTGTAGGAGGTTGACTAGAGCAATCTGGATCGCAGTACATAAAGGCTGGGCGAATTCTGGCTCCCCGACGCGGCTTGTGATGTTGGACTTTGAAAGTTCCTCTATTACTAGTAAGCATACCATCAGCGCCAACGGCTCGCAGAGAACATGCCTTCGATGGTCCAAGTGGGAGCGTTTGTCAGGCGCTGGAGTGCTTGGTCCATTGCTTGGATGTCACTTCGGAAACCGGGCAATTGCGCTATGAGCTCGCCTCCCATCGATGACCACTGGGATCCTTGACCCGTAAAGACAAAAATCACAGACGGGGATATTGTCCTCGCCCTCTGGAACGGGGCCAGATGACCATCAAACCCCACTATCGAGAAGGCGCGGTGTGTCAAGTGCTCACGCCGCTGGGCCAGGGAATACGACAGGCTGTGCACCGATAATGGATTAGACTCCAGATACTTGGTAACACCCTGTATTTGACCATCCAATGACTCTTTGCTATTCGCCGAGACCACCAGCAAGTGACGATTTCTGGCGCTGCTGGCCTTTGACCTTGCTGGGACATCATTGTGGCGTAACAACGGGGCGGAGTCAAGTATGAGCTGGGCTGTTAGTAACTATCACTTGAAAGGACATGGATATCGTACATGAGCATTTGTTCCCCCGATTCCAAACGAATTGACGCTGATCCTCTCCCTTTTATGCAATGGCCATGGCTGTGGCTCGACGGGGACCTGGAGCTTTGCAGCTTCGAAGGGGACTATTATAGATCAGCACTGGACAAGGTCGTCTGGCAGTTCTTTCTCCGTATCAAGATGAGCTGAAAGTGATAGCATACTCCGTGGATTGGGATCTTTGAAGTGAACGTTGGGAGGAATAGTCCGGTTTTCCAGCGCGAGAACGCACTTGATCACGCTGGTGATGCCTGAGGCGCCTTCCGAGTGACCGACATTCGGCTTAACCTGTTTGGGTCAATATCAGCTTCACCTGCATCTCTGCAGTTGTCTCTCTTCATCTTCTGCCAGCATGGCATCACTTACCGCACCAATATATATCCCATCCTGGCCAAATATATTTGCAACCACAGATGCTTCCGCCGTATCCCCCGCGATCGTCCCAGTGCCGTGACACTCGAAGAAAGCAGTCTTCCCGATCTCCTCGTCGGGAATGCCAGCGCGTCCATACGCCCTCCGGACCAGCCTTTCTTGTGCTTCGGACCCCGGCGTGGTGATACTCGGGGTCTTCCCGTCGCAGTTAACAGCCGTGGACCGGATGATCGCACGGATAGGGTCCCTATTTTCTAGGGCGTCTTTCAGCGGCTTGATATAGATGACATTAATGGCCTCGCCTCTCCCGTAGCCGTCCGCGGCGGCGTCGAACGTCCTGCACACTCCACTCTGCGACAGCACCATATTCTCCGACATGGAGATCGTCATAGTCGGGCTCATAATCAGATTGACCCCCGCGACCAGCGCAGAGGAGCAATCCCCAGCATACAGCGCCTGACAAGCGTCATGCAGCCCCACCATCGACGATGAGCACCCCGTCCTGACCGCGACACTCGGGCCCCGCAAATCATACTCGTACGAAACGCGGTTCGCGAGGGCGAAATCCCCGGCGCTCATCACCCGATACCGATCATAGTGCTGCGTGTCCTTGGCCAGCAGATCCAGCCAGTCCTCGCCAAAGCTGCCCACATACAGCCCGATATTCGTGCCCCGCCAGCCCGTCTGTCCTCCATTCTCCATGCACTCCCACACGACCTCAAGGAGGTGTCTCTGCTGGGGGTCGAGCTTCTCCGCCTCGAGCTTGCTCATGGCGAAGAACGACGCGTCCAGCTGGCTGATGTCCCGCTGCAGGAAGTAGCCGTGCTGGGTGCGCACGGCGCCCGGTCGCAGCTCGTCGTAGAACGCATCCACGTTGTACCGCGACTCCGGGACCCTGCAGAGCCCGTCGCGCTTGTTGACGAGAAAGTCCCAGAATTCCTTGTCCGAGTTGACGCCGCCGGGGAGCCTCATGGCCATGCCCACGATGGCCACGGGGAACGGCACCGGGTCGTCGCTGCCATTGCCCTGGCTGTCCACGTCTACTTCTTGTCTGTCGGACGCGGTCGGTGTGTCCTTGGCGGCGCTGAAAAGAATATTCCCTGGACTGGCGGCTTCGAAAAGTGTCTCTTTAAAGGCGCGGCTGTCGAGAACCCGAGCCATTATTGGGAAGTAGCTGGTTGAGCGGTGGACGATACGATCGTGTATAGATTCGGAATGGAACAACAGAGTGGCATGTATAGTCTGAACAAGGGTCTTGATTGCTTGCTTGCTTGCTATTGCATGCCACAGGAATATATTGTCCAGCATACATTCATCCACCGGATACCACACCCACCGGACGCTTGGGGCTGCCGGTCCAGCATATCCCACTGTTTAAAGCTATACTGGAGTCACAACGGGGGTGGTCGCTCAAAGCCTTGAGCCCATGCTGCCGCCCGTTGGGCTGTCCACACCACCCGGCAGTACCATCACAGATTGGTCGTTCCTCGAGCTATCGTCGCCTTCCACCTCGTCCTGGGGTCACAATGTACGCCGTGGCTGTCGGACAGACGATCTAGCCTCCTGATACTGCCTCGAGTTCAAGTCCAGCTAACAACCACGAACCCAACATGACCTCCACTGACACATGTGAGTCATATTATTTCACCATCCCAACCCTTCAAAAGGAGCAACCCAACTACAACCACTCATTATCTACTATTCCAAACGGCAAACCCACCCCATAACTAAACTCCAGGTATTCATCACGCGCTACAAGACATACACGCATCCATCTATCCATCCATCCATCCATACATACATACATGCACAACACCCACTAACACGTTACACATCAACAGCTCCAACCCACCCAACCCCAAAGAAACAAAGATACCCAATGCATATACATACACACACACACGTAACACACAACACGGGCCGCCTCGCATCCGTCCTACCACAGGCCGTTCACATACACAACACCATCATAAACAAACCCAGAAGCATACATAACATCCAGCCACATAATGGTAATGAAAGAAGAACGAATGACCTTAAAGACCCGTTCCTCAGCCTTACTCCTACGATTGGACGGTCCATCCCATTCACATTCACATTCATTTCAATGTAGAAAGTGTCCTTGCGTGCCTGCTCTACGGTGGGTTTCTGCTTTCATTCATGTTGGATAGATGGATATAGCGGGGAGTTTTAGTATCATGCATGCATGCATGCAGGATGTCATGCTGTTGGGGTTTGTAGGGTGGTAGGTAGGTAGGTAAGCTTGGTACGTAGCTAGCGGGCTCATCTATCAACTTATTGAAGGAACATTCACTGCAAGATATCTATCTATCTACCCAGCTAGGTAAGGAAGAAGACAAATCACATGAGCCTGAAGTAAGTAGTAGTAAGATGGTTGATCTGATCTATTACAGCCAATAAAATGTCTTCAGCGGTATATTTACAAGAATAGTAAGTAGTAGTAGTAGGTAGACTGCACCTTTCCTCCTCCATCCACCTCCAGCATAGTAAAGCAAGCAAGCAAGCACCTATACACACATACACGCAATCAAAAGTAAAAACAACCCTACCGAAGAAAACACGCCACGCAAAAAATGTCTGTAAGGGTCAGGGAGTCATATCGAATGATGGATGGAAATACGTTCAGAGTAGAAGAAGGAACAAGGGGGTAGGGCATGGCGTGAATCAAAACGAAGAAATGAGGGCAAATTCAAACAAAAATGGTAATGATAGTCTATAACGAAATCTCATCGGGTCGTGCCTCGACGCCCAGGTCTGCGTCGAATTGGTAGTGCGTGCTGTCCGAGTCGGGATGCACGTCTTTGATGGGGTGGAAGAGGATAGATGGGAGGATGACACGGCCGTGGGTGGACTCGTACTGGAGACCGTTATGTCAGTCATGCGATTGTCATAGGTAATAGGGAGATTTGGAGACGTACCTTCTGGCCACCTGTGCCTTCCTTCTCCCAGCCGAGGAAGTTCCAGTACAACAGACCGGGCAGGTTGGCGCGGTAGTACCACGATACCCACTCGAAACGCGACTCGCGCCCCCACGAGAAGGGACTGTCGCGGTTGTTGCCGGCCTTGCCGTCGATGCCGGAGTTGAACCACCGGTCGGCGCGCTTGCCGGGCATCTTCTGGTCGGAGTAGATCGGGTGCGGGACGGAGACGCCCTTGAAGCCGTGGAGCAGCGCGGTCGACACGGGGAAGATCTCCGAGCCCATGTGGCGCCCCTGGAGGTTCTCCTCGTCCATGGCCATGAGGAGGCGGCGGGAGAGGCGGGAGTGGGTGATGAGGGTCGCGCGGCGCGGGGTGTCCTCGCCCAGGTAGCCGTAGACCTGGTTGCGGATGACCCAGTCGGTGAAGCGGGGGTTGAAGGCCGGGAGGAAGCCCAGGTAGTCGGCGTCTTCGCCGACGCCCCATTCGAACTGATCGTCGGCCTCGTCGGCCACGGGAGGCCACGGGCCCATGGGCTGCACCTTGCCGCCCTCAAAGTCCGCAATCGGCATGGGACCCCAAATGCCCGGGGTGGCCTGGGTCACGACGAGCTGACGGAACTTGGTGTCGAAGTCGCCGTGGTATTCGGGCACGTAGAATCGTTCGTTGCGCTCCCAGAGGCCCTTCCGCGGTTGCTTCCGTCCGAACGCCGCGACTTGCTCGGTGAATTCGTAGTGGTGGCCGGTCATGCGGCTGTCGATTTCCCAGTTCCAGAAGTATTCGAATTGCTGATTATCGAGCATAAAGTGCTGCACGGACAGCCACTGCGAGAAGTGGACACTATTGATTATTAGCCGGGAAGTAGAAGAAAGATGAAAGGAAAGAGGCATACTCAATCACGCCGGGATCCAGCAGCGGGTAGCGAGCCGCCACGGTCGGCACATTCCAAAACTCGGTGATGCCCCAGAATTCCTTGGGAATGTTCTCTTCGAGCAGGGTCTGCAGCACGTCGTCGGAATCGAGGGGGATGTCCCAATCCTTCACGTGGACGAAGAGGACGACCTCGTATTCGCCGCCGGACTGGAGCGACAGCTCCGTGATCATGGCGCGGATGGACTGCTTCTCGTTTTCCGTGTACTCGTGGCCGGTGTAGGTGCGGATCAAGACGACGGAGCGCGGCAACGGGGCGAGGTCGGCGTTCTTGGGGGTGACGGGTTTGGTGGACTCCTGATACAGCGACTCCAAGCCGAACCGGTCGGCATTGTGGCCGATGCACTCCAGCTGCAGGCGCCCCCAATCGACATTCTCCCAGTCCACGGGCTCGGGTCGGACCCAGTTCTTGACGGATTCATCCTTTTCACCGAGGCCGTAGGGACCGTATCTCAAGTAGCGATCGTAGGAGAGGCGACCGTCGATACCGATGAGCTCGTGGGAGCCGAACTGGGGCTGCGGGAATCCTGCGAAACAGCAGTTAGCTTCCGGGGCGGGATTCGCAGGATGATTCCTCCACACATACCATTGGGAAGGCCGGCGTAGACTCCGACCTGGTCGTCCATGCTCTCGTTCAACAATTTGCCGCGGGGACCCATGCACGCGGTGAATTCACCGCGATGTTTGGACTGGTACTCGGGGCTCTCATAGTCGGGATAGGGGAGAAAGATTTTGGGGGCGGGACTGCCGCCATGTTTTTGGTATCGGGGGTCGTCGTAGACTTTTGGGTTGTCGAAGTTGGCGGGAGATTTTAAGCGATCGAGAGTGGAATGGAAGCCCTGGAATTGTCTGGAGGAGTTAGCTGTGGAGGCCGTGGTTTGAGGTCGTCGCGTGACTTGCACACCGTCACTTACCTAGGGAATGTTTGGCTTTCTTCGCGGTAGGCGACTTGGGGATCTGGGAGGGACTGCACGGGTTAGCTGTTTTCTTTCTTTTTTCTTTCTCTTTTCTTTCCTGGTGGTCAGATTTTCATCCCCCTTTTCCTTTCAGTCCTTTCCTCCTCTTGTGTCTGTCGACGGCACTGCGGATAAAACGACAGGACCATCACAGAGAAAGAGACGACCGCCAGAAACCAAGCGATCAAAACCCATCCCAACCCAGTGAAGAAAGAAGGAAAAAAAGGAAAAAACCTACCTGAGCGACGACCGGGTGGGGACGCGACAACACGAGCAACGCCCAAAAAACAGCAGCAGAGGCCAACATGATTGCCAGCAGGCGCGTATATCGGCGATTGGACCTGACCTTGCGCGCCCACGCCGGCAAGGGAAGAAAATCGGGAGAACCCTTTATTGACATGGTTAGGGGCAGAGAACAAAGGGCAAGGCCACAGATATACTGGACAGGCTGTCGGGACCCATGGGCAGGACGACGGAGACGGGGGAAGAAACACTAGGCCAGTAGTGGTGGTGGATTTTGGGAGGTGGGTTTTTTGGGAGGTGGGTCTTGGGGGGGGGAAGAGGACGAATGGCGAATGGAAACGGTCTTGGTAGGTTTTATAGGACCCAACTGAGAGATAGGTATTTTGTTTCGTGGGAGAGTCGGTGGGATTGTGGTCACGGTGGATATAACAAGACTTACTTGAGGAAGATGAAGAAGATGAAGGGAAGTAATTGCAAGCGGTTGGTATGTTATTTGACAGCTGAAGGCGGTATGAGGTGAGCTGAGGGAGAGAAAGAGGGAGAGGAAGAGAGAAGGAAGCTAGTTGAAGAGTGTATGAAGAGTGTATGTATGGTACGGGACGAGGTCCGTCAGAAGTATATCCTATATCCGGGTCCGGATGGAGGGTGGGACCGAGTTCAGTCTGATATTCGTCGGATTCAAATGAGTAATGATTGATTTGTCTAATTCCTGAACAAACAGACAGGAGGTTGGACAGAATTCTCAAACCGCATGCAGGAAGGATGGGATCTTCTTGACAGAATCCAGAGTGTCGAACGACAGCAAGGCTGAAGAATCTTACCGACCGGCTGACGCGTTCATACCGTGTCCGTAACTGAGTGATCGCTCGAGTGGAAAGATTGGAAAGATTGGGAATCCGCCAGGATCATTATCGTTACCATACGGTCTGGTCCTGTATTGGTATGGTATGGATACCGTCCCTGATCCTTCCTTACTCAACTTTCTCCGATTATAATCCTCATCGACTTATCGTCCAGTTGTATGGTACGGTAAGATAGGCATCTTTCTCAATATCACCACTGACAGACCATCAACCTCATCCTGACTTCACCCACTACCTCTATAATCAAGAAAGATCTCACTGTCTGCAGGAGAAGGAGACCGCACGGATTCCGTCCCTCCCTCAGCACTGCCGGACCCATCCCGAGGTGACGACAAATGACGAATAAAGACCCCCCGGTCCCTGCATCTCGCGTCATTCATTCAATAGATCTGCCATCCTGCAGGACTACTGCCTCAACAGTCGACCCTGAAACTCACGGATGAAAACACAGACCAACCCAATCAGAGACTCAGAGACCCAGGGTGAACCTAAACAAAAGAGAGAACCCCGCAACCAGCAATAGAAGAATAGTAAGTAAGCCAATTCCTCTTCTCTTCCTCCTCCATCGGGAAGGAAGAAGGATGCCAGCCTGAAAAAAAAGGTGCCGAAAGAGAAACAGGAACGGGAACGCAAATTCCTGCCGCTCCCGGCGTCCTTCCTCACTTCCTTCCCCTCCCAATCCCCCTCCAAAACCCTGTCCTGTCCAAAACCCTGTCCAGGCCCTACGCCGCAAATAGAGTGTGATCGGCCCGTCTGCAAATTACGCACGTCTCAAGATGAACGATTTGGTTTCGAATGTGGTTCTTCCGTCTGTTGTCCCAGGATCAGGTCAGGGACGGGTTTTTTTTTCGGCCTCGGAGACCGGTCGGGCTTGATTTTTCCTTCTATCCTTTTTTTTTTTTCTCTTTTTTTTGCTTGGAAAATAATATTTATTTATTTATTTATTTATCTATTTATTGATCACTTATTGATTTCTTATTTTTATTTTTATTCACTTTATAAATTCAATATCTCTATTCTCTTTCTATTCTATCCCCATCCCATTTCATTCATTCCTTGCATTTTCCTCCCTCTTCATTCCCATTTCAGCCCACCATGACAGAAGTAAAAGGAAAGAGGGGACAAAAAGGAATAAAGAAAAATACCTTTCCAAGAGATAAAATTTTCGAATCTGAAAACGTCTCCACCGGGTGGACTCCCGCCCATGCTTGAGTTTGAGTTTTTCCCACCCATTCATTGTTCGAACATTCTCTGCCCGTTCCGGTAGCGGGTCACATGATGACTACACCCGATTCAACAAGGAACAATGGCTTTCATTCATTGCACATTAATGCACTGCACAATGGCCATTCGACTGGTTCGCTGAGTCAGATGTATAGTATAAGTTAACGTCGTTCTCTCGACTGCTGTACAGAAGCGGATCCCGACATGGATAGCCATGCTTTTGTAAGACCAAGTATGAATTACGCAATAAAGTAAATTCGAGTGAAGTAATAGGTAATGCCAACCCCGGGAGCGAGCACCAGGCCATCCCGGAGGGCCTTGGCTAGCTAGCTAGACATGCCAAGGCGGAGACACAATCAAGGAGGAGTACGAGTAAGCGATATATACAGCAGGAGCAGGGTAAGGAATGTACGGGAATAGACTCGAACGTCAAGCGTTACGGGGAATCGTCGTCGTCCGGAACGTGCTGGTACGACTTCCGTCGACGAGACCGCACCACCCACACGATCCCCGCCAGGGAACCGCCCATCGTGATGAGCACCAGCAGCAGGATGAGCGCTCCGCCCACCCCGCTAAGAGACTCGTACGCCCGCATCATCGCATCCGCGATCTGCTGGGCCGTCGCGGACGCCTCGCCCACGGGGGTCGTGTCCGCCTGCGCGGGCTCCGACTCCACCGCGGTGGCGGCGGTTTCATCGACGGGTGCGGGCGTGTCGGTGGGGTATCGCACGGCGGGGTCGTCCGGCACGGGCCCGCTGCTGTTCAGGCCGTGGTAGCCCAGCGCGGGCCAGTCCTGTGTGACGGGGTTGGAGCGGATGACGTCCGAGACGGTGATGACGTTGCCGTCGCGGTCGAGCGCGTCCGCCGAGATCCAGTCCATGTAGCCGCTGGCGATGAACATGGTCTCAAAGTCCCGCTTGGGGACGTTGCCCATCAGGTGACGCGGCTCCTTCTCGCCGGCCTGGGCATAGAAGTTCCACGATGCGATGTCGGTGGCACCGTTCCAGCTGATGTGGATCGTGGTCAGCACGCTGGCCTCGTCCGCGGCGTAGACCGAGGCCACCAGCGTGGGCGCGTAGGCGGGGCGCCCCACGAAGTCAAACTTGTACGCGCGGTAGGTGTTGAGACGCCCGGACGCGAACCGCGCCGAGAAGAGGTTGTCGCCTTCGGGGGAGAACTCGCTCTGGTAGCCGCGCTCGCTCCAGCCGACAAAGACGTTGTCGTTGGGCAACTTCTGCACGCTGCCGCGGAGCAGCGTCAGCAGGCCGTCGGGCCGGGGGTACCGCCGCTGCAATGTGGCCGTCATGTTCGCAGTGTTCAACTCGATGATCAGAGCGGACGAGACCTCCTCCTCCTGCTGGATCTCGTCGCCAGCGTTGTTCAGCACCGAGATGACGTGGTGCGTCCCGTTGGACTCGATGAACTTTGCGTCGTGCTGCTTGGAGAATCCAAAGTCCTGGACGAAGTCGGACTCCTGGCCGCCCAGCCGCCAGATGACGTGACCGTCCTTGCCGGAGATGAGGTAGAGGGTGTTGGTGAAGCGCATGGAAATGAGATAGTCCCCATCCGCGTTCTTGTCAACCGAGTTCATGTGCACGTAGTCCCAGCCCGGGGGTCCCCCGGCGGGGTTGTTCGGGTCAAACTTGACCGACTCGTGGATGGCCAGGTGGTCGACCGAATCCCAGGCGAAGACGATCTCGTGGGTGGTGAGGTCCCACTCGACAAAGCCGCCAGTCATGAACCAGGAGGTCACACCGGGGCGACCGACATCGTCCAGCGGCAGTTCCTTAGAACGGTAGACGCAGGCCAGCGCGGACTTGCCGCCGTTGATGACGTTGAATTCGTGGATGTTGAACTCGTAATTGTCCTCCAGCCTCATGACCTCCTGCTCAATCTCATAGTGGGTGTTCATGATCGCCGCACGGCCTCGCGTACTGTCGTCGAAGTTCCGCTGCGCGATCAGCGATAAGTGCGTCTCGTTCTGCGAGTCGGTGAACGCCTTGAAGTCGAAGACATTGCGGTCATAGAAGATCGGGGGGCCAGCCCAGATGAGAACCTGCGATGCGACCGGGTCAGTACGACCTGCTGCTTGGTTTGCGGGGGGCAGTTTGACATGAGCGTGTCAAGATCTGTGTCCATACCCCGTCGCCATCATAGATGTAAGGTCCAACTTGGTAGGGCTGAAACTTCTGGGTGGGATTTTCCGGTACGATCTTGCCGTAAGGCGCCACAAACCAGTAGCCCGGGCTCACGCGCTCCCGATCATGGTAGACGACCTCCCATTTCAAGGCACGGATCTCAGGGAGCTGAAAAGTCAATCAGAATAAGGCATTTCTTATTTTCCAGAAGAACGATGTCCAGGCGTACCGTCACAAAGGACATTAAGTCATCATCGCGGCGGGCAATCACGCCATGCAGCAACGACAACGCTAATAGGACGAGCAATATCATGGTCTAAAAAGAATGTCACGAGTGGGACTCGGGTATAAAACAAATTAAGCAAAAGGAAAAAAGGAAATCAACAAATCAAAAGCAAAAAGAAAAGAATGTACGAGGTGATGACATGTAATTAGAGGTTCATGTCATCCCCAGCAAGAATGATCATTGAACACGAGAAAGAAGAACAAAAGCAGGAGGAGGGTCGCAGGTCGTTACAAAAGAGTCGGAGAAAAGACGATAGGTCTTAGGGCTTTGACAGGCTACGTTCCAGGGGACCCCGAATAGTGGAGATGCGGGTTGTTGTTACATGGTGTTAGTCATGTAGTGTTTCTTTTTCGATCCTGATCCTCCGTTTCCTCGACTGTTTGGTGGTCATGGTGAGCCCATCGGTGGGAGAAGGGAGAAAAAACGGACGGAAAGCGGACTCCGTAGGGGAGGAAAATGCTTGGCCCGACGACGCTCGGCCAAACAACGTGCGATAAAAAGGCTTGGCATCCTCCACAGGGCCAGGCCATTGGCAGATAGGGCGAGACCAGACTTGCCGGAAATTTGGCCGTGGGAACGGGGATTCTTTTGGTATCCCCTCTCCATGGCCTCCACGACACGGTGGATAAACCCACCAGCAATCATCTTCCATTGGCGATTGATGGGCGATTGCGCATCCTCTCCACGCTGTGTCCGGATCTTCTCTAACGGGTGGGTCCGAGGAATAGGAGACAGAAAGTCAAGCAACTCCGAAGCTGCGAGGCGAGCGGACTCCGTAGTATCACACGAACTTAGTCCGGCGCAGATTCGGCGCATTGAAAACGCCGGACGATGTTCACCTTGCCAGGAGCTGGTCTTTTCGTAAGGGCCATGTGTCCTCTGGAGTTTCAGCCGTAGTCCATCAGGCTTGAATAGTGGAGCATTGCGCGTGTTTCTATTTCTAACGCCAAGACGGCCCGAGTGCCGATTTGGACTCGACGCTGCTCAGGGCCACTGTCATTATTTCTCATCGCCGATGTGGAATGGCCTGTCATTTGACGGCTTTATCAGACATTGACAGGGGTTTCATAGTTGATTCAATCATATTGGTTCTAGGGAGGTCAGGGGTCAATGAAAGCGATAGAAATATTGGTGGACTTGATAAGTGGACATGGCTGTTGACGGAAGATGTGAAGTGATCAGTGAGAGATGGTTGAGACTGCGGAGAACATCTGAAGCACTGATGCTACTTCCCAATCAGGTGATCGGCTAGGCATTTGACCCAGTATATTCACTATCTTTTTATGCAAATGAACGATTCATAATCATAAGATCTTGCATAATGTTGATAGATGAATAGCAACACTATACAGCTTAAAATATCCACTGGTCAAATTTACCTTATACCCAAGCTCAATCCAATTGACTACGGTGTATGGAGTATACTTGAGGTCTATGCAAGAATCCTGCAATGCAACCTCGCAAACCGCCGTCATTCCACCAAGATATATTGCAGCCAAGCGGTCAAACAAGCATTGGACATCAACGGCCACACCTAAACTCTACCTAAACCTACTCACATCCCCGTTGCAATCGTACCAATGAGACTACAAAGGAAGTATACGGTTATCAGAAGGGGAATATACAATGAATAAAGTTATATTGGTTGCACCGTTCCGGTCAGCGTGACCCCGGATTGAACGGTGATACCATCCCGCATATAGCCCTACGCCGCCCATTGGTAGAGTTTATACTTCGTCCTGGTCTGTAGGAAGGAGCACATATATCCTCTGACCACTAGATTTCCTTGAATTATGCGCATCCTCTACTGCAACACAACACGGTAAACCTACACTCGGTCTCATCTTCACCCACCCGGAGGAAGAGAGTGCGTGCATCATGTCGTGTACACGGCACGGCTTGACCGCTCCTATAGCATCGCTTGATTGAGAAAGCCAATGCCAGGAGCTCACGAATGAACGCCACCCGGGTGGATGGAACGGTACGCAAGGGGTTGCTTCGAGCCGAGAGTTTGGGCGCGTGACAAAGATCCTGATCAGCACATTATGTAGTTGTGATCCACGGGTGCCAAGCAGCGTCTCAAAGATATGATCGTCATCGAGGATCTTAGCATGGCATTGAACGCAGCGACTGACAAGTATAGTCTATGGGGCAGTTATATATAGTACTCTCATATAGCACACGACCACTTCGACCCTGTCTGATCTGGGAAGACACCAATGGATCCCATCACTACTACCAGAATGCTATTCATCAATTGGATAGCCGGCAACAACACGCAAGGTGTCTGGAAAATATACCTGCTGTCCGCTCATTGGACGCGGACCGACGAAAGGCAATGTCTGACAGGCGTTCTGGCCAGCTCGTATCCTCATGCAAATAAGCAACGGGTCTACAGGTAGGAGCCACTGACGTGCAGAGGAAGCTCGTATGGATTCAAGGGGCGCGCCAGTCATTGGCCTCCTGTCGGATCAAGTGGACAAAACGGGTCACATCACATCCGAGAGGCGCATCCTTCTCGTATGCGATGATAGCTCGCTTTCGAGACGTCCTCCCTGCAGAGCTGGATGTTGTTTTGGTTGATTTACCCGGCAGGATTACTCGTATAAGCGGGAAGTTGAAAGATATATAAACCTCTCGTATCCCCGGGGATGTGTCTGGGTTCTTTTCATCTTAACCCACTGAGACTTGTGCAAAACAGACGTTCCTCGCTTTCTCGAACAGTTGCCTTACTTTGTGATAACTTCACCAAATATCTCACCATGCAATTCAAAGAAATCCTTCTGGTTGCCTTCTTTCTGGGCGTAGCGGCAGCCTCAGAGCCCCAGAGCTGCGAGACAGCTGCGGACTGTCCCAAGGAATTGCCTGTTGTATGTTGACACTTTGCCACTAGGAAGACGCAAACAGTGATATACGCAATGGCTGACGACAGAAACAGTGCTGTGGGCTTGTACCTACCAAGAAGTACTGCGTTCCGGAAGGTGCAGTCTGCTAGGAGATGCGCTTATAAAGGTCTTGTCGTTGGGATGGCAGGCTCTTGTGAGGCATTCGGGTGATGGTGGGGTGTAGTGATTGGCTGGATGTGATATTGCTCGTGTACTGTTGTTGCAGAATAGGACTTGCTGGATGGAATGAACTATTGCGTGGTAGTATCAAACTTTGCGTAGAACTGTAGCTTTAGAGCCGCGGGCATGTCAAGTAAGCCATGTCCTGCGTAGAATCGAAGGCTAGGACCATATATCTGCATACGGAAACGCATTTCAGTATGATTGTCAGAGCTAACGACCGTCTCTTCTAAGGAAAACATGTATACATGCCTAGCTCAACTATTACAGGAAGCAAATACATCCAATCGAGCGATTGACACATCGAAGGACTATCAGCCCCCGCGATGTACTTCGAGATTGGCCAAAGTCGCGTAAACTGGTCATGTAGAACACAATGCTGGCTTGTCTTATTATGATAAGATCCTCCAAATTAAAACAGAATAAAAAAAGAACTATTTAGAGATATGACATGCAGATATCATTGAAGTATCTCGACACCACCTGCAGGGACTGCAGGCCATGTGTTCCCATTCCCGCCTGTGTTTGGCTATGGAGACGATTGCAGGAATGCATGCGCTGGGTGGTGCGGTGTGAGAATAGATTTCTATTTTGTTTATATTAGTGATCTGACTCTGGGGATTATCATTCAATATTTATATGGCTTTTGGTGGTGGGGATCGAAGAGGGTACACTTATGATGAAGCCCATACACAGCCACCATGAGTCACGATGAGAAAGCGAATCATCTTACAAGATTGGCTAGGGAATTTGTAATCAGTTATGGATGATTGCAGGAGAAATTGGCTTATAACAACTTAGTGCTTACTGTCCAGCCTATGAAGCTTCTAGGTACGCTCCCTGAAGGTCAATCCTACCTAGGTAAGGTAGGTAGCGAGCTCCATAAACATAGCTAGAGAAGCTTGCTTTGTTTAAATTTGGACCTGAAACGAGGTTGCCTAAAATGGCTGCTTACATCAACGGGAATAGCGACTCCTGAGCTTTTATTAATTCATGTCATTGTTATATTTAAAAACGACTGCCTAGTGCTGTCAACATAGAGCGGGGCGGGGGGAGATGCGTAAGGTATATTTAGTGATGGTATAAAGACGACAAGCTTTCGCCATCCCTTGCAGTCTTGCTTATAGCGAAGTTCGTCTCATGAAAGCTCTACCACAAAACACACCACAACACCTTTTCATATAGGTTCCAGCTAAATTGGATTTGGATAAACCACATCGCAAACATGTCAATCGCCCAGCAACCAAAAACCTCAACATCACAAGCCAGCCACAAGCAACACCGCTCCCCAGACCGAAAATGGTGGATCACAACAATAGCAGCCCTCCTCACCAGCTGCTACGTCCTGCACTTCCTCTTCGGCACCCCGCCACCAGATGATCCAACCCCCCCAGAGCAAGTCCTAGGCAACCCAGACGTCAAGGAGCGCATCCTCTCCAACCGCGGCAGCTGGTCGCACATCCTCGGCGGCCTAGTCGCCATGACCATCGGCCCCTTCCAGTTCCTCATCTCATTCAACAAGCAGCCACGCGTCATCCACCGCTGGCTGGGCCGCATCTACATGGCGGCCGTGGCGGTCGGCGGCGTCGGGAGTATCCTCCTGTCCGTGAAGTCCATTGCTTATCCCGTTGGGCGGTGGGGTTTCGCGATCTTGGGTTCGGTCTGGCTGGCTACTGCGGCGCAGGGTCTGTCGGCGGCGAGGAAGCAGGATTACGCGAGTCATCGGGTGTGGATGATGCGGAATTTTGCCCTCACGTATGCGGCGGTTATGTTGCGGTGGCAGCTGCCGTTGTTGGTGGTGTCCGGGTTTCCGGTGGAGAAGGCGCTTACTATTACGGCTTTTTCGTGTTGGGTTCCGAATGTGGTGTTTATGGAGTGGTGGATTGGGAGGGGGGAGAAGGTTAGGATGGAGTAGTTGTTGTTGTTGCTGTATAGGTTGCTGTATAGGGGGGTTGTTTGGGGCTTGGGTGTAGGTTGGGGGGTTGCTTTACCTGTAGGATATGGCTTGTCTAGTTATACTGTTGCCAATCACCACTAAACATAATGAGATTAGCTTAAAAACAAGAAAGAAGTAAAGTCATAGACCTCTATTCATATTTTGATCGAAACCCTCATCCCAATATATCAAGGTGAGGTAATATCTTCAAAACCAACCCATAACCACTAGAAAATTAAAAAAAGAGAAGACTGCTAGAATTTTCATGACACGACTCCCTCATAAATAAGGAAAAAGCAATCACAACGCCCATAAGATCAGGTATCAAACCAACGCAGTAGGAATCCACAACATTTCCCGCCCCCTTCCACAACAACGGAAAGGGCCAACTCAATCCATATCCATATCCACATCGACACCGCCGTCGACTCTCGCACGCAGCTTCTGCTTCTGGGCACGGGCGACCTTGGCCGGCGCCGCGGTCTGGGTCTCGGTCTGGCCGTCCTGGACGTTCTGGGCCGTGCTGCGCAGCTCGCGGGGGAGCAGGTGCTCGTGCTCGGCGACGAGCTTGAAGTTCTCGGCGTTCTCGCGGGCGCGCTTGCCGGCCATGCGCTTCTTGTAGAAGACGCGCTCGCGGCGGGTGCGGATCTCGCTGACGCGCTCCATCGCGTGCAGGGTCTGCGCCACGAGCTGGCGGTTGTACCGGGTGGGGACGTTGCGGCGGGCGGCGAACTGCAGCGTGCGGTCGACCGTCATATCCTTGCCGGCTTGCTGGCGCGAGATCTTGGTCCACTTCACCTTACGGGCCTGGCGCTTCTTGGTGAAGGCCCGTTGGCACTTGGAGCGACAGAATCGGAACGCCTTGGCTGTGAGGTCGTGTGGTTAGTGGACGTGGCTAGTGAAGTGTAGGGCGATTTCGGAGGACGGTACCATCATTCCGCACAAAGGTGATGCCTTTGCTGGGGTATGTCGGGCGACTGGAAGATATCGTCAGGTTAACTCTAGCTCGGTGCGGACGGAGAAGTTTTCGGCTCTGGATGAACAAACCTGCAGAAAAAACAATTTTCGATTCTATTTTCTGTTAGTATTTCAGATATTGTAGAATGTAATATAGGAGTATAGCCTACCTCATGGTGATGGTTGAAAGGACTGCAGTCCCTGTGAGCGGCGTATGAACGGGATCATCTCCAGCAAGTTGATGCCCATCGATAAAAAAAAAAAAAACTTCGATAAAAAGGCGGTGAGTAACGGCATTTCAATGATCTTCCATAACGGGTATAGCGTATCCTGTGACGCGGGGCGGATGAGTCAGATATCTAGATGACTAATCTACAATTTTCCTTGCACAAGGGACTTCGAGGTATACAACGTTCAATGTATAGCTTCAGATCTTCTTGCCCTACTGCTGGAGCTGGTAAGATGTCTGATATTATAACGATAACATGTTTGATATGTAGTCTATACAGAAGCTATAGCCCATCAGACATGATAATCAAGACCGTTGGATCTCGGTATCACTACCATCCCATCGTCTAGCACACCCAGGATATAACGCCATCGTAAGCCGTAGGTGCATCTCCTTGCTTAATGCTTACAATCAAGCTGTTCGATCAACCAACTGTCGGGACGCCGACCTATCATGGACGTGGAACTTTCGGGATCTCGGAGTCCATGTCGAATCAGACCCCACTCGGGACTGCCCGCCGACTCTATATAATCGTGACTCAACTCTCGTCCATGAGTAACTACGAGTTCTGTCTTCCACATCCCCTACAATGGCAGCCTCTGCACCGCTAGGAGAAGTGGTATCTCTACCACCAGCTCAATTACCAGGTTCCAAGCCAACAACACTAAAAGGCCGAACCGTTACCCTCGAGAAACTAGGCCTGCAGCATGCCCCCGACCTCTTCGCCGTAATCGGCGGAACCGAGCCATCCAACGCATCCCTATGGAACTACATGCCCGACACCCCCTACACCAACTACGAAGAACTCGCAGAGACCATCGCGCATCGCGCGCAAAGCACCGACCCCTTCTTCTTCGCCGTCATCGACAAGGACAACACCACCACCCACCGCGGCAAAGCAGTCGGATACCTATCCCTGCTGCGCATCACGCCCGACCAACTGACCATCGAAATCGGGCACGTGCTGTTCTCCCCAGCGCTGCAGCGCACCACGGGCGCCACGGAGGCCGTCTATCTCCTGGCGGAGCATGCCTTCCACGACCTTGGCTACCGTCGTGTGGAGTGGAAGTGCAATGCGCTGAATGACAAGTCGCGCCGTGCGGCGGCGCGGCTGGGCTTCGTGTATGAGGGCACGTTCCGCCAGCATATGGTGGTGAAGGGGCGGAATCGCGATACGGCTTGGTTTGCGATTCTGAGGGATGATTGGGAGAGGCGGGAGAAGGGGGTGTTGGAGAGGTGGTTGGATCAGGGGAATTTTGAGCAGGGGAGACAGAAGAGGACGGTGGATGAGTTAAGGGCGGAGTGGGGTTCGTGATGATTCTTTGCGATGCTGGTCTTGGATGACTCTCGTATTGTGTGCCCTTGGACGGCTTCTTTTGGCTATTCTAATAAACTGTACATTGCATATTTACATGTCTGCGCATATTACACACATATATACTTACATCCAGCAATAGAACACATTATAACAACCCCGCGCCAATCGCTTCCAAATGCTCCTCGTCCGTACCACAGCACCCCCCAACGACCTTCACAGCAGACAACAGTCCCAAGACCTCGCGGAACCCATCCAAATAAGTCGGGATGTGGCCGCGATCCAGCGTATCCGTATTATCGAGCTCGTCATGCGTCTTCAGACTGGCATTGCCCCTGATCATGCCAACGCGGGCACGCACCTCACTCGACATCTCCCTCAGCGCAGCCGCGATCCTCACCGGATGAGAGCAGTTGACGCCGAAATACGCCGCATAGCCACCCGTTGCGTCGTCGACCGCACGGATGGCATCCTCCAGCGAGTTCCCACCCAGCAAACGGCCGTCAGCCGCAATGCTGAACGACACCACGACGGGGAGGCGGACCTCGCGAGCGAGCTCGACGATGGCGATCGCCTCGTTGAGATTCGAGGTAGTGAAGAGGCCGAGGAGGTCGACGCCTGCGTCGGCGAGCGTCTGCACCTGCGGTCTGTAGGCGTCGCGCGCCGTGTCGAGTGTCACGGTCTGCGAGGAGTCCTCGTAGGCGTCTTGGAGCGGGCCCATCGTGCCGCTGATGAGGATGGGGATATTGGTGCTGGTGGATCTGCTGTGGGTGCGGGCGGCTTTGGCGAGCTGGACGGCGTCGCGGTTGAGGGAGAGGAGCTCTGCGGGGGTCATGTTGAGTGCGGAGGCCCAGGGTGGGGAGGCGCGCCAGGTGCGCGTGTCGAGGATGATGCCTGTGTTGTGGGCTGCTGCGATGGAGATGTAGTTGGCGTAGAGGGTGGAGATCAGGGCTCGGTGCGAGGCGTTGGTGAGGAGTGGTAAGGCGGAGAAACTGGGGAGCGCGATGTGGTGCTTGTAGTAGAGGGTTGTTTCCATGCCGGGTTCGCAGAGGAAGGGCCGCTCCAGGGAGGGCTTGAGGTGAGGGAGGGCCATTGTGTTGGTTTTTTTTTCTGGAGTGGCGAGTGTGTTTGGACTGGGGATGAAGTTGGAGTGAGTGGTGAAGTTGCATGATGGGGATCCACGCGGGTTATAAATGTGGTCTGGTGGAGACTGGAGGGAAATTGTGGGGATTGTCTATTCCGGACCCCGTTGTTTGCCGAATATATTAAGTCTGGATCTGACTTGATGGTATTGATTATCTGTTAGAGACATCTATGCTTGCCTGTATATATTGACCATCGCGCGTCCCTCCTGGTAATACACCACCATCGGGCTATCTCCCACAAACCCTACTTGCCAAATAGTTTCACCCACCGTCGCATCCAAGCCCTCCACCGGCACACCGGAAGTGACATCCAGCATGCTCAATATTGTACCGCTTCGTGCAAGCAGCACATATTCTCCCTGCACGGCCATATCCCGGACATTCGCCCGACGAGCGGGCCCGATATCCCTCACCGACGTGCCATCCAGCGCCCACACCTTCAGCAGACCATCCAACCCAGCCGACACCAGCTCCTGGCCATCATGCACCACCGCCAAACGCGTCACGATATCCTGATGCCCACTCAGGACGCGAACCAACTCACTTGTATCAAACCAGATTAGCAAAGCTAACTGACCGGAGGCATAGAACTCACCCAGACGCCGCATCCCACACCCTGATATCGCCTCCCTTTCCAGCCGACACAATCCGTCGCCCGTCAAACTCCAACGCAAACACCGTCTCATGGCCGCGTAACACATGGAGACAGCGTCCGGCACGTATATCCCACACTCGCACCTCCCCATCATACCCGCCCGACACAGCGATGTCCCCACAGACACGCACATGGCGCACTGTCCCAGGGTGTCCGCGAAGGACAGTCACCTCTGTCTCCGCCTCTGCGTCGTGGTCATCCAAGCGCCAGATCCGGAGGGACCCGTCCCTTGAACCGGAAATGAGAGCCTTTCCATCGTCAAAGACCTGCAAGCAGCGGATGGTGGCGGTGTGGCCAGTGAACATGCGGAGGGGTATCCGGCGCCGATCAGCGCCTTGTGCTCTGTTGTGCGTGAGAACGGGAGTGAGTGGGAGAAAGGGAGGGAGAGAGAGCTTACAAAGTCCGAGCATCCCACACCCGCACCTCCGCATCACTGGCCCCGCTGACGATTATATCTTCGGTGCAATAGAGGGCCCATATAGATCGGGTGTGCGCTTGGAAAGAGCTAACATCGAGAGTCGTGTGGTCGATGATGTAGATCTTACCGGTCTCCGATGCGATGGCACTGTATCCTGGGCCGGTGGCGAGAGTGACGATGCATGTTCCATCTGTGGAGAGGGTTTTGGAGATGAGCTGGGACATTGTTTCTGGTTGGGTTATATAGTTGTGGAGATGTGTGTTTATATATATAGTATGGAGGTAGTTGGTTGAATGTCTTTGGAGGAATGAATTACTGGGTAGTCAGTCGTCTTCCAACCCATGCATCGTGTCTATATAGTGAGTTATCCCAGGATTTAGATGATGCCTTGAGTAGGTTGGCATATTTCTCGTGGCTGATCAGGAGGCTGAGCGATCTGCCTAGTTTTCAGCCTGGTGGTCTTCGCCGTATAGATGCGGCATTTTGAGTTTGTCTATCTGTCATTTTTATTTTATCCATCTACCTATTTATTTTATCTATCTATCTTTGATTTGGGAATATTATAGAACGGATTCTGCAGAATGAGGTTGCAAGTATGAGGTTGATGCCTCAGTCACAGATTGTACTGCTTTCGAACAATCACCAGGATTTACCATGGGGAAACGACAATGACAATTCTGGCAGAGGCAGAAATAAAATCAAACAAACCTGGAAATAAAAAAAAAAAAAAAAAAAAATAATTAAGAATAATATAAAAAAAAAATAATTAATATCAAGAAAATAAAATATCAATAAATAGAATAAAGAATAAAGAATTACCCTAAATCACAATTAAACACCGTAGCCGGAATAATACTCCCCAGCGACTCCGGCTTTCAAAATAGCAGAAACTCCCCGGAAATCAAAAATACAGCCCATTAAAGACCGAGAAATGCAGAGCGGATATATATAAAAAAGAGAGGCAACAGAATAATAAATTGACCGTGGCCATTTGGCAGTTTTTGTGCTTCTTGGAAGATATGCAACGGGTGGTATGACTCCGGAGACTTCCTCGCCTTGGTTTGGGCTCTTCTTTTGAAGTTGTACTATTGAAATGTGCCTGGTGTTATCATGCAGGGACATGGTAGTTGCTGGGGTGGCTTGTAAAGGACAAGATACATCAGCATGTGGGAGTATACTAATATGGATAGGCCATTGCAGGGATGAGGATTGAAGGAACTGCTGTGCGCATTACTAAGAGAATACTCTTTTGACAGAGACGAATAGAGAAAACAGATATACCTAAATCAGGTCAGTTATATAATTACTCAAAGCTATGAAATATATAGATATAGGTAATGATGTATTAGACACAGGGTTCAGGTCCAGGAAAGAGAGACAGAGAGAAGAAGAGAGAAATAGCCAGGAGAGATATAAAAAGTAGTTGTACTATTATTTAAAATAGGCTTCTACTCAAATAAAGGATAAATATCTAATCTAATGCGTCCTTGTCATTGATATCAGTCATGAGTTATGTACAAAATCAGGCAGATTTGAGAAGGACCACAAGCAACCTGAAATAACAAATTCACTCAGCTCGAACATAACAAGTTCCGTCAGTGACTCTCGACTGCAGTGATATGCTGCACGCTAAGATGTGGGGCGTACTTGCCATTATATGCTCTTCGAGGACTGTGGTTTCCAACAGTGACTGTAAATGAGCTTTCGATCTTCTAGAGTCAGAACCATAACAGTGGTGTTCGATCTCTCTTTCCCACCACCACGATTGCAACCACAACTGACTGGAAAAACCGACAACCTTCGCCATGGCTTTGAACGACAAAGACATCGGCAGCATCAGCATGCATGGTGGTCTTCGCGACCCTGAGCAGCCTGAGCCCGTCCGTCATTCTAGCAACGAGACGGGAGAGGCAAGCTCGGGATATTCAGTCTGGTCTCCTCTCTCAAAACATGCGTTCTATACTGACTTGAAAAATAGGCCGCCGCGGTTGGATATCGCGAGTATCGTGAAGGTCTGCATATGGAGGTGTCTCATGAAGACGTGAGTCTGTCCGCCGCCTATCTCCGATCTCAGTTGACCCGGAGTAGAACAGAAAAGTCAGATGGAAGATCGATTTCGTCGTCCTTCCTATCTTCATGGTGACTCAAGCCCTGCAGTCGATGGACAAGACGGCTCTCAACTACGCGAATCTGCTGGGATATCAGGAATCGTTGGGTCTGCACGGCGACCAGTTCAATTTTCTCTCCGCCAGTGAGTGACCGCAATCCGACTCATGCTGAGACACCCTCGAGAGAGACATGATTGACCTTTTCAGTGGTGTACGCAGGATATTTCTTCGGTCAATACCCTAGTGGCTTGCTCATCGGCCGCTTCCCTGCTCAGCGTGTCCTCGGACTCAGCTGCCTGCTGTGGGGCATCACCGTGATCATCATGACCCAGTGCCGTACGTATTCGAGCGCGCTGGCGATACGGTTCATCATGGGTCTATTTGAAGCTGCAGCAACTCCAGGCCTCACGCTGATGACGGGTTTTTGGTACACACGCAAAGAGATCCCCCTGCGGCAGTGCATCTGGTGTTCGGCCCTGGGATGGGGTGGTATCGTCGTTTCGTATGTCTGCTACGGAATTTCCACTCTGCCAGCGACCTTCAAGCCAGAGCGCTGGGAACTTCTGTTCTACATCCTTGGGGGCACAACTTGTCTCTGGGCGGTGGTCATCTATTTCGTCCTACCTGACTCTCCTTCCAGTGCCTTTTTCCTGACCCGGACCGAGAGGATCATTGCCGTCAAGCGCGTGTCTGCCAACGAGATGGGCATCAAGAATCGGGTGTTCAACCAGAAGCAAGTGGTGACATGCCTTAAGGATCCCAAAGCAATCATGCTGTTTATTTCGATTTTTGCGGGTTCCGTCCCCAGTGGCGTCCTCAATTGCTTTTCCACCGTCATAATCAAGGACATGGGGTTCTCCGTGACTAAGACGACCGAAATGAAGTCTGTCGGCGATGCAGTGCAAATTGTGGCCCTTCTGATCGGAGGCACCATCACCCTCAAGGTTCCCAACTCCCGCCTCCTGACCGTCACGGTGTCCAATGTCATTTGCACCGTTGCCTCGGCGTGCATGGCCTATATCCCCCGACATGAGACATGGGCCCGACTGGCTTCGTTTTGGCTGGTCAATGTACAGTCCATTGCATCTGCTGTACTGCTGGTCACGGTCTCCTCGAATATGGCGGGCTATACCCACCGGGCGATTGCCAATACCATCGTGTTGTACGTGTGTTCTGACTGATTGCTGGCGTTGTGCTGACTGGGGGTAGCACGGCATACTGTTCGGGCCACTACGCCAGCCCATTCGTGGTCAAACCATCGCAAGCGCCGGCGTTCAAGAGTGCGACTATTGGCCTGTTGGTGGCGTTCACCATCAAAGCCGGTTGCGACTTGGGCCTTCTGGGTAGGTTCAGGACGCATTCCTCTAAAGACGGTGCACTGATGTGTTGGCAGGCTACATGTATTCCGTGAATCGACACCGAGACAAGAAATATGGCCCGGCGGACAAGGCGCTCAGCGACGAGGCAGGCATGAAGGACCAGACCGAATTCGAGAACAAGAACTTCCGATATGTTTTATGATTGCTTCGCGCAAGCATGAAAACGACCAAGGGTTCCTTGGGAGATACTGGACATGTCTTGTATTTCTTTCATTTTATGGGTACAGAGAATACTCATGTCCACATAGCGTTACATAACCGGAGGGTGTCGTATTTTAGACACATATGATTGACAATCATCATTCGGAAACAGCCACACAACTATGCATCGTAGTATGTCTCGTACCGAAGTCCCGGATTTGTTAAAATCTGTATGCGTGTCTTGCCATGGTAGAGATAATCTCGGCGTGAGCTTAAATAGAGTAAGCTATCAGACGTGATTCAGTGGACTTAAGAGTCTCAGGATCTAGATTGTCCCCTAATTATATTCGAAAATTGAATAAAGGCTTCCCAGAGGGGCAACGTCTGCTATCGGAGGAACATTCTTCAAGAAGACCTTGGTCAGTATAGTGATAGGAGTGCTCAGGCCTCTGGGCTCCAAGTTATACTACCTTATATGCGGAAGGCACGCTATCAAAACTAGTTCAACAAGAGATGGATCTAAAATATTTGAGAATTTAAAATGTTCCTGTTTCCACCTGCAAAGGCGAGCGCCCCTGTTCAGCTGAAGATTCAAGCTAGGCTTAAAAATTCTTACTCCCAAGTATCTCGGCGCCCAGGGGGAGGCTACCAAATGACGTCAGCGATATTGACTATCCATCCCTCGAAGCCTCACGCCAGTCTGCATTTACCTGATGACGTCGTTAAGTAGGTGGCTTGTTCAGACCGACCATCTTGCATTAGGGCTAACCGGTGAACCAAAGCCCTATCAGAAGCAACTTCTCGTCCGAGAGGGTTCTATTCCTGGTTGCTTACTTTCTTGCCCCTCCGGATGGGACCTGACCTGACCTGATTCTCTGGGCGAGGAAGGAAGAGTCATGTCTCGACTTTTCGATACTTACCCTATTTAGACAACCCGGGTGGTTGTGTATCAGCGATGCAAGATTATAGGCAAGAGACAGACGGTGGGCCCGTCATCCACATATTTGTGGGGAGGGCAGCTCGGGTATCCCGCAAAGGGTAATCCGGGGGTCGTGTCTGGGCCGTGAAGGAGGTCAGAGCCCCTACAGATGGGTTGGTATTATATGTGCAGTGGTTAACTGACTTGTTTAGTTGTGTTTGGGTTTTAGATTTGTTATCTCTTCGAGAGCCATGTGTGGTGGTGATATCGTGCGATTGGCGAGTTCGTGGTGCCCCTTGACTGGGCTGGAATATGGGCGGGATCGGCGCCCGTTTTCGATATAAGCTTATTCGAGGGCTGGATTGCATGATGGAATTTATTGGTGTTGGCCACTGAGTCGGTATTCTGGTTTGTTTATTTTTATTTTTATTCTTAGGTTATTTTACTTAATTTTATCTTGACTTTCATTCATTCTTCGATCCTTTCTCTCCGAGAACTGAGAAGGGGAAAAGAATCGAACGGACCTCATCCCTCCGCCACAGCCCGAATCCGGCCGCAGCCCTAATCCACCTCAGTCCCTGAGATGATGAAATCAGACCTAATCCGGCCCACACGGCTCGGGGCGGACTGGACGCATGGTGGTTTGTATGGGCTGGACGCTGCCGATCCGTGCAATTTGCCCCTCCCCGCGTCTGTGTTTTTCATGCACCGCTGGATGCGCGGATGGATGCACCCTGGTGGACTTCATTCCGGAGCACAGCAGCCCATGCGTCGAGAATCTCCTTCATGGAGGGTTGGGAATTGAGACGGTGGCACTGAGACCCACTCAGATAACAACGGACTTGGATGTGTTTTCCATTCCTCGTGCAGAAATCGCCTCAGGATCTAGGGATATGACGTTGATGGGACGGTGTGTTGGTCCCGTTCCCTTTCGAGGCTCCAGTTTTTGCGGTCTCGATGGCCCTTTGATGGGGGTCTGGATGGTGAAGAAATATGGGTCGGGTCCATCGCCGGGACTGCTGCTTCTGGGAACAGATCTGCGTGGGAGGGATATATCTTGCTGGGTTGCTGCCGAGTTGTCTGGATTCCAGAGCAGTATCAACGACTGGAGAGGGACGCTTGACACGAACTGACTGACTGTCTGCCTGCCTCATCTTCCATCAACCTTATAGCCCAGTCTTGTGCAATCACTATGCCTCGCTTCGATGACGCCGACTTTGGCGTCGAGGTCGTCCCTCAACTTCACGTCAGGGAGACCGCCGCCCCCAGCAAGCCAACAGGCTCAGTCAACAACATCGAGATCCCCGCCACACGGAACCCCGTCAGCGATGCCTCCGCCCTGATGCACCACCTCAGCCTGTCGCCCTCAATGAAGGAGCGACGAGGCTCGCGCAACTCCCTCGGGACATCGCTGCCCATTCCCCGCTCCCCACGGCCCTCGCGTCTCTCCTCAACCACCAAGCCGCGCATGGACGCGCGCAGCATCCTCGCCGACCAAGTGCAAGGCATGTCGACGGAGAAGGTCGCCGCCGTCAAAAACATGGCCTTCGCATTCGACATCGACGGCGTCCTCGCGCACGGCAACGAAGCCATCGAAGAAGCAAAAGTCGCCCTGAAAATCCTCAACGGCGACAACGAACTCGGCATCACCTTCCCGTACATCCTCCTCACCAACGGCGGCGGCAAGACCGAAGAAGCCCGCTGCGCCCAGCTCTCCTCCGTCCTGGGCCACGAGGTCCCCACCGCCCAGTTCATCCAGTCCCACACCCCCATGCAAGCCCTCGCCGAATACTACGACACGGTGCTCGTCTGCGGCGGGGAGGGCTTCCAAGCGCGCGAGGCGGCCGAAGCCTACGGCTTTAAGAACGTCGTCCACCCGAAGGACATCCTCGCGTGGGACCCGACCATCTCCCCCTGCAGGGTCTTCACGGACGAAGACCGCGCAGACGCCCGCCCGCGCGACTTCTCGCAGCTCAAATTCGACGCCATCCTTGTCTTCGCCGAAACCCGCGACAGCATGACAGACTGTCAGATCATTGCCGACCTGCTCCTCTCGGAAGACGGACAGCTGCTGACGCGCGCGGCCGACCCCTCCAACCACATCCCGATCTACTTCTCGCAGGGCGACCTCCTCTGCCCGACGGAGCACAAGGGCCCCCCGCGGCTCAACCTCGGCGCGTTCCGCATCGCCGTCGAAGCGCAGTACAAGGCGCTGACGGGGATGGATCTCGAGCGGGTTGTGTACGGGAAGCCCGAGCGGGCGACGTACGTCTGTGCCGACGAAGTCCTCCGCTCCTGGATGCAGGAAATCCACAATGAGAAGCGCCTGCCGCAGAATATTTACATGGTCGGGGATAACCCGCAGAGCGATATCATCGGCGGGAATCTCTACGGGTGGAATACGTGTCTGGTGCGCACGGGCGTTTTCCAGGGCCCCAAGGGGTCGAATGATCCGCATAATCCGGCGAGCTTTGGCGTCTTTGATAATGTGTTGGAGGTGGTTAAGGCGGTTATTCGCAAGGAGCTGGGGCCGGACTTTAAGCTCAGTTGGAATCCGAATGTGAATCCTGTGACGCAGGAGGATCAGTTTTCGGCGATTGAGTAGGTTTTCTTTCTTTTCTTCTTGGTATAGATTTGGTTTCTTTTGTTTTTCTCGTGGTTTTATGAGATTAGATGGTTTCTTTTTACGCTTATGACTGTGGGTATCTCTTGGGAATAGAGACGGGTGGGTTCGTCGATAGATTCCTGCTATGCTAGAGGTTAATGATACATCTCATTATTCTACGATTTACTTCAGAGATCTCTTCATGGAGCTAATAGTTATAGCATCTGGTCATACTACACAGATTAGTTCATTAACTCTACACGTAGGATAAGTCTCATCAAACCATGTTTATTCTACTAGGAGGATAGAATTAGGGTTACCACCACCACGTGGTCACCACATCGATCAATTCATTCAGTGTGAATAGTACACTCTGTCTCTATCTGACGGAAAATAAATCCAACTCTGAGTAAAGTTTATATCCCACCAAACTCACGCTAAACTACTCCCCTCTAGCCAATTGACTCCCCTAGTCGCCAACCCTTGCAGATCCTCCACCGCAGAGCGACCTGAACCAACCAGCTGCAGCTAGTTCGCACTTATCAGGTGCTAAATGATGACGGTTTGAGATTAAACAGCTGCAGAACTTTCGCACTCTTCCTGCTCTCCTTTTCGTTCTTTCTTCAATGTCACTGACGAGTGTGTGACAGGGCTGAAAATCATACGGAAGAAAAGAAAAGAAATGCACAAAGCGGGTAGTGTGTCCGAGACCGGGGTCGAGATCGACCCCCGCGCGCAGGATGATCGCGACATGCAGCGTCTGGGCAAGAGGCAGGAGTTCAGGGTATGATTACAGACTGGCTGGCATCTTCAATATGGACGGCTGGACTGACCGGATAGAGGAATTTCCGGTTCTATTCGATCTTGGGATTTACCACTACGCTGATGGCGACGTGGGAGTCGATCTTACTGTATGTTTTGTGGGGGAGGTGTGAACGATGTGATTAGTTGATCTGATATATGCAGAACGAGTACGTATGGATTGACTGATGGTGGTCGGGCTGGCATGCTCTATGTCTATCTTGGTTCGTTTGTGGGGTTCTTTGCGTCTGTGGTGTCCATGGCGGAGATAGCTTCGATGTATGTCTCTGAGCACGAAGTAGAAGAAGAACAAAAGACAGAAAGATGGAAGATTAACTGAACAGTGCCCCCACATCTGGCGGACAATACCACTGGGTCAGCGAATTCGCGTCCCCCCGATGGCAGCGCTTCCTCAGCTATCTCACTGGTGACTCCTCCACATCCTCCCTCTACATATCCTATACTGACGTCAACAGGATGGCTCTCGGTCTTGGGATGGCAAGCTGCCCTAGCCAGCATCTGCTTCCTCTGCGGCACACTCATCCAAGGCCTCTTGGTCTTCAACTCCTCCCCAACCGGCTACATGTATGAATCGCAGCCCTGGCACGGCACCCTGTTCACCATCGCCATGGCCGCCCTCTGCACACTGGTCAACACCTTCGGCGCGCGGTTCCTCCCTGCTCTCGAACATCTCATCCTCGCCCTCCATCTCCTCGGCTTCGTCGCTGTCCTCGTCCCACTCTGGGCAATGGGCCCCCCGCGCGCGCCCTCATCCGTCGTCTGGACCGAGTTCACCAATTCCGGGGGATGGTCGAGCTTAGGGCTTGCCTGTCTAGTTGGCCAGTTAACTCCGATCTTTTCATGGGCGGGACCAGACGCCGCGACGCACATGTGTATGTCTCTATAGCCCTAACTCCCCTCACCCTGATAGACAACACTAATATCCCCCAGCCGAAGAAATCCAACACGCAGCCCTCATCGTCCCCTGGTGCATGGTCTCCACAGCCCTCGTCAACGGCGCCCTCGGCTTCATCATGCTCGTCTCCCTCCTCTACAACATGGGCCCCATCGCCGACGTCCTGGACCCCGCCTCCGGCTTCTCCTTCCTCCCCGCCGTCCACCACGCCACCGGCGGATCCACCGCGGCCACAAACGCCACGGCAGCCATCATCCTCGCTCTCGAAACCTGCAGCGCAATCAGCATCCTCGCCACAGCCTCGCGACAGACCTTCGCCTTCGCGCGCGATCACGCCCTCCCACTCAGCGACCTCCTCGCCCGCGTCTCCCGCCGCGCACACACCCCCATCCCCATCCCCGCCATCTGCGTCTCCGCAACAACCACCCTCCTCCTCTCGCTGATCAATCTCGGCTCCACGGCTGCATTTAACGCCATCGCAGGCGTGATGATCGCCGCGCTGTTCACGACTTACATCGTCTCGATCGGGGCGTTCATCCGCGCCCGACTCGTCGCTACTACCTCCTTACCCCCTGCGCGGTTCTCGCTCGGCCGGATAGGTCTCCCGGTTAATATCCTCGCCGTGGCGTGGCTGTGCTTTGCGATCGTGTTCTCGTTCTTCCCGACGGCGGATAAGCCTGTCCCGGTCGATATGAATTGGTCGGTGGTTGTTCTTGCGGGCGTGTTGTCGTTTGCCGTCGCGGCTTACTGGGTTCATGGGAGGGGGGTGTACCGTGCGCCTGTTACTGCTGTCCGGAAGGACTAACTAACTACCTAGGTAGGCAGCCTGGCTTACCATATATCAATTATTCCAGACAGGTCATATATACTAAAACCCAAGGCATAAAATTAAACCAGCAGAATTAAAGCAAATACTCCCCCCCCGTCTCCCTATGAATCACATCAAACAGCGGCTTCGCACTGAACCACCCCGCCTTGGGCGTCCCCACCGTCTTATAAGTAAACGCCGCGTCGGCATCATCGATCTTGATCGTCGCCCCGCCGCGGCCCGCAGCCGCCGCATCAGCCAGCAGCTGCGCGTGGCAGCACTTCTCGAGGCTGACGAACCAGAACACCGTCTCTTCGACGGTGCCACCCACCGTGAGCAGGCCGTGATTCTGGAGGAGGGCGGCCTTGCGGGGGCCCAGCGCGGAGGCAATGTTTTTGCCTTCTTCGGCGGCGAGGACGACGCCGTTGAATTGTTTGTAGAGGACGTGGTCCTATCTTCCCCTTAGTATTTTATCTCACGTATATTCCCTTCTCTCTTTGTCCTGTCTGATACTAACGGATATGGGAAGGGTGGAAAAGGAGGAGGACGTACGTTGTAAAAAGCGCACGAATCCTGCGTCGTAATATCCAACTCTCTACCGAGCGTGCAAAACGCCCGTCCGTACAAACTGTGGCTGTGCGCCGCGCAGAGCACGTCCGGCCGCGCGGCGTGGATAGCAGAGTGGATCATGAAGGCCGCGGCGTTGAGCAGTCTGCACGGTCCGCCGTCGATGACTTCGCCGTCGTGGTTGACGAGGATGAGGTCTGACGCCTTGATCTGCGAGAAGGCGACCCCGAACGGGTTGACCCAGAAGGCGGAGGGGTCGACCGGGTCGCGGACGGTGATGTGGCCTGCGACGCCTTTATATATATTATTAGTTTTGGTTCTTTTATATCTATCTGGTTGTTTTCCTTGTATGTAAAGGATATAGTATGGATAGAGGGGAGATACCTTCGTCGTAACCGTTCTTGCCGAAAATCCGAAACGCAGCAGCCAGTCGACCCTTCAGGTACTCTCTCTCCTTGTACTTGTCGTCGAAGGTGGGAGGTTTCATCTGGTTGATGGGCATCTTGATCTTGGAGTTGTTGGCGCTGGCTTCTTGGGCCTGTTGCGGCTGGACGGGGACGGTGTCTGTTGCTGTTGGGGGAGACATTTTCTTCTTCTTCTTTCTTGTGGCTTTTTCTGTTCTTGCTTCGGTATGCTAATATATTGTATACTTCTGGGTAGTAGAGACAGATGCAATCCAGATCTGAGATACAGCGGGGAATATAGATGGGAATACGGACGAACGTGGAGAAGTGGGGTAAATCGTGCCATAACCGAATATCAGCCCGAGCTCGGCCTCTGTCCTCATTATACTAATCAATCACGTCCAAACAATTTCCAATTCGATCAATCAATCAATCAATCATTCAATTCAACCTCCCAAAACTCCAGAAGAGAGATCCGATCACATCATCCCCTCCACTTCCTGCACCTGCCCAATCCCGCCCACCCACCCATCCTTCCTCTTACAATAAATCTCCAGCCCCAACTCCCCACACGCCTCACGGTGCTCCTCGTCCAGCGTCCCCCACTTCACGATGATAATGCTCTGATTGTGCCCCGGCTGCGACGTCAACGTCGAGCCGCAGTCGCCGCAGAACTCGCGCCGCGCGGGCTTCCCGCTGTCGCTGGGGCAGAGGTGGATTTTGGGCGTGCCCGACGTGTAGACCATGGTTTGCTGCGGGAAGACGAGGTTGGTGGAGAAGGGGGAGCCCGTGTAGCGTTTGCAGCTGGTGCAGTGGCAGAGGATGATCTTTTTTTATTTATCTATATTTAGTTTCTTTCATCTTTTCAGAAGGGGGAGGTGAAGAAGTGGAGGGAATATATATACCTTTGGATTAGGCTCATTGGCAGGTAAATTAACCTCGTAGGTGATCTTCTCACACAGACAGCGGCCTGTTAGCTTTTTTTCCGCCATTATCCTGGTCGTAGCGTCCTGTCTTATCCCTGTTGAGGCTGGTTGTCTGGTCTGAACTGATTGGAATGAGCTGTGGTAAGCCTGGCTGTGGTTCACTTGGCAGAGCTAGGGTCAGGCCAGGCCGGGCCAGGGTCAAGGGAGAGTCTTTTATAAGTGAGAACCCCACACTACGGGTGTGACCTTTGTTTGTGATTAATCTACTTTACTTGGACGGAGGAGGACCGATTTATCTCTGGTGGTAAATACGGTGTGGTGGATTCTGGTAGTGGGGATGTGGGTTGGGAATCGTTGATGTCATTGGTTGGTAGTCGGGATACCACAGATCAGGTACGTCCGAGAGGCACGGACGGACGGGCACGGGCACAGCGGTTGGGAATATAATTCTATGATGGATGTATAAATATGGAGAGGTGTATCTTGTATATATGTCATGCTACAATGGGAGGCGCGGGTGTGGTACTCCGATCGCCATCAATGCGTCCCAGGTCGTCTTCTCCGCGGGGGTCAAAGTCTCGACATGTGCAGGCCCCTGCATAGGTTGGAGATCGCCCTCGCAGGTCGTGCCTGCCGGTGGTAACTCTCCAGTTTGGAAATAATGTCGGATGGAATGGGCGGTGCACAGCGAAGGCGCCGCAGCGGTAGTATGCTGACCAGTTAGTAGCGTACGGATCTACAACATAAGGGAAGAAAACTCACCCCCTCCGAGTCCTGCTCCAACACGACCGATCCCGGGAATTTACTCGACATTTTCCGCGCACTATCGCTAGCTTAGCGTAGTTCCTGTCATAATAGGAAGACAGCCTACCTGCGCAGTGACGTGACAGGATCTAGCCGCATGCTGACCAACAGCAGCGGATGCGACGTGTTCCCTGTGCAGGGCCCTAATCTCGTTAAATCCCTATGCAAAGCCTGGGACAAAGAAACCCACCTGGTAATGTCCACCGCGGTCTCACATCCCACCCGGCACAGCCTAGCTCAATCGACGACCAATAATCCCCCAGCATCGCGCTGTCCCGCTGCATGGCGGCCCATGCTTTCGCGAACGCTAGCTCGTCCCGTCCCTGCATGTACACCGCATCGGTGCACAGGATCGCCGACGACACGTACAGTTCGTTCTGCCCCGGCGTCTGGCACTCCGTGGACCAGGGGCCCGTCCGTAGACACTCCGTCGTCGGACAGGTGGGCGTCCGCCCCCAGTGCTTGAAGTCAGCCAGGGCGGAGCCGTTCCTCCGGTGCAGGAGGTCGCTGGCGAGCTGGGCCAGGAGAGGGAAGCCGATCATGGGTTGATAGAGAGAGATCCGGAGGACGACCTTGAGATCGGTCCAGGTGACGACTTCGGGACCTCGCGTGCGCGACGCAGGGACTGCCACTGAGGCGTTGTACAATCCTGCCTCCAGGCGGCGGTACGAGGCTGCGATGGCGTCGCGTCCGCCGGGCGTGTAGAGCGGACAGTGGTCGGGCCCCGCGCGGTCGCAGTAGTGGGTAAACCGGTCGAAAATGGCGTCTGCGTCTACGATCGCATTGTGGCCCTCGTCGAGGTAGTATTTGTCCGTGTCGACGACGCCGTCCAGCACCATGCGCTCAATGCGATCGGGGAACATGCTCGCGAACGTGGCTCCCAGCACCGTGCCGTAGGATCGCCCCCAGTACAGGAGTTTCTCGCTGCCGCGGCGCCACCGCGTGCGCTGGACAATGCTTTGCGCCGTGTCGTAGCCGTGGAGCCGGTCGCGTCGCTGCTGCTCCGCCCGTCCCTGTTGCTCCCGCCACTCCGCGTGCCGCTCGACAATCTCCAGCATATCCCTCGCTACGGGCGGCGTGTTCATGTGCTCGCCGAGCGCCTCCGCGCCGACCTCGGGCGGCGTAGCCAGACTGCGCGAGCAGCCCACGTTGAGCGCCCGCGTACGCTGCCAGTTGCGCATGAGCGAGTCGCGCGAACTGCCCAGCATGCCGTCTGCCTCCGCCTGCAGCTCCCAGTTCCTCTGGGAGAACGTGTTGGGGAAGCAGCTGAAGCCTGGAGTGGTGTTGTTGACCCCGCGGGGATCGAACCCGATGATATCGAAGTAGCGGGCGGTTTCAGTGGTATTGTGGCTGGGATCGGGTTCGGCGTCGACGATGGTTTGTAGACCGCGACCGGCTACCAGGGCTTGGAAGACGCCCGACCCGCCGGGTCCGCCTGGCAGGGTTAGACATAGCCGTGTTCAGAAGGAGAGGATGCGGTCAGTACCAGGGTTGATGAGGACCGCGCCGCCGTAGCGGGGATCGGTTACGGGGACTTTGGCAGGGAGGCGAATCATCGCGACCGCGACGCGACGCCCGAGACCGTCGGCGCGATGATAGTCCATGGGGACATCGAGGCGGGCACATTGGTAGCCATCGAAGCAGGGTTTGTATTGAAGAGTGGGCTCGGGGGTGAGCTGAATTATATTAGTATGTCGTGCGGATTGAGGATGGAAATCAACGCACCTCTGCCCAGGTAAAGGGAGTTGTCTCTGTCTCAAGGGATGGCCATTCAAGACCGGGGCTGCTGTAAACACGCGACATGTGCCACCACGACCCCACCAGGACAATCAAGACCAGCGCCACGGGTCGCCATGATGTCAATCTGCGATCCGAAGATCTTTTTCTTTGCTGATCGTTGAGAGACCCCATGGGCCGTGATCGATCTGTGGTGCGACGTTCGTGACCCCACGGAACAAACTGGTTGATTATTTCCGTGGCGGATGCTTGGGGAATCGCCAGTCCACCAGGTGTCGCATCGCAATATATCCTCCCTGCAAGGCGAAGTGACTAGTGGGAGGATACCAAAGCAAGCTGACGATGGACGAGTCACGCCGCATATCCAATAGAAGAGGAGGTATCAATAAGCGTGATCGGTTAGGGAAAGATAAGTCCTATGCAAACACGAGCTCGGACCACGCGTCCGATGGCGCCCAATAATAAACAACTCTGCTACGTGGTTCATCCCGGACATTATTGGCTCCCTGAGTCGAGGACTTCAAGCCAAATACGGGGAAAGAACGGGGGAAGAATATATTCGGTGGATTGACGAGTCCACTTTAGCCCGATTGAGGGTTGACACCACGCGTCGCGCTATTGGGTCACGATATGATGGGACCATGGATCGACGGCGGACCTGATCCGCATACCTCGCTCATCTGAGGATGCACTGCGAGTTGATGTCTTGTTCGTGCATACAGGGATGCATGTGCAATACCGATTGATTGTCATTTGGCTATCTTTGCATGGTGCTTTTTGTAGTTGGAAATACCAGGGGTACTCGCTGGTATGTCGAGTGGACTGACAGATGCAGCAGATCAACTAGCCTTTCTATTCCTGCATAAAGAACAACTCATCTCTTCATCACAATCGAAGTCAAAGGACATTGTGTCTCGTCCGTGGAACATGCAACAAAGAACCCCGCTTGATCCACCCCTTGCTGAAGAGTCTGTCGATCTTGCGGGGTTCACAGGGGTTGTACCGGGATGCGATGCAGTCGGAGAGGGGGTGACTGGATGGAAGTCATCCGGTGCGAAGGGTTCTCGGTGAGAGGAATGGTGTCGTTGATGCGATGAGGTTTGCAGATTGAGAGAATCGAGAGGGAGAGAATCGATGATGTCACGTGGCAGGATCCTCATCGCTGCCTGGGGCCAAACATGCCTCAGGAACGTCGGGATAAGAATGCACAAGAGGATAAGATGGATAAGGATAAGGATAAGGAGATGATAAGGATTCTTCTTCTTCTTCTTCTTCTTCTTCTTTGGCTTCACTTTTCTCTTTTCCTTCTCTTCACTTCACTTCTCTTAACTCCTGCTCTTCTATCTCCCTTCGTGGATCCCCTCGCCCCATGTGGATCGGATTAGAAAGATGGACGAATGTAACCATGACGATCAAATTTTCTTTCTTCATCCCCCCCGGCTGGAAAGGTGACCACATCGACATTAGTCTATAATACATCCCATTCATCATGCGATAACGTGTCGATCCTTCATCCCCGACTGGTAAGTGGCTTTGGGTCAATCCTCTGATTGGCACGAGAACCTGCACGCTCCGCTGGTCTCCTCGCTTCCCCGCTGATCCTGATTCCCTCCAGTCTCCCGGTTTCTTGCGCCTCCGGGATCGGTCGTTGCGTGGCCAATCCTCGGCTGTCTAGCCCTCCACAGCCTAAAACAGGGCGATTTTCTCCCCGCCAGCAAGCACAGACCGGTCCCAATGCCCCGTATATCATTATCGTAACTCTCGAACGGGTGGGAAAGAAAAAGGAAACAAGGAAAAGAAAAGAAGAAGGAAGAAAAAGAAAAGAAACCCGTTGACAGCGTCGTTCGACTATCGGAGCGGCTCCGTTCTCCTTGCGCATCCGCGGTTGCGGAGGGGGTCCTTTTTAATCTATCGTCTCCGCACGGATCAACGCGACCCTACTGCGCTCGTTATCCTCTCCCCATGGCGCTCTGGCGCCGCTTCTTTGCTCCCTCCGGGGATGGAGAGCGTTCCGCCAATTCGCCCATGGTCGATGACGAGAAACAGGCTGGGATCGAGGTCCAAGTGACCGAAGGGCCCGTCCCCGAGTCCAGTGGAATCGCGAAGATCGAAGCCGTCGAGGCGGTCGGGGGCCGCAAAGGACGCTATTTCCTATACGCTGGGTAGGTGATGCGCGGTGGACGATGGCCATGACACAGCTAACGCCGGACAGGTTGGCGATGATTATGATGATCTAGTAGGTGGAGACCCCAGCTCGATTGAATCCGACATGCTAACGGTCGCAGCGAGCTGGACAATTCGACCGTGGGCACGTATCGCAATTTCGCGTCGTCCGCGTTTAACCAGCTGGGCACGCTGGCCACCCTGAACACGGCGGCCAGCATCATCTCCGCCATCAGTAAACCCCCGATCGCCAAGGTGTCTGATGTCTTGGGCCGCGGGGAGGCCTATATCTTCACCGTTACCTGCTACATCGTATCCTATACCCTCTGCGCCTCGTCCAAGACGTTCAACACCTACGCCGGTGGCTATGTCTTTTACTCGGTGGGCCAGGCCGGCACGTCCATTCTCAACTCGACCATCGTCTCGGACTTGTCCTCGATGCGCTCCCGCGGCTTTTTCTACAACGTCATGTACATCCCGTTCCTGATCACGCCCTGGGTGTCCGCCTTCATCGTCGACAGCGTCGTCAACGGCATCGGCTGGCGCTGGGGCATCGGCATGTTTGCCATCCTCATGCCCTTTTGCGCCTGCTGGATCATCATCACCCTGCTGTTCTACCAGCGACGCGCCAAACAGTCGGGTCTCATCCTCACCGAGCGGCTCAGCGTGCCCGAATTCTGCTCGCGCATCGACCTCGGCGGCATTCTGCTGCTGAGCAGCGGCTTCGCCCTGGTCCTGATCCCCATCACCCTGGCCGCCGACGCCCCCAGCCTCTGGAGCACCCCCTGGGTGGATGTGCTCATCGCCATCGGCGGCGTGGTGCTGCTCTGCCTCTACCCGTACGAGAAGTACTTTGCCCGCCACCCGGTGGTCCCCGTGCGCTACTTCCGCACCCTCTCGGTCGTTGTCTCGGTCGCGCTGGCCTGCGTCGACAACGTCGGCTTCGGCTGCAACCACACGTACCTCTACGTCTGGTCGATGGTCTCGCACAACTTCTCCGCCCGCGACGCCCAGTTCCTCAACTACACCAACTCGGTCATGCAGGCGGCCGTCGGCATCGCCACGGGCCTCGTCATGTACCGCATGCGCACCTACAAGTGGATCGGCGTCGTGGGCGCCGTCATCCGCATGGTCGGCTACGGCGTCATGGTGCGCTTCCGCACCAACGACAGCTCCGTCGCGGAGCTCTTCGTCGTGCAGCTGGTGCAGGGCATGGGCAGCGGCATCATCGAGACGGTCCTCATCGTGGCGGCGCAGATCGCCGTGTCGCACGCCGAGCTGGCGCAGGTCACGTCGCTCGTCATGCTGGGGTCATACCTGGGCAATGGGATTGGGTCGGCTATCGCTGGTGCTATATACACCTCGCGACTGCGCCCGCGGCTGCGTCTGCATATGGGACCGGGTGCCGACGAGCTCGAAGTGGACAAGCTGTATAAGTCGATTACGGGGACGCTACCGACGTGGGGGACCCCTGCGCGCACGGCGGTCAATCAAGCGGTATGTCCGCCCTCGCCTTGGTATTATATCTCGCTAACTGGGATACCAGTATTCGGACGTCATGGGCTACATCACCATCGCCGCTCTGGCCTTTTCTGCCCCGATCGTGATCCTCTCTGTCTTGATGCCGAACCAAAAGCTAGGGTATGCCTGTCACAATCTTACTTTCCTTCATCCTGCTCCGTCTTATTCTCTAATCCCCACCCACTAACATAATAAAAGTGACGGCCACAATCTCGTCCAAAAACCACCCTCACCAGAACCCGAACCGGAACCCGAATCCGAGAGACCGCCCGAGTCAAGCTCGGAGACGACCTTGACGCTGGTCATGGACGAGAAGCATCTACAGAGGAAAATCGAGGACTGGCTAGAAGGGAATACTGCTGACGAGCCGGATGTTCGATAATGCTTCTCTTGTCTTCTCCTTTTCTCTTGTCCTTGTTGATGGTTAATGTGTTTCATTATTTGTGAATATTACGCATGCATGCAGAATGGCTGGCTGGGTATGATACGGTTACTTCATAGTATATAATAGCACTCGTCCACTGATGATACCATTGACCATGCATGTTCAGTGACTATTTCATTGTTGGTTTTCCCACCATTGTCTTTCTTCCTGGGGATCGCTAGACTGTCTCATGAGAGAATCCAGTTACCGAGGATAACTGCCTCAATCTATTCATCAAGCACGTGGGTGGGTACTAAATTCTTCGTCTCGATTACGGCATCGCCGTAATCGCCCGATCGGATCTTAGTCCACATTATTGTGGAGCCGGCTCCACAATCATTCAGACTTCCGACCTTGAGGTAATTAGTATAGCGGAGACCGTCCTCCATCTGAGGATGATACAAGCTTGAACATGAGTTTCGGTCTCACCCTGTATGTGTGTCCGAATATAGTCAACTTCCGAGGTCCGGACGTCAACGGGGAAAGAAGCGTTCCTTCTCTTCTCTGTCGTTAACTCAGCTACGCCCATTCCTCACATCCACATCCATCTATTGCAAAAAGAATACCACTCAGTCACAACAGATATCGGGACACTTTGAGCTCTCTGGGTACCTGGGGACCTTTTATAACATCTTTATATTCCGACATCATATGACCAGAGACCACTGCATTTCTCCAACGCTCCACTCACTCCACGGAGGCAAAAGCCACGCCCTCGGATAGTATCATCAACTGCCACTCACTCACAACCCCACCAACTGATGAGAGCTCGCAACTCCAGTTCATCAAGTACTGCGCCCCATCCAGGCTCATCTAGGGGATGTCACCCAAATACTTAGTCCCTGTTGTGTGCCCCATCAAGCGCGAGGACTACGGCCAGTTATTAATCCTGCTACATGCGGATGCGCATCTCCAGACTTGACAGCTGCCTTAGGGTTTGCTGGCAGTATCGGTCAGGGTTACCACAATGTTATCAAGACCAAGGCTGCAGTTTACATGAACTCGTTCCCGGGTCCAGACAATATTGGACCCAATGTTGCACATTGGAAGGGTCATTGGGTCAGGACAACGCTCGGTATGAAAAAAGTTGAAGAACGAGAAAGAAGAACGGAAGAAGAGTGTGGCTGAATCTATACCACCAGATACGAATACGACTACGACTCGCGTCGCTCAGCTAATTTTCCGGACACCGACACACACCACACCACGAAACGCTCTGTGCAGACGTCGTTCGCGAGTTATTCACCCAGCTGGTGCTGCTCCGCGTCGCGGAATTATCGAAAGACAGATGTCGGAAGAGGACGGGAAAACCATATATGGAAAACGGGGTTTCCGTAAATGTCCTAGATCTGAAATGCCTCCAGAAGAGATTAGCTACCTTACAGCGCGAAGTTCTTGGTTTTCTATATGGTAGCCCGGCATGGTGGTCTTTCTAGCTCGTTTACCTCATCACTCCGAAGCTGGACTTTTTGCTTGTTCTTCATGCGATGATACCCTTGAAGTTGTCTTTCAGAAAAAAAAGTCGTTTTATAACTTTTATTAGTTTACAGTGATTCTTCCTATATAATTCACTGTTCACGCCTGGCATAACTAGAACAGCTGATTGTATTTATAGAATTAAAAACACTACCATTATCAAAATGCAAACAAACTGCAGGGGATCATAACCTCCCTGCAGATACACCGAAACATCATGACACGTGAAATAGTGCCTCGAAGTCAACCAAACCACCCACGCCAAGATATATACATACAGATACATGCCACCCAGCACAGCACAGCAAAACACCTCAGCAAATCACTAAACCTACCGTCAGCTGTTTTCTCCCCTTCCCTCTCCCCAGACAGAGAAAGAAGAAAGTGCAAACCATCCATCCATCCCGCGCCAAGAGACCCTATCTCGCATGGCGAGCGGGGTTCGGCACATATCACTACGGATTAGTAGTAGTAGTAGTAGTATGTACCGTACCCCCACGCTGCTAAGCCCGCCCTGCATATTATTCTTCTTCCCCGGATTTTCCCCCCACGCGTGGACGGGGTCTGCTTTGAGTTTGTATTTGTCCGGTTGGGCTTGGGATATGATCACATGGGATATAAGCCGTGATGAATGGTCGGGGTATATGGGGTCTGTGTGTGACTTAAGCTGTTGCGGGGAGATATCGTTCGTATATAAGGGTATGGATGGATGGATGGATGGATTGGTCTGGACGGCGTACGCACGGCACGCGGGGTAATACGACTATTTATTTCTTATTTTGTTCCTTTACTCCTGTTTTCTTGTCCTTGCTGGTTGTTTTGCCTCTTGCGTGTGCGTGGTGGTTTGGATTCGGTTTAAGTTTATATATATCGATATCGATATCGATATATATTGTGTGTCGTTGAAAACTAGCTTTTATCAGGTTATAACCATCAGAAACATGGCCACCAACAATGTGCCCGTTGGTGATGACAAGGCCAAGTCCAAGGACGAAGAAGCCGCCAAAGCAACCACCGACAATGTGACCATAACCGACACAGAAGCCATGGGCGAAGCGGCCAAACTGACCCACGAAGAAGTGACGCAGTTGGCGCAGCTCACGCCCGAAGAGCAGGTCATTGAGAAGCGCCTCCGTCGACGAATCGACTGTATTGTTATGCCGTTGGTGATTCTGGTTTATTTGATGAATTATATTGATCGGTATTTCCCCTTTCCATTTCACCGTTCGCAGAGTAAGGAAAGGATGAATGAGGAACGACGATGGTTAACTAAGTCTGATAGAAACAACTACGCAGCCGCCAAAGTACAAGGCATAATGGGCGACCTGGGCCTCAACGACGCAGAGTACCAGACGGGACTGTCGATTCTGTTCGTGGCGTATATCCTCATGCAGGTGCCGTCCAACCTGCTGCTCAACTACATGGGCAGGCCATCTGTGTATCTCGGTTTCTTTACTACCGCTTGGGGGCTCGTGTCGACGCTGACGAGTCAGGTTACTGGCTACGGGGGCATCGTTGCGTGTCGGTTTATTCTGGGGCTGGTGGAGGCGCCTTTCTTTGCCGGCGTGCTGTTTTACTTGTCCAAGTGGTATACGAAGAGGGAGCTGGCGTTTCGGATGAGTATTTTTTATTCGGGGTCGTTGTTGTCCGGGGCCTTTGGCAATCTCATCGCTGCGGGGATTCTGTCTGGCATGCAAGGCAAACGGGGCCTGTCCTCGTGGCAGTGGCTGTATGTGATTGAGGGCGCCATCACCATGTTCGTCGGAATAGCGGTCGCGTTCCTGCTGCCTGACTTCCCCGACACATGGCACATGCTGACGCCCGAGATGAAGCACGTGGCCAACCGGCGGATGGCCATCGAGGCGGCTGAGGCGGACATCGACGAGGCGGGCAAGATGAGCCAGGTCAAGGGGTTGAAGCTGGCGTTCAGCGACGTCAAGACGTACGCGCTGGCTATCGCATACATGTCCATCACGGGCGCGAGCGGCTTTCAAAATTACTTCCCGACATTGACGGGGACCCTGGGGTACAACGATATCGTCTCGCTGGTCCTGGTGGCACCGCCGTACCTCTTCATGGTCGTGTACAGCCTGACGCACTCGTTTCTGTCAGACCGCGTGGGCAACCGTTTCTGGTTCTTCGTGTATCCCATCCCGATCACCATCGTCGGGTTTATCATCTTCATGACCACCGATGCGTTCGGGCCGCGCTATTTTTCCTTCTTCCTGATGATGTTCGTGTTTGCGCAAAACGGCACCGTGTACTCGTGGATTGCCAATGCCATCCCCCGGCCGCCGGCCAAGCGCGCAGCCGCATACGCCTTCATTAACTCGGTCGGCAACTCGGCTAGCATCTGGACGCCGTACACGTATCGCGAACAGGACGACCCGCACTACGTCACCGCGATGGGCGTCTGCATCGCGCTGCAGGTGCTCGGGTTGCTGATGGCCGTGTTCATGTATTTCCACCTCCGTTCGTTGAACGTGCGGCTGGAGCGGTTAGAGAACGCCGACGTGACCTTGACAGAGGAAGAGATCCGGCGGCTGCAGCATACGGCGGAGGTGGAGGGCATCGACATTGCCGCCGCGCGGCGCCTGCAAAAGGGATTCCGGTACATGACCTGATGACGGTGGGGCCTGTGCCGTAGCACTAGATGGACATCCAAAGTATTGGAATCAAATCTCCTCTCTGAGCCGATGAGCCCGTCCGGCTACCCTCTCTTACTCTGTAGTGCGGTGAACGGGTCATGACATCAGACCCACATAGACCCTGCTCCACTGCGGCACCTGGATAACCGTCATCAGTAGACCCACGCGCATCGTCGACGCTTGCGGATGGATAATCCGTATTGTGGACTGCATAATGAGCATAGTCGGCTGCTGACGAAGATTGGCCTGGCTCGACGTGTTCACGACTTGAAGGAGCTTGCTGGCGAGCTCGGTTTGCTATGGCATGTTTGCATGCAGCTAGACCCGATCGGGAACGCGACACGGTTGTGACCTGTCAATCTGGCGGGGAAGTCCATCACTCATCAATTCATCCTGCGAGGCATTAAACGTGGTAGATTGCGGAGGAGGCTACGTAGTTATGAGTCGAGATGTCCACTGCCGGTCGCTCAATTGATAGCCCGAGGGTAGTCGCTGGGACAATGATCCTCAAGCCCTGGTTCATATGGACAACAGCACCCCCTGGCTTGCTCTGCCTGGGGTCATTTTAACTTTCTCTGGTCCATTTTGCTGGCGAGTGGTGTGACACGGCGAGCGAATAAGGACGAGCTAAGCAAGACCAAAAAAAAGCCCTCATCATATTAAGTAATGAGCGATGATGCTATGGCGGCTGTCGGATTCCAACCGACCGGAGGACGGGCGTCCGTTCTGGCTGAAAGCCAAGGACCCTGATCCAGTCACAAAGGGAGATGGATTCTTTATGATATCATCCCACATGGTTGGTCGCTGTCCTCCAACCAGGAGGGCCAGCTATGACCCCTTGCATGCATAATCCTGGCCAAATTCCCATGGATTGCACCACTCTTTGCGGAGATCAGCGCGCCGATCCGGGGAGGGGAAGGGTGTGGCAGTGACGGAAGGGAGTCGTCCGACGCCCAATGATCCAACTCGATCGCTGGGTTGCATCGCGGTCACCTGACCTGAGGGGGGAGGCGATGGGCTCATCCCCACGCCTATATAGTCGCCTGGTTCCCACAGGAATAGCTTCCTGCCAGTTCTTCACATCTTCCCCAGATTTCGCGTTGCTCCAGCCGCTAAGGTTCCTCAGAGATATCCACCGTTCATCCTTTCCATCTGCCAAAACGATCTGTCGATCCATCTCCGCATCTCCACCATGTCGCATCTCCATGCATCTCGCTCCTTGGTACGTGCCGCCGGCGGCCACCCAACCCCCAAGCGATCCTTCTCCATCGCCATCCCGGCCCGTAGGGAAGGGGAGATGGCATATCCCAAGCCTCGCGGCTTCCTGGCCGAGTACGTGGAATCCCGCCCGACCCCGACCCTGGGATATCAACGCATGACGTCATTTGACGGGGCCCGTTCGCATGCTAACTTGTCGCAGAAAGGGGCCCTTTACCCACCGGGATGCTGCCCGTGAGGGCAAGTTTGCTCGCAACCAGGAGGCCGAACAGTTGCGGGTCCTGCGGCAACGGTTGTCGGAACAGCGCGGGCGTATTGACGAGTTGGAGAACTACATGTATGTGCTTCGACCTGGAACATAAGGGGCTAGTTGTTAACGAGTCTTGATGGACAGGTCCCAGTCAAGAATTCGCTAGACCAAGTGAAGCACCGCTGAGAGCGCCATGACCTGGCAGCAGCCTCTCTCACTATTCGCTCCTTCGCGCACCGTTCACGCCCGGTTGTCCTTTTCGCATCATTTCTTTCACTTTCTGATACCTCCGTTTCTTATTTCGGTCATTGGTTGCATACTGGAAAAGCAGCCCATCTCCGGGAGGGACCCCGAAGGTCCCACCCCACGGTCAGGGATTTCAGGTTGGATCTCACGTTGACGACGCCACGGAATCGCACCTGGCCCCCATCACTCCCCGCGCCGACTTGTCCAGCAGGACTGATGAGTGTGGCGGAAGGGCGACCTTGAGCATTGAATGTATATGTATATAGATTGCATGTGTAGTTATAGAATGAGACATGTTGATGCCTGAATATATATATATAGTGTCCTCGGCCTCAGGCCTCAACCGTCTCGTGTATAGATATATGTATCTCAGCCGTGCCAAGATGGGTGAGCCTGAGGCTTCAGCTGACTCGGCTGACTCGGCTGACGCTGGGGTGCCTGAGCCGTAGTTTCGGGTGGCATCAGTCAAGGTGACAGAGCATGACTTGACAACAAGGAATCGACTCCCGATGAGTCAGGTCGAGGCACCGCATGGGAACACTCAGCGGTGACCCTGGGATAACCCCATTGACGGTATCATCTGCAGCAGCCGATTGATCACATTGGGCACCCGTCTCCTGCAGTCGTCGGGTGGGATAAAACGGGATAGATCCGAGTCGACGAGGGTGGTATAATCTCCGATCAGCAACCGTCGGGCGAGTCTGCGTGTGACACCGCAGATTCCACTGGATTGTCCACACCAGCCGGGCGAAGAGATCTATGACGAGGTGGTCGAAGGGAATGGCGTCAGATCAGCCACCCGCTAAAAATATATACATCGGAAGGCTGTCACCAACCACGTGGTTCGACTGACGTACTAAACTCAAAGGGAGGTTGGAAATAGGCAGCCGACAATAACTTTGCACTGGTCCGTGGGCATCCGGTTGAGGATTGACACCGAAGACCGAGGGTGGGTTGTCCATGCGTAGAATTGATGGTATACCGACTGTGGTAATTGTCGATGTTTCTGTATGGCAGCCGGGCAATCCCGTGATCTGCCCCTGACTCAGCGGAAGAGTCGGGGACTTGCGTTTGACACCTCCGACCCTTCGGCTGTTTCCCTGATTTGATTGGTTGGAAATGCATGACTCAGCGGAACCGGACCTTGCAAACCAACGTCCTGAAGCCGATCGGGGACTGTTTGCCCCGCCGCCGACTGACCGCCCCACTTGGTCCTCTTTTTTTCTTCCTTTCTGCTTCTCCTGATCCACTCTAGGCCATCCTTCTTGTCGATGGTTTGGCTTCATCCCCCCGTTTATTCGTTGGCTGCGGTCTCCTGCTCCGCCTAATCAGAGCCTCGACCCAAGTCAAAGGTTTTGATTATGGAATTTCACAACCTGCCTTTCCTTGTCAACCGCCCCTGGGTTGGTCGGATGCCGCGAAACCACTCCCGACGGCTCCACTCTGAAACACAATGCGAATTCATATCCGTCGATGCATATCGAGGGGCTTATCCTCTCTGGGTATTCGCTTGCGATCAATAAGCGGAATCCCAGTCAATCTGATAGTCCCTGAATTCGTGGTTGATACCGGAGGTGACCCAGTGGGTCCCTCCTCGGCCTTTCGGACATAGCTTGCCTTGCTTCTTCCGCTGGCTTTCTAGGCTCCACTGCCACCATGACCCAGCTTTATAACGGTGGTGATCGCTGGGGGTTCGTACCTGGTGTCCAGAGAGAATTTTCTGACGCTTTTCGTTTTTGACCTCCCCCAATCGAAGGAGATCCCACCGCATTCCTTCCCTATCCGTCCCTGGTGACTGCGCGGCCCACCATGGAGGGTAAGTTCCTACGGCCGGATCAGACGCGAGATGACACCGATAGCACCGCTACGGTGATGGGGGACGATACATCCACACGCAACGATGTCAGTGTCGAGCATGCCAAAGAATGGAGCCTCTTGCCCGTGGTGAAGAAGCAGCACGAGCGTGACGTCGAGTCCGGTTTCAAACGGCGAGAGCTGGGTGTCACATGGAAGAACCTGAGTGTCGAGGTCGTCAGTGCCGAAGCCGCCGTCAATGAAAACTTCCTCTCCCAGTTCAACATCCCGCAACACATCAAAGAATCCCGCAATAAGCCGCCCCTGCGACGGATCCTGGACAACAGCCATGGGTGCGTCAAGCCCGGGGAGATGCTCCTGGTGTTGGGTCGTCCGGGGTCCGGGTGTACCACCCTCCTCAAGATGTTGGCCAACCGTCGCCTGGGGTATCGGTCCGTGGAAGGCGATGTCCGCTATGGGTCCCTGTCCGCCGACGAGGTCGGGAAATACCGCGGCCAGATCGTCATGAACACCGAGGAGGAACTCTTCTTTCCCTCCCTGACCGTCGGCCAAACCATGGACTTTGCAACCCGCCTGAAGATCCCCTTCAACCTGCCCAAGGGGGTCGAGTCGCACGAGGCCCTGCGCCAGGAGATCAAAGACTTCCTCCTCGAGTCGATGGGCATCTCTCATACCACGGACACCAAGGTCGGCAACGAATACGTGCGCGGGGTGTCCGGTGGAGAGCGCAAGCGGGTCTCCATCATCGAATGCCTCGCCACACGGGGTTCCCTCTTCTGTTGGGACAACAGCACCCGAGGTCTGGATGCGAGCACGGCCCTAGAATGGACCAAGGCTATGCGCGCCATGACCGACGTCCTGGGCCTGTCCACCGTTGCCACCCTGTACCAGGCGGGCAACGGGATCTACGACCTGTTCGACAAAGTCTTGGTTCTGGACGAGGGCAAGGAGATCTACTACGGTCCCATGGCCGAGGCGCGGCCCTTTATGGAACAACTGGGCTTCGAGTGCCGTGATGGCTCCAACGTGGGGGATTACCTGACCGGCGTCACGGTCCCGACGGAACGTAAGATCCGCCCCGGCTATGAGGGCCGCTTCCCCCGCAATGGCGCGGAGGTGTTAGCGGCCTACGAAAAGTCCGCGATCCGCGATCGGATGGTGGCAGAATACAGCTATCCCGACTCGGACTTGGCCAAGACGCGGACCGAGGATTTCAAACTGTCCGTGGCGGCGGAGAAATCGAAGCGTCTCCCCAACCAGAGCCTTTTCACCGTGGATTTTGTCGACCAGGTCAAGGCCTGCGTGGCCCGACAGTATCAGATCATATGGGGCGACAAGGCGACCTTTGTCATCAAACAGCTGTCGACCCTCATCCAAGCCCTGATCGCGGGTTCCCTCTTCTACATGGCCCCGGAACACTCCGGCGGCCTCTTTGTCAAATCTGGTGCCTTGTTCTTCTCGTTGCTGTATAACAGCCTGTTGGCGATGTCTGAAGTGACCGACTCCTTCAGCGGCCGCCCCGTCCTGGTCAAACACAAAAGTTTCGCGTTTTTCCATCCGGCCGCTTTTTGCATCGCGCAGATCACGGCCGACATACCTGTCCTTCTGTTTCAAATTAGTATCTTTTCGCTCGTCGTGTACTTCATGTCGGGTCTGACAGTGTCGGCGAGCGGTTTCTTCACGTATTGGATTTTGGTATTTAGCGCCACCATGGTGAGTCTGATCCATCCCCTCCCTTCTCAAGTGGAATGGTTTCTAACCCGCTCCGATGCATAGGCCATGACGGCGCTGTTCCGTGCTATTGGGGCGTTGTTTACCACCTTTGATGGTGCATCGAAAGTGTCCGGTTTCCTCATCTCTGCCCTGATCATGTATACCGGATACATGATTCAGAAACCGCAGATGCATCCTTGGTTTGGTTGGATCTTTTGGATCAACCCGATGGCCTACGGCTTCGATGCCCTGCTGTCTAGCGAGTTCCACGGGAAGACGATCCCATGTGTCGGTCCGAACCTGATTCCGAGTGGCCCTGGCTACACGGACCCTGCCCACCAGGCCTGTGCCGGAGTGGGCGGTGCTCTCCCGGGGCATAATTACGTGACTGGTGATCAGTATCTGGCATCCCTCTCCTACAGCCACACCCATGTGTGGCGGAATCTCGGTATTCTGTGGGCCTGGTGGGCCCTCTTTGCCGGAGTTACCATCGTCGCCACGTCGCGCTGGAAGTCCGCATCGGAGAGCGGCAGTCTACTGTTGATCCCCCGTGAGCGCCTGGCTGCGCACCGTCAAGTGGCCCACATGGACGAGGAGTCTCAGGACGAGAAGGGTGCCAAAACCCCTCGCGACGCTAGCTCTCAGACGGCGGACGACATCGATAAGCAGTTGGTTCGTAACACTTCGGTGTTCACCTGGAAAAATCTGTCCTATACCGTGAAGACCCCCTCCGGCGACCGCGTGCTCCTCGACGATGTGTACGGCTGGGTGAAGCCCGGGATGCTGGGTGCTCTCATGGGCTCCTCCGGCGCGGGCAAGACGACGCTGTTGGATGTCTTGGCCCAGCGCAAAACGACGGGCACCATTCACGGTTCGATTTTGGTCGACGGCCGTCCGCTACCCATCTCGTTCCAGCGTTCTGCCGGTTACTGCGAGCAGCTCGATGTCCACGAACCCTTCGCGACCGTCCGTGAGGCCCTCGAGTTCTCCGCCCTCCTCCGCCAGTCCCGCGACACCCCGCGCGAGGAGAAGCTGAAATACGTTGACACGATCATTGACCTCCTGGAGTTACACGACATCGCCGATACCCTCATCGGACGTGTTGGATATGGACTCAGCGTTGAACAGCGCAAGCGTGTGACCATCGGTGTTGAGCTGGTATCCAAGCCGAGCATCCTGATTTTCTTGGACGAACCCACCTCCGGTCTCGACGGCCAGTCCGCCTACAACACCGTCCGCTTCCTGCGCAAACTGGCTGATGTCGGTCAGGCGGTCCTCGTCACCATCCATCAGCCCTCCGCTCAACTGTTCGCCGAATTCGACACCCTCCTTCTCCTCGCCAAGGGCGGCAAGACCGTCTATTTCGGCGACATCGGTGACAACGGCCAGACTGTCAAGGACTACTTTGCCCGTTACGGCGCTCCCTGCCCCGCCAACGCCAACCCCGCCGAGCACATGATCGACGTCGTCTCCGGCGCTCTCTCCCAGGGCCGCGATTGGAACAAAGTCTGGCTCGAGTCCCCCGAGAATGCCCAGGCCTCCAAGGAATTGGACGAGATCGTCGCCGACGCCGCGTCCAAGCCCCCTGGCACTCTGGACGATGGCCATGAGTTCGCTATGCCCTTGTGGCAACAGACCAAGATCGTCTCGCAGCGCATGTCTCTCGCCATTTACCGCAACAACGACTACACTAACAACAAAATGGCGCTGCATATCGGCTCCGCTCTTTTCAACGGCTTCTCGTTCTGGATGATCGGAGACTCTGTCGGATCAATGCAGCTGCGATTGTTCACGGTGTTCAATTTCATCTTTGTTGCGCCGGGCGTCATCAACCAGCTGCAACCCCTCTTCTTGGAGCGACGAGACATCTACGACGCGCGCGAGAAGAAATCCAAGATGTACTCATGGGTGGCATTTGTGACTGCGTTGATCGTCTCCGAGATCCCGTACCTCTGCCTATGCGCCGTACTGTACTTCGCCTGCTGGTACTACACAGTCGGGTTCCCGACCGACTCCGATGCCGCAGGCGCCGTCTTCTTCGTCATGTTGATGTACGAATTCGTCTACACAGGCATCGGACAATTCGTCTCCGCATACGCGCCCAACGCCATTTTCGCCTCGCTCATCAACCCCCTCATCATCGGAACACTAGCCTCCTTCTGCGGTGTCCTCGTCCCCTACGAGCAGATCCAAGCCTTCTGGCGCTACTGGATCTACTGGATGAACCCATTCAACTACCTCATGGGCTCCATCCTGACCTTCACCATCTACGACGTCGACGTCCACTGCGACGAGAGCGAATACGCCCTCTTCAACCCACCCAACGGCACCACCTGCGGCGAGTACCTCACCGAGTTCATGCACGGCATGGGGGCCCGCATGAACCTCGTCGACCCCGCCGCTACCTCCGACTGCCGCGTCTGCCAGTACTCGCACGGCAGCGACTACCTCGCCACCATCAATCTCAAAGATTACTACTACGGGTGGCGCGACGCCGCAGTGGTAGCGATATTCGCCATCTCGTCGTATGCTCTCGTATACGTACTGATGAAGCTGCGAACCAAGGCATCGAAGAAGGCGGAATAATCGCCCAACATACCTCCCCGTCTTCTCTCTTCTCCTTTATTTCCTTCATTCATCCCTTGTCCAGCCAACCGCTGTCAGTTTGGATACTACCGGACACGATCCGATCCTTAATAATGCATTGTCATAATTCCCCCTTACACACACCCACCCCTACTATCACAGCTGGCGTCGCTAGACGACGACTAGTCGACTAGTCAGTCGACTGCATTGTGGAGTTCGCTTGTTTGTTTGTTCTTGCTGGGAATGAAATCTCATTTCACGGCCTGGATTACCATGATAGATTTTGACTATAGACATTTATTTGTTAGTACATGGAGATATTGCCTGATGAGTGGCCGATATAATGTTCATACATACTACGAATTCAAATATCAATATGATTTACTCTGTCTGTCTGTCTACTTTCTTGTAGTTTGATTAATCGGTACTTTACTCAAGTGATAGGATAGGATAGGTTAGGTAGGTAGGATAAAAAATAGGACAGAGTAGGTAGTAGTAGCAAATCGACATCTCAATTTAGGCCATATCCAAAACAACACTACAGATATGAAGCACAAAATCAAAACCAAAGCCAATAAAAGGAAAAGGAAAAAATGGCAGTCTGTAATCTCCTCTCCCAACCTTCTTCCCTCCACATTGATCAGCCATCCCCAATCACTTCCCTCCCTCCGGTAACATCCCAGTAGCCAAACACACTGGTGAAAGAAGACCTACTCCACACTGACGAGACCCGACTTCCCCGCAACCCTACCAGCCAGCCCCATCAACGAGGTACTGCCGAGGATCTCCAAGATCGAGACCGTGCTGTCCATGCTACGGGCGATCCATTTCCTCAGCTCGACCGCCACATGGGAATCGATGCCGTATTCCGCGATGGGGGCAGAAGGACTGATAGCGTCTGTTGGGATGGAGAGGTTCGCTGCTATTTTCGCGCAGAGGGCGGCATAAACGACAGCGACAGCGTCGTCGATGGTGGGGGCGGACGAAAGATCCGCGCGGAGGGTATCCCTTGCGCGGAGGGGACCTGCTTTGCCGGCGCGGGTGTCGGCCGCGGAGAAGATGTGGCGGTAGTGCGAGAAGAGGGGACTCTCGGAGAGGATGGGGAGGGATTCGTCTTCGCGGTAGTCGCCTAGGCCGGTGATTATCTGGGCTGAGTTGGGGTCGTGGTGCTGCTGCGTTGGCGTGAGGGCTGTGGCGATTAGGGTTAGTAGGGTTGGTGTGTCTGTGCCGTGGAAGCCTTGCTGGGCCATGCGGGTCGCGAGGTCGCGGTTTTCGGCGAGGTAGCCTACGTCTGTGATGACGCCTAGGTCGAGGGACACGGCGGGGAGGCCGAGGGTTCGTCTGTGTGCGGCGAAGGCGTCCATGAAGGTTGAGCCTGCGGCGTAGGCGGCTTGCGTGGCGTTGCCGATTATGCCGCTTATGGACGATAGCATGAGGAAGAAATCGAGGTCTTGGGGGAGATGGAGGTGGAGGTTCCATGTTCCGGTGGTTTTGGGTCGGAGGACGGCGAGGTAGTCGTCTAGGGTCATCTTCTCGATATGTGAATCCTGGGATCGGTCAGTATTTCGTGTGTTGGGGGGGCGATGTTGTTTGATTACCTTTACTACCATAGCTGCATGTATGAGACCTCGGATAGGGGGAGCTGTATCTTTCAGTTCGCTTATTACTTCGGAGACTTGGTCACCGTCCGACACATCGCACGCGCGCACGATTACACGAACGCCCTTTTCTTCCAAGGCCCGTGCAGCAGCTTTGGATGATTCCTGTGATAGTCCGCTTCGATTCAAGAACACTAGTGTGCGCGCTCCATTTTCAGCCATCCAGACAGCCGTCGCTCGACCGATACCACCTAACCCCCCAACCAGCACGTACGATGCATCAGGTCGAAGCAGATAGGAAGGTTCTTTCGGCGTGAGAGCCTTCAAGGATCAGCTTGATACCTATTTCCAAGGGAATAGACATACCTTAACCGTATCACTCTCACCGATTGTGACAAGGATACACTGCATCCGAGGATCCGATTCGAGAGCGTCAAGTCCATCGGCAAGATTCGATATACTGTATCTGGGTGGTAGCGGGATCTCGTGAAGATCACCACCTCGCAAGTGAGAAGCAACATCGCTCCAAATCTCGTGCACGAGATTGGCATCGCGCATGAGTAAATCATTGAAGTCACACGTCGCAAAGAGACTATCTCCCTCGCGACGCGGTATTTCCCACAGTGGCTCTGTCGACGACTCCAAACCACGGAGTTGGACAAATCGTGCCCCTGCACCCATGCAACTCCATAATGGATGGACAGAACTTATTGGTTCCATACAATTAATGATTATATCCACGCTCCTGTCACCAATTAGTCGCTTGAGCTCCTTGGGTGTCGTGGAGCTATGCCGTAGTATCCTATCTTCCGGCACTGCAGGCAAAGCACTAGCTGAGTTCTCCTCATAAGCTTCACTTATAAGGAAGGTTCGAGCCTTAGCATCATTGATTACTTCTGTGAAAGCATGCCCTAGCGTTTCATCCGAACACACCACCAAAACGCTATCCGCGATGGCTACACGGGCAAGATGATGCACGGCGTAAAAGGCCATACAGTAAACCGATGCTAGAACGGCCGCAGAATCAAAATCCATGGCAGAGGGGATTTTTTGGAATGCTGACGCCTTGTCTTGATAAAAGCCGGCTGCAGTCCCTAATCCGAGACAGGCCACACGATCACCAGGGACAAAACTTCCCACGTTATCCCCTACGGCTTGCACGATTCCACTGCATGCCGAGCCAATTTTAGGTCGGCCAGCACCATGAGACAAATCAGTCTTTAGATCTTGCTTTGTGGCGCTGATTGAATGGACTGCAATGCGGATGTAGTCGCTCGGGAGTCCCTCGACACCTTGATCATTCTCGAAATGAACGCCCCCGGGCCCAATATCAGCATCGATAACTGCTCGGAGGGGCCGAGCAGATGAGGAGACTATTTCATCACTAATGACATATGATTGCCGCGATGTTGCTAATTCCCGGTTAAGCTTATTATCTTCAACCAGCCGCGGGATGAAGACTACCCCACGTCGCTCGGCGTACTCGGTGTCACGATCGTCCTTGTCTCCCGCTGCAGCATGCTGTCGAATAATGTTATATACAATTTCAGCGATCTGAGACTGTGACGATGGCGACTCGCTATCCAAGTCAAGCGTGATGATAGGCCCAACGCCAGATTCAGACCGCGCCGTCCTTGCAAATCCAGCAGTAATACCAGCGTTAGGATCAGACGGGCTTATAGTCGCGCCTGTTGTCACCCACAGAACACCGGCCGATTCAAGGAATATTTGCTTTACTGTAGAAAATACAGCCTCGTCGGGGCTTGACAATACCGAGTTGCCGATATCACTGAGGACGATGCAAAACTTGCCTTGCGGCGTGATGTTGGTCAAGCCAGCCACGCTCACAACCTTGGTTTCTGAGGCTAGAAGAGCCCTTAGATGCTTAACAGAGTCGTCGTTTGCATCCTTCCCCGTGACTATGAGAACTTCATCATAGGGAATGGATGGCTCCTTCGAGGGCCTTGAGACAATCATGGTATACCCATCAGGAGACTCAGCCCTGATAGCAATCCCACAAAATTGAGCCTCTTTTAGACCAGCGTCTATGTCGAATTCTTGACTATTTGCAGCCCCCTGCTGCAGCCCCTCATTCGACCGGAGGACACCACAAGATCGCAAATAATCGCCAATTTGCTTATGATTAGTGGGTGTATCGACGAGAATCAAGTGGCCATCCTTTCGGAGTAGAGCGCGGATATTCTTCAAAGCTTGCTGCTTGTGTTTCACTGTATGAATACCGCGTGGAACAACGATCACATCATAGAGATGACCCCCGGATGACTGTGCGCTCAAGTCACCCTCTGTATCAAGCAGCAGGAAGCTCAGCCAATCCTGCCATTGCGATAGTTTTGATTTGGCTTTGTCAAGCAGATCCTGTTTAGAATGTGCCAGAGTGTACTCGATACACCGAGGTTGGGATTCACCCATCAGACGCTGTAACAGTCTGTATGACATGTCGCCGGATCCTGCTTCCAACTCTAAAATCGAAATCATGGGGTTTTTACGACTGACCAGGTCTATGTAGGCTGCTGTCCACTCATATATTTGGTCATCGTAGGCATTCATCCAGTACGCTTCTAGGAGTGACGTCTCATCTGCAAGATTCTGGAGACCGTTGCTTCCTGCCACGATGTCCGACAACTGGCCTCCTATAGTTGTCAAGAGATTCTGTGCCGTATCGGAGTTTTGCAACCCGGAAACGTTAAGATTCACTGCGTCGGCCAACGACCCTAGCGACGGCATCTTTGTCGCGATGTCTGAGAGAAATCCAAGGCGCTCGTCGATAGTCGGAAGACGCTCATGCGATTCGCTCATGAGCCTTGCGCCCTTGATATCGTTACCCCCCGACTGCTCCTGGGGATTGTCTCCCTGACTTTCAATGACGTTCTGGAAGTTTTTCTGAACAAGGAAGTCGGGATCAGGACTCCATTCTAGTCGGTATGCTAGTCGAGCTTCCTTATTTGCAGTATCCATTGAACTCTGCTGGATATTCCTGCACCGCAGACCCGCAATCGAAACCGCTGGGGATCCATTGTTATCAAGAACGGAAATAGATGCAAGAAGATCCCCCTTTCTACTCTTTCTGACCTTTGTACAAGTATCCAGCGTGATACCAGCCGTTGTTGGCATCTTCAGGGATACGATCATCTGCTTTATATACACGGGGACCGCAGGATTATCTTTCATGTCGATGTTGATGAAAATCGTCTGTATTATGCTATCGATGGTGCATGGGTGTATCAAATGCGGATATTCGAATCCTTCGGGCATGACTGACGCGGTGTTTGGGATGGATATTTGGGCGATTGAGGTGTCTGATGTGAAGTGGGCGTGTTTTATGTTGGTGAAGGTGGGTCCGTATTCAAGTCCAATATCAGAGAGCATTGCGTAGAATTTATCAAGGTCACAATCGTCGGAAAGAGATTCGGGGTATTCAAAACTCTCCATATCCTCGACGCTATTAGACCCTGTCGCTTGAAGGCATATTACCCCTTGGCAATGTTCGGTCCAGTTGCTTTCTTCTGTCACCGAGTAGATGCGGAATCTGTAATGGCCTGTTGCTGTGGCTTCCTGAAGTGATTGAAGCGAGATCATAACCTCCACTGCAAGTGTCTCATTCATAATAATGGGCGCTTTGATGGAAACATCGCCCACGCAAACGGTCTCAAAGTCATTTTTATCCCTGCTTTCTGTGATATGCTGGACGACCGCCTCGATGGCCATTGCGATATATCCCGCTGCCGGATACACAATATTGGACTGAATTTTGTGGTCGGCCAACCACGGGTCTTCCGAGACACGGAGGAAGTTCTTCCAACGAGGCTCGAAAGGACATGAACCGCGATCTATCACCCCAAGGAGGTTTGTTCGAGGGAGTTTGCGGCTACGGAACGCCTTGCTGATCCTTGGCTCGGCCCAGTACGATCTCGAATGGTTCCAGCTATATGTTGGTAAGTCCACAAGGACGCATGGGTCCCCTGAAGGCGATGGGTCGTTAATTGCCTGGAAGTTGATGGGGTATCCAGAACATGCTAGGGAGGCCGCCATGTCCAGTGCCGTTGCTATTGCATCACTCTTGCGAGACAGGACAGAATAGTAACGAATGCCCGCCTCGCTCAGCTTCTTATTGTGTTGCAATGTCTGTCTTATGGGCGCTGCCAGAGCTGAATGGGGCCCTATTTCTACCAGGCAGTCAATACTGACCTTGCGTGCGGCCCCCAGACGTCTTGTTCTTTTTGTATCCAGAGCTGTGGAAGAATTGCGAATGGCGCTTGTTTCAAAACACTGCGCGCACAGGGCATCGGCGAATTTCACCTGTCCCAGCAGGTTCTCGATCCAATATGTGGGGCCCAGCTCAGCTGTAGTCAATTCCCCCCCAACGACAGAGGAAAAGAAGCGCACCCGGCTCTTCTTAGCCTTGTTGGAGGAGCTTTGGCCAGAGTATGAGTCTAGGGTAGATATCGAAGACAGATACTCGTCGCCAACAGATTTCATATGATGGGAATGGTAGGCGACCCCAACGGCCAGCCGACGGCAGAAAATGTCCTGCTTGCGGACAATCGACTCCAACTCGTCAATGGCTTGACTATCACCGGATACAGTGATGCTTGTTGGACTGTTGACGCAAGCCACTACCGCTGAGCCAGCTGTCAAAGCCTCTAGATATGGCTGAGCATCACCAGGAGACAATCCAAGAGCCAGCATACCCCCGGCTTGGTATCCTTCCGAAGGCAATTTACTGGCAACAACTCCCCGGTAATAAGCTACCATCATGGCATCTCCCATAGTCAAAGCGCCTGCTGCGTACGCGGCGGCAATTTCGCCGCTGGAATGGCCACTTACTGAGTCTGGATAGACTCCCCAGGACGCTAGTAAATCGACCAAAGCAATCTGCAGAGCGGAACATATAGGCTGGCTTAGAAGCGGGTGGTCCAGCCGGGATTCTTCTTCTTCGGTGGTCAACTCGTCTATTCAAAATAAAATGGCCTGCCCGTCAGCATTAGAGACTTAGGCATGTAAGCTGGACAGGAGACAAGAGAACAGACCTAAAGTGCAGAATGGCGCCCCCATCTGTGCCATATAACAGTCGATCCGTTGGATGGACTGTCGAAACACGGGGTAAACCTCCAATAGTTCTTTTCCCATCCCGCGCCATTGCGCACCCTGTCCTGTGAAAACAAACCCGACAGCAGGCCTGCGAGGGGCTTTTTGGACTTTGACACGTTCTGATAGTGCGGCCACAACGGCAGCTGGAGTGTCTCCAATGATCGCGGCCCTGAAAAGGTGATTTGTGCGTCGTTCGTTCAATGTGAACGCTAGATCACGCATAAATTCGTTCACGTTCGCTGATGCTTTTTGACTCAGATATTCACGCAATCTCTGGAGCTGTTCAACAAGTGAGCTCTCCTCAAATGCAGATACCATGAAAATACGGCGATGGATAGAGTTCTCAGGAGAGACGCCGTCAGGACTATATGATAGAGTGGGGTTTCGGGATAGCAATGTCAAGTTCCGCTGAGAGAAGTATCCAATGGTATCCTCGAGTATGACATGCGCATTGCTACCTCCATAGCCAAAGCTGTTAACGGAGACGCGACGAGGACCAGCCGCCTTCCAGGATTCGGGAATGAGTTGTATCTATGTTGCTTGCCATTAGAGGAGAACAGCGCCCGAGAGCCTAGTCACTCACCTTGACTTTCCAATCATCAAGCAATATGCGTGGATTTAGCGATGTGAAACCTCGGCTGGGAAGAAAGGTGCGGTTCTCTAGCATCAATATAGCTTTGATAACTCCAGCTACGCCACTCGTCCCTTCGAGGTGACCAACATTGGTTTTTATGGACCCCACTCGCAGCGGTTGGGTGGGATCCCGGTCCTGACAGAACACTTTGGCCAGGGCACCGGTTTCGATCGGATCTCCGGCTTGAGTGCCAGTTCCGTGCGCCTCAACAAATTCCGTTGCTGCTGGGTCTAAACCTGCAGTTTTATAAACATGGCGGATCAGTGCCTCTTGCGCGGCACCGCTAGGCAGAGTGATACCAGGCGTCCTTCCATCCTGATTCAAGCCCGACCCTCGAATAATCGCTCGGATTGGATCGCGATCTCGAATCGCGTCTTTGAGGGGCTTAAGTATTAAAGAGCCGATGGCTTCGCCACGCGCGTACCCGTTAGCATTCTGGTCAAAGGTATGACAGCGGCCGTCGGGAGAAAGAAACCTGGTTAAGGATAAGCTACACCCATAGAATCGGCGGCTTGCACGTACTTCATCATAGTCATAGTCGACATGAACTCATGGCTGAGAATGATATTGACACCTGCCGCAACCGCCATGGTAGCATCTCCTGTCCGCAAGCTTTGACATGCCAGATGCAGGGCTACCAGACTCCCTGAGCAAGCCGTATCAACCGTAACACTTGGGCCCTTCAGATCGAAAAAATATGAAATCCGATTTGCCGTCATAGCTCGCGACTGACCGGCATTGGTGCACTGGTACATCGGAACACACTCCGGGTCGCGGAGCAGGAGATCCGTATAATCCGCGTTGAAAGACCCTACAAAACAGGCAGTTTGACTTCCCATTGCTTTCGAGAGTGGGATTCCAGCTGCGAAAAATCAGCCCTGGTTATGTATTTGCAGCTGGGCCAGCGCACCGCTCTCGAGCCCCTCGTAGGTAACCTCCAGTAAAAGCCGTTGCTGAGGGTCCATTGCCTGTATAGTCTCAATGAGGCGTCTAATATTATTCATGTGATCTTGTAATTCTTACCGCCGCCTCGTCACTGCTCATATTAAAAAACGGTGCATCGAAGAAAGAGGGATGTTCCTCGAGAAAATGACCGCCTTCCACGTTGATCTGTCGGTTTTCAGAGTCTTACAGACCAACTCACGCTGAAGTAACAGATGTTGAGCAATGCTTACGGTTCCATGCCTCGCGTAATCTGGATGATGGAAGCTTTCCATATTCCATCTGGAGTCCGGGATTCGGCTCCAGGTCTCTCGGCCTTCAATAATGAGGCTCCATAACTTCTGGACGTTCACGGCATCTCCTGGACCTCGGAAACCGATTCCCACAATGGCAATGGGCATTGACGCGTCCTCCGCCAAGATCGAGAGGTCATCGTGCTGGAGTGATTGAGAGTCCGTAGTGGGAGTGTACGATGGAGTAGGAACGGAGGTTGGTGAGGTCGGAGGAGGAGGAGGATGAGGGCGGTTGGCAGCCATGGCGAGGCGGCGTCACGTGCATCCGGACAAGAACGTCACAGGGTCGACCGACGACATTGATTGACATTGCAGTATCCAGCAGTAATGTTAGGGCCAGCACCAGCAGACAGAATTATAGCCATATACGCTGGGTTCGTTAATGCCCGACACATGTCAAGCAGGCTACGAACAAAATACCCCGAGGGTCTGCGGTGAGTTTACGCGTTGCGATGCACAATACAATACAACTACTAATACAACTACTAATACAACTAGTGCTGGCGTGGCGATTAGACTATGTCAGTCAATTTGATCTACAGGATTATCGAGCATCTATCCAATAACGCAATGTGTGCATCACCATATTGTCAAGGCCTGTACGGCGAGCTTGCGTACGGCGCTAGCCATAGCCGACAAGTTCTTCTTGTCCCCCGGGATATCATGCCCACGGTTGTGCACCACCCACGACGATCGGGATGGATCACATAGGCGATGTAAGGCGAGCGAGTACTCGAGCCACGGGTCTTGGGCACCGCCGATGCTGACAGTGGGGATATTGATGTACCCTTCGACGTCCGGGTCAATGACAGGATCGGTACCGGGATCCATGCGAAATGGCGCCAGAGCATTGATGAAAATGGCACAACGAAACGGTGGTGGTTCCTGGGGGTACAACTTGGCGTGGTGGATGAGAAAGCTGGCCGCCAATGTCCCACCATGTGAAAAGCCGAGGACGCCGTCAAAGGGCCCTTCCTCATCGATCACCTCGTAGAGTCGATCATATGCGTCTAGTATGGATGCGCCCTCGGGGTCTGGACTGGTCAACGATCGAGGAAACTGATGATAACTGTAGTAGGGTCCGTCGTAGAAGCCCGCAATACCGGGGCCTGGTACCGAGTCCACGTCGCCCTCGAGGAAATGGAATGTCGCCGTGTGGTCGTGGCGCAAATTGGCCATCAGACCGCCTGTATGGTTAGGTGGGTTGAACGGATCGAGGACGGGTGCCACGTACTCAGTTGAGACCGGAGAATCTACCCGGGTGGATGTCAGTGTGACGCTAGGGGCCAAGGATGGGTTTATCGCGAGGCTCACCTTAACGTTGGTCCCCCAGCCGTGAAGGCATAATAATTTCAAAGGCATCGTCGCTGACCTGTGACGTGAAAGTCGAACCACCGTGGTTGCTGCGCGCAGCTAGTTTATATACGACGTAGCCAAGAATGCTCCCAGTTCGATATATCATCATAGATAAAAGGGCGGTCTATTCCAAAAGTTCCCGTGCCACGCCGGATCATTTGTCCCAGCAACGGCTGAATCTATCAGGAAGATGTTCTTGCTCATCTTGCGTCATTAACGGATGGCTGCTTGGAAGGATCGGACAAGGTCCAACAACGCTGGGACCTGGTTTCAAGACTCTCTATGTGGACGGCGCTGGAGCATGTTATACGGGTCTATCAAAATTGGGGTGAGCACAACATCGACTGCAGCGTTGGAGACCTATGAAAGATATAGGGTTAGACTTTCCGGGTCAATCTGTGCTAGCCCACGTCATCACATCAAATAGGATTGTTATAGCTCCTCAACAAGGCCTACGGCTCAATTGTCTGTCCAGTGGAATCCCAATGCCAAGGGTCGTATCGTATGATGCGAGGTTGGAGAGAACGACAGTAGTTCATCATGACACAAGCAGCCGGCGACTGTGACAATCACATGTTTCGTCCTATTTCTTTTCTGTCCCACACGCTCTATCTATCAAGTGTGCAATTGCTAGCGTGGTTGGGTAACGATAGTATGCTGTAGGGAGTAGGGTGGATAAGAAAGCAAAGAAAGAAAAGGCGCTGGTAGAAGAATGTCAGTCAGCTGACGTGCTGGATCCATCACGAATGACTGCAAATCTGTCAATAAAGCCGCATTCAAATAGTCTTGAATTTTGCTTTTACCAGCAAATAATTCAAATTCCTATGCGCGGACTTGGACCGTCGCTAACTTATCATCCAGTAAGGCATACCGTAGCTGGTAAGTGGCGTTGACATCGTCGATTGTTTGGTCAAGACAACCTGGGATTGGACTGCTTTTCAATATGACTGTCCACAAGATAGTAGATGAAGCAATAGATAATTTTAACCCAGCAATAATCCAGACGTTTTAGTACACAGAATCCAATAATCAGGCTATCCAACCCACGGTATCATCCAAAAAGCACAGCCCAAAACCAAGACGCCCGCCGAACACCATCTCGCTAAATATATCATAGCACCAAAACCCTCCCCCACGCCCTCTCTTTATAGATGGATAACCACAAGCTATAGTCACCGTCAACCATCCTTAATACCGCGACGATTCGTCCGGGGTATCTAAAAGAACAACATCAGCCTCCTCCGTCACTTCACCGCAATATCAACCCCATAACAGAAAACATACACGCAGACTCCACATCTCTCTGCCCCGGAGGCACCGAATCCCGGTGAAACATGCCCCAATTCTTGAGCCGCACAGACCGCATATACCGTTCCTGCTCGAGAGGATAGCTTCTGAGACCCTGGGGCTCGGAGGGATTCAGCTGTTTGGTGAGGGCGGCACCGAGGGAGACAGCGGCGAGACAGGCGACGATGACGATGACGATGATGGCTGCCGTGGTGAGCTTGGCCATTTCTACTTTATTTTCTTGCAGCTTGACGGCTTCGCTGATATGGTGATGATATTGACGTCGTTCGGTCAACTACTCAGGTGGATCGACGTGGGGTGCTGGTACGGTTCGGATCGCCGCCGTATGGGCGTTAGATGGTTAGTGGTGGTTGTGCGCTTCGCAGCAACGGTTAGCGGTTAATGCATGATGATTCGTAGTGTATCCGTGTAGATGGATGGATAGGATAGAGCAGAGGATGGCAGATACTGCAGTAGAACAAAACGAGAGGAGAAGAGAACCACAGAGGCCGCGGTTCGTCAGCGACCCCGCCATGCTTATTTATAAACCTGCAGGTTGACACCTGAAACAGCACACCTCACTCATCGCCTCCTTCTACTATCCAATCCTGTGCATCCTTGTCCATGGCGTGCCATTCAGCGGCCATTGGTCAGCTGAACCTTTTGGGGGCCCTCCAAACCGATTGGCGGAATATGGTGGGACCCGCCAGCGAGGATGCGCAGCAGGGTGAAGTGGGCCGTTCGATTATCAACGGATGGTCCAACGAATGGTTTATGAACCATGGGGAGGACTAGGCAGCACGATAGCATTGGTAAATGGTAGCTTTTTATTTTTATTTTATTTATTTTTTTATACAAAACAAACAAGAAACAAGAAGGAAAATCAGTTCGTGATAACTAGCCCCAAACTCTAACCCTAACTTTCCACGCAAGCTGACGTGGTTCATTTTGCTCCGATCCTCAAGTAGCGCGTCGATCTCTGCATCCCAACGGGCAGCACGGCAGTTCAATTCGAATCCTTCGTTCTCGAGTTGAAAACCAAATTGAACTCCCCCCAGTACATGACGAAATTATCCTTCGAGTCCTTGAAGACTTTCTCCCCCGTCTCGCCCGGTGCCATCTGGATGTCAAACTCGGTGACCAGGCGAGCCAGCGTGGTGCGCAAGTTGGCCAGTGCCACGGGGCGTCCGATGCAATTGTACTCGCCTATCACGTCATGGTTAGTTGATCCTTGCCGTTCTGATCATAGTCGACCTTATCCATGGGAAAAGTGTCGTGGTTTGAAACTCACCGATCGTGAACGGCGCGAAGGCTTCTTTGTGTTTGACGAGCTCGGGTTTTTTATACCATCGCTCTGGGATGAAATCGTTTGGTTTATCGTAGCATAATTCGGCTGCCTAATTAGCATCTTGCATATTTTTCTCTTCTTCGTTTTGGCAGGTCGAGCGGAACTTACATCTTCCCATCGGTCCCATAGGGCACGACACGGTCATGTTACCCGGGATATGCATGCCATCCACCATGATGCCCTCAGGCGGCGTCATGCGCGGCAGTATCCCCGACACAGGAGGATACAGTCGAAGTGCCTCGTTGATGACGCCGTTGAGATGGTCGAGTTGCGCAAGGTCCGAGTTCAGGAATTGGCCACTGGCGTCGCGGAAGGGCTCCAGCTCACGGCGGAGCTTCTCGAGCTCGGCGGGATGCTTCAGCAACAGATATAGCAGGATCACAAAGGTTCCTGCCGTGGTATCACTGTCGCTGTGGTCAGAATTCCCCCCTGTACTAGAGCCATTCCCGAGTCCCGGTTCAGCACTCACCTCCCAGCAACGACAATCAGCCGCGAGTCGCCAGTCAAAAGCTGCCAATCGTCCTTTGTGAGCTTCTTATCCCCAAAAGCAGAGATCAACGTAGAGCTGATATCGGGGATTTCCAATTCATTCTAGGATTTCTCATCAGCACACAAATCAAAAGACCACCACCGTCGCGCTCCCGACGTGGCGACCGGAGAGAAATAAAATATAGCGGCAACCCACCTTCATCCGTTCGTCGAAGCGCTCTCCACACCAGGCCAGAAACTGCCACCAGTCCGCCGACAACCCCGGGATGGTAGTGAACAGACGCATGAGCCAAGTCGGCAGGAACAGCCCGAAGGAATCCATCGTGCCCATCATGAGCGAAACCGCCCAGTGATCATCACCAGCTTCCAGGCTGCCAAACCCCTTCCCGAACGCCAGATCGCCCATGACATCGAAGCTATACAGGTTGGCCCACTTGCGCCAGTCGACCGGCTGCCCGCTCATGCCCGCCAGGCGGTCCACAAGCTTCTGCTGGTAGACACGCACGCGCTGCTCATACCCACGCACCAGCTTATCGCTGAAAGCGGTGCTCCAAACCCGTCGCCGGCGGTGGTGGCTGTCATAGTCACGGTAAGTCTGCAGGGAGTAGGTCGGTGCGGCAAACTCGTAGAAGACGGCCTTGGTGCAGCGAGACTTGGGTCCATAGATGGCTTCGACGGCCTTGGGATGGATGATGGAAAGCTCCGACGATCCTGTACGCACGATCGGCCCGTACTGGCGGTGCAGTCCCATGAGCACCTGGGTGTTCTGACGAGTGGGTCGGATCGCGAACAGGGAGGATATCCGAGCGCTCAACGGGCCCGGTAAGTGGCTCAGCGGGTGCAGGAAGAGCCGATAGAAAATCAGATTGCTGTATAGACCGGCGAGGTACGAGCCAAAGACCTGGGCGACGGTGCGGGTGGCCTCGCCCCATTCTGCGTTCTGGGTGTAATGCAAGGCTGAGATGGCAGCCGTGACTGCCACCCAGGCGATCTTGATATATGTGCTGCCATAGAGCTCATGTTCGCCTCTGTTGAAATAGAGGGTATGGGAAAGGGCGCCTGCGAGGGCCGCAGTCACCAGCGATGGATTAGCGAAAGGAGCTGCCATTGTGTTCACTGAGCGAGGCGAAACACGCTGAGACCTCTGCTCCTGTTCATGGCGGGGTTGAGGGCTGCCTCTCTATTTATCCGTACCCTGTTGGCGCCTGATAGTCGAATAAATTTTTCAGCCTCGTCTCGAGCGGGGTTGTACAGCTCGCATGGGTCGAAGCTCAACTCCCTGCTCGTTCCGGTATCCCCTGTGGGACGAATGACGATCGAAAGAACAACGGCGTCGCCCGTTGGCATACTAGCAGGGATGTATGAAAAGAGGGGAAATGGGATTCCCTGGTGACAACCATTATGACAGCCATTATTATTCTGCAGCCCGTTTAGTCAGTACTGCGTATTGACTGATTTGACCAGTTGAAAAGCCAGAACGTGCCAGGTTGCATATCCTGGCTGTTTCACTAACACCACCCAGCATATGCTCGCCTGTTGGCCTCGACCATCCTGGTCAATATCAGCGGTTAGTAGCGTGACAGCTGCATCTCTACCAGCTTAAGGGCCGCGTTGCTAATAAGAGTCCATGGCGCACGTTGTTGGACGGAGTAAAGATCTGCCCAATCTACAGACAAGACGTTATAGTCTAATGCGAGGCTCGTGGAGTGGGCCCGTTTATCATACTAGCCAAGGAATTAGGACTTTACGGGCCGCATAGGCGGCCAACAGGAGTGTCCATTGACAAATTCACACCCAGTCGGTAATATACAGATGTCCAATCCCTGCAAAGACCGGCAACCCCTCCTAATCCATCACCATTTACAGACCGAGAAGCGCGTTGTAGGCCTCTTTGGGCTGGTAGTTGGCGTCGAAGAGCAGAGGGGACTCATCCTTGCGCCACGAATCCTTTAACGCACCATCCGTTAGCATTTCCTGCGCTTTACTCTCAAAAGGGGACTTGCTTACCTTGTCAGAGACTCCCCAGACGGTAATACCAACACAGGTCTCGACCTCGAGACAGGCGTTGAAGGCCTAGAAATAAAGTCAGTGACATTTCAGACCCCAGGAGGAGACAGCTCTTACGTTGGTGTAGGCCTCGGGGGCGGCTCCGGCAATATCAAGCTCGGTGAGGGCGACTTCAGAGACACCGGTGCTGGCAAGAGCTTGCAGAGCTGTATAGTCACGTCAGCTTTATTGACCAATCTCTGGGTAATTCAGGGGAGACTTATCCCTTGACACCCTCCGAGCTACCAAATCCTGAGGCCCTGTATCCTGAAGTTAATAGATGTTCTCGTTCACAACCGAGCGAGTAGCCTTACTGGAGATGGCTCTGGGAGCCTATATTTCTTCACGTCAGCATCCTATCCATCGTCTCGCACAGACAGTGAAATAAACTTACCAATGCCATCGATGGGCACACCGGCATCCAGCCACTTCTTCACGGAGTTGACCATCCCCTGGGTCTTGGCGTAATCCGCCGAGTCCAAGCTAAGCAGCCAACGTCAGTAACCCCGCAGCGGATTTACGCTTCTCCCAATCAAGCAGAAGTACGAGTCACTCACTTGTAATCGTTGATGTACAGCTTGGCATCGGGATCCACCTCGCGGGCGGTCTCGAACGCGATGCGGACAAAGTCCTCGCCCAGGACACGGGAGAAGACGCTGTCACGGAGCGTACCTTCCTCGGCGAAGATCTCGTTGACGACGTCCTACCCTTGTCAGCAGTCGTTTTGCAGCTTATTTCAATGGGGTGCTCCTCACCCAAGCGTAGACCTTGCCCTTGTAGTGCTCCATCACGGCAGTGATGTGATCCTTGATCACCTTGGTCAGGGTCTCCTTGTCGCCGATGGCCTCGACCCACTGAGGGAGCTGCGAGTGCCAGACTATATGGAAATTCAAATCAGTACCTGGAATTCTCTTTGCGGTGCTTTTTCTTATACGAACCCAGAGTGTGGCCACGGACGAGCATCTTGTTGGAGGTCGCGTACTCCATCTGTGTTTCGTTAGCTGGGCATTGCTTCTTTCGGCACTTGCATGCAGGCAGCGATACATACCAAAACATCACCGCCGTCGAAGTTGAAGGCGCCCTGAGTGGCTACAGATAGGAAAGGACTTGTCAGCTTGCGATCTTATCCATGGTTTTTTCTTATCGTCAAGACAGGGATGGCTCACGCTCAGTGGCATCCCACTTCATGCTGTTCTCGGGGGTGAGCTGGCCGAAGTTGGCCTTGAGGATGGGCTCGCTGGCGGTGTTCTGCAGCGTGTTTGCGTCGGCGCAGACTCCCACATACTTCTTCCCCTTGCCAACCAGGACATCATTGAGGGAGCCAGCTCCCTGACGGACGCCGATGACGGAGGAGGCAGCCAGAGAGGCGAAGAGGGCACTGCCCGTGAGAGCCTTGAGGTAGACCATTTTGCTGAAGCTGGGTTTGTAAACCTAGGAAATTGTGTAGAAGGAGCGTTGAGTAGTTGGTGGTTGCTGATTCCAACTGGCGGTAGGAATGCCCTCCATTTATACATGAGAATGACTTCATACAAGCCCTGTCAGTTTACATGGTATCTTTAGGCTAATCTACAACGAGGGTTCAACGGGTCTGACGGTCGGACGACGTCCAGGTTTCAGTCTGTTTCAGCCCGGGTCTAGTTGAATTAAAGACATGTCTTGCTGGGATAGTTCCGGCTATTTTACGTTCAGGTACAGCAAGCACCAAAATAGCTCGAGGGCACCCTCTACTGTATTTCGCCCGTCGTGCCCTATGGCTTACTGGATCGGCAGGCCCCGCTTTGGCCTCTCACGCTGTCCTCGGTGAGTTGCTAAGCGGGTCAGTTGGGAAGTGTGGAGCGGCAAATGTCGCTCTGGGTTGGAAACCAGGATCATTAATTTCCGCCTATATCTGACGGTAGTTAAGGTGGTGGATAAAGCAAATCGATCGGATCATATGTAGGAACGGCGCGCCACTAAAGGGGAAAGCGTGTGGGAAACGGGGAAATTCTAAATCGAAAGTGCGACAGATTGATTAAAGATCGGCAGCAAAGGTCTCCACATTTGTCCATCCTAGGTCGTCTCCGTGTTTTACTTGGTAACCATTTTAGAACCGGGATTATTCACGGCTTTGTCTACAGCTTCAACTGCCGAATCGCTTCAGGCTGAATTGCATACAGGGTTCAATCCGAATAGCATCACATGGTCTGAGACACGGCTAAACGGGAGGATTGACCCTTGGCCGTCATGATCGCTACGCCAGCCTTCTGTTTGGTCCTTTGACCGTTCATAAAATTAAGGATATAGCATCCCTGAGTCTTAGCATCCCCTTTTCCCTGTTCCAGCAGCAAATCAGGGATACTTTGCTACCGCACGTTTGTCTTGTCAACCAGGGCTATAAGAGTCTGCCAAAAAACATCATGGCACCGAGTCCGACAGCAACTTTAGGTACTACGTCATTCGCTCCGCGAAACGAGTTCCCAACTATACAACGTCCAGAGCAGTAGGACCGCCTCGCAGAAGTCATCGAGAGAGACCATGCAATGATGACCAATGCCTGAGTAAGAAGCTAAACTTTACTTTCTTCTATATCGGGTTCTTATTATATACTTTTATATACTAGATCTTTCCAGCAAATGGGTCACAGCACCATCCAGACCTGTCCATTTCCAGTGGGGCAATAAAAGCGGATCATTATAGATCATGGTTTACATTGCCACTGGTGCCGTTCGTCCATTTACTATGCATGGTTTAGCGAATATTGGGAATGATAGCGACTAATCAATCTAGAGACTGTCATTGTCTGTGTGACAACACCTCGGCAGATCTCTGTTGCGGACGAGATGACCTGGTGAGACAGCTGCCAGTACTCTCCGGCAGCCCTTTTAGGTACTAATGTGAGTGATTACTAAAATGCTATGCTGAGATGGGCAGTATATATACACCATAGAGAATGCACGCTTGCGGCATCTGACAAAGTGTAGGGAAGCCTGTAATGTTGGGGATACCAGTCAGGTTAAGCCATATACCGAATGTTTGTCGACGTTTTGGCGTAGCCGGTCATTTGAGTTATGAGCCCTTCTTCTTCTTCCGAGGGGCTGTGAGTTTGATTCTTGCCTGAGTTAACTGTATTCCTGTAAAGGAGCCCACCCTAGAGAAATGCTGCCCAGGATGCTAGTACCCAAGAGGGATCAGTGTCAGAGCCAGATGCTAAGATCTAGTAGCAAGCGAGTGCCAGATACCAAGTGCCAGATTTTGTATCAATGCTAAGAATTGCCAGTGTCTGGGTTCTTAAGTCTGCTGTAGTAGGGCTTCAGGGGGGTATTGGGGATATCAGTCAGGTTAAAGCCTATACCAAAGGTTAGTCAACGTTTTGGTGTACGGGTCATTTGAGATGTGATCGTGTTCTTTGTTTGGGGACCCGAAGATAACGCATAAAGAAGATCGCTACAGCTGGCAAAATAGCACGTTGGGGGCTAACATATATGGCGCTTCCAGCATCTCGATGATTGTCGTTCAGTCTGTTTGGCTGCTTAGGGTATACTCACGACATGGCCTGTCTGTAGGCACTAATTGGGGTCTTCTACTTTAACAAGATCTGGTTAAATTTATAAGAGACATTTATATTCGGGTGTTTAGGGGTTTTACTGATTCCTCTGTGGTTTCTCTTTATCTCCTTGTGTTCCTGATCTCCTAATGCGGATACTACAGCTTCTATAAATAGGCCTATTAGGAATTGCACTATTGAAAGAGAGAGAGAGAGAGAGTTGTGTCATACTTGATTCATCTCTGCTTCCGGGATCCTCACGGGTCGCTGACAGCCGAAGAGCCTGAGTAGGGCCAGCCAGCTCACATTAGTATTCTAATTATCTTGAGTACGTGATAAAGACATGAGGGAGTAGTAATCCTAGCACGCTATCTACACCTCTCTACACAGAACTAGAACTACATTTCTTAGTCTTAGTTTTTAATATAGTACAGAGTAGGTGGTAGAGAAAGAGATAGTCTACTAGATAGATCTGGAGTTTAATATTATACAGGTTGTCTAGAACAGGCTTTTATATTAAAAGTTCAAGTATAAATCCTGAGACTAGATACAAAGAACATCTATTGCTGTAATAAAATTAATATTATAATATAATATATTCATAGTCTCAATATCTCTGAGAGGGAGTTTACCAAGGAATAGTGGCTAAAGTGTCTGTGACTTATATCTTTGAGATATCCAGTGAATCACACTATTAGTATGTGGTTAGCTATATCGAGTAGGATATCGAAATTTGATAGAAAAAAATAATATGGACAACTAGGTATACTCTAATTATTTCTTTTATTTATTTTATTTTATTTTATTTTTTTTACTTGAACGCAACTAGTTGTTCCTAGTCTTTATCGCAATGCCTCTAGTCTTTGAAGATATATATCTCTGCTCTACGAGTACTACTGTAGATTTCTGTAAACAGCGAATGCAACAATCTTGCCTATATATTCCACTATGTCGATTCATAAAACCACCTAAATATACAACATCCAATCCGGTTCTATTACCAAAGTTAATACGTAGATAGACATGCCAGCTCATCTGATTAACATTGGCGCCACAAGGCGGTGAGGCGACTCTGGATTGTCCCCGCAACCTCATCTATCCCAGCTGTCAACTTTCCCCGACGTCACCTATTCCCGTCCATCCATCTCGCACCACTCGCCCAAAATGAAGCTCGTCTACATCGGAGTGCGTCCTACCCCCCCGCCTCGATATCGGGCTACCGGTTGGATTGTCTCGCTAACTCTCACCAGGTCCTGCAGAATGCGCAAACCCCGGCGGTCGAGCTCTGCGCCGAACGCGAGCTGAGCAGCTACTCGCGCTTCACCAGAAACAGCATCTCCGAGTTCACCACCATGTTCAGCAAGACCGTGGCCGAACGTACGAAACAGGGCCAGAGACAGGATATCCAGGAGCAAGGCAAGTTGAGACGTCGACCCTCACCGGAGCTTCACCCCTGACCCCTTTTGCCCCTCGCAGATTTCACCTTCCATGTCTACGCTCGCACCCAGGGGATCGCCGGCGTCATCATCAGCGATAACGAATACCCCTCCCTCGCCGCTCATCAGATCCTGTCCAAGATGCTCGACGAGTTCCTCGCCCAGCACCCCAACGCGGGGGCCTCACGTGACCCCGTCTCCTTCCCGGCGCTCAAGACCTACATCACCGCCTACCAGGACCCGCACCAGGTGGATAGCATCATGAAGATCCAGAAGGAGCTGGATGAGACCAAGATCGTGCTTCATAAGACTATTGAGAGTGTATGTGTGGGTGGACCCTGCTGCGACCAGCGGCTGCTGACCCGACCGACTAGGTATTGGAACGAGGCGAGAAGATCGATGATCTGGTGTCGAAGAGTGAGGGGCTGAGTGCGCAGAGCAAGATGTTCTACACGTCGGCCAAGAAACAGAATTCGTGCTGGTACGTGGATCTTCCTCTCTGTGTGGTAACCTGGATAACATCTAACCGCCGCAGCGTGATCATGTGAGCTCGTACGCCGTCTTCCCCCATTACCACTGTGATTTTTGTCTTTGCAGATCTGTCTGGTTCTTGCACGCAGCCTACGCCAGCTGCCTTTCCATTTTTCTATATTTTCCCTTTTTATTTCATTTTATGTCATTCCCCCCCTTGTCATCCCCCTTTTTTCTTGAATCTTTCTCCAGAGCGTTTTCTTGATTCATCTCGTCCATTTGCAAGGGAGGTACACATAGTTGGAGGGGAGGTTCCGAGTAGATCGTTGATGGATGATCCGGCCACCATAGCCGCCAGATTTAATGCGACCATTTTGTGATCACGTGCTCTTCACCGCTGTGCACCCTCCCGGAGGGATTTTACTCTGTAAGAAGCAACCGACGTATTGCCCCGGTGGTATTGTTTCGGCGATGAGGGCGCTCGGCGTTGAGTGGACCTCCGCTAGTCTCCACAGGAGAGCAGGTAAGGAGAGAGGAATGAATGAGACAGCCTCACCTTGATAGTGTCTTAGTCAGCCGGTTGGAGTTAACCAACTTATATAGCCCAAGCCTGGTCGGAGAACAGCACGCTGTACAACACCAGGCCAACCGCGGTCTGGGGCCAGGTGTTCGCTACGTTGCAGGATGAGAGGAAAGATGACATGGAGGCCACGTTGAAAAGTCTTCCTTCGGCGGGTCCTGCCGAGGGGGACCGGTGGTTCTCTCCGATCCGGCCGCAAGATCTCGTCTGCACACAATTACTCCCAGAAGAAGCGGTGTTGAACACCACCCGACTTTACCCATGAAAACCCCGGCACGACGGTGGTAGATCATGCGGAGATCAGGGCTCACCAGGTTACAACTTAAGGCAGGGTCTGCCTCCTTCAGTTTGGGGCAACTCCACCCGGCACAACTCATGACTTCTAGAACCCGGTCCTCCAGGAACTCCCGCTGGCCATCGAAGCTTGAGTGCCCACTTTTTCTGACCATTGCCAGTATTGCTCGATATTCAGTCTCTTAGTGCATGTTATTACACATGGTTTCGGCCTGGAGTCGCCTATGATGGGCGCCCGAGGGTACCCGGGTTGCCGGCCCGGTTGGGCTGTGATTGGTGGGCCGCGCCGAGAGCCAGCGGACTGAACTGCCAGCTCTATACCGTTTCTTGGGGAATTGTGGTGGAAGAGGGGCGATAAGTCGTGACTATTCAGGGCTGTGGGATGGTTGGGCATCGTGGACTGACGTGACCCTGCTATTTATCTCCTGCCTGCCCCTCTTGGTGGGTGGTTTGCTGTTTTTGAGAACCCTATATATACATACCCCTTACCCCGTCCCCTGACGACTATACGGATGTACGTCACTGGAGCCCTAATTTCCTCCCCCAGTCCATCCACGGTATAGACGTCTCTCATTTCCTCCCACTCTCTGAATTTCTTTTGTTCGAATTTCTTCCCCCGTTGGATATATAGACAGAGGGTCCGCATACTGGTCGACCACCCCGCACACTGTTGGCCTGAACAGTCAAATCATGGCACAAGATCTACACTCCCACCATGGCCTGTCCTTTGAGATCCAGCGGAGGAGCCGTCTGGTGGAATGTCTGACAGCAGATACCCTCGTTGCTGCCGGTTCAGCAACGCTGGTCACGCCCGCAGTCATGATTCTCGACAGGTACCAGGCTCATCCTCCATACCCCACGACGCATCCCCAGACTGACAGGCCACCAGACTGGTCGTTGAGAAATCCTCCCACAATCAACCACTTCTCCCAGCATTCCGCCGACACCTCTGGCTGTCCATCACGCAGCCCGCCACCTTCCTAACCTCCCGACCCAGTCTGCTCGTCTGGGGTCTCTACACAGCGACGTTCGCAACGGCCAACGCCACCGACACAGTCTTGTCGCAGGTCTACCCGCACGTGGACCACGCGATCGCCGGCCTCACGACCTTCCTCTCCACCTTCTTCGTCAACTCCTCCGTCGGCATCTGGAAGGATGTGAAGTTCGCCCAGCTCTTCGGCCAACCACACAACCCACCGGCGGCAGCATCCCCGTCACCCTCTCCAACACCCCCGGCAGGACCCCACGCGACCACCCCGCCAGCGCCGAAAAGCGCAATCCTCCGCGCAATCCCGCGGTCCAAGATCCCCATAGCCACCTACTCCGCCTTCCTCCTCCGTGACGGCCTCACCATCTTCGGGTCCTTCAACCTCCCGTCCATCATCTCCCCCTACATCCCCGACGCGGTAGCCTCACGCGAGTACGCCAAGATCCTGATCGCACAGATGGCCATCCCAGCCTCGATCCAGCTGATCAGCACCCCGATCCATCTCTTCGGTCTGGACCTCTACAACCGCCCGCACCCACTGTCCGCCCGCGACCGCATGGCACGCGTCAGCCGCGACTGGATCGGAGCCAGCCTGACGCGCATGTGCCGCATCATCCCCGCGTTCGGGATCGGCGGGTTCGCCAACGCCGAGGGACGGGCAATGCTGCATCGGCAGCTGCGCGAGTGGGACGGGGAATGAGCGGCCACCATCATTCTCGAATTAGCAGCATGAAGCCTGCCCCCTCTTCTGCAAAAAGTGCCCCTCCGGATCACCCCTCCCGGGGACGCCAACTGGCGAGGCCGACTAGAGTGGGTCCTGGTGATCCACTCGGGCCAATGATTGATTCCACACAACGACGGCCACCCACGGTAGGGTTCTCTCAGCCATCTTCCTTACCGCTATGTGGCTCTGGCTCGGTGGGATCCGGTTTCCTGGCCCGGGTACCATCTCCGGACGGGCGTGGTGCCGCAAATAACTCTGCAGGTATGCCCCTCCCGACAGGCAGTGACCGGGCCGGTCACTCATCGGGGCGGTTATCAGCGGTGCCACGTCAAACTTTTCACTCTTTTCTTTTCCTTTCCTTTCCGTTTTATTTACGATTATTATACTATGGACATATATGTGTGTATATATTTACCCCCGTGTTTTTTGGACTGCTGGATCGGAACTGGAGATTTGTTTGATTCTCTTGGTGTCCATAATGCGGGGGCCGGGCGCCGCTCCGGTGGTTAGCCCTACTTTACTGGTCAATATGGCTGGAGTCAAGGCTGAATGACTTTAGATCTTCAGAGATAGAGATAGATAATGATAGATTGTTATGACTTTTGCTTGTGGTAGCAATGTTATAGGGAATGATAATAGCATAATGTTATTACTATTTACTGCCAGAGTGATAATAGTATAACTCAGTGCTGTAAAAGCAGTATCAACAATGATGTCATACATAGTAAATAGGCACTATCACAGTCACATAGATAATGAAGTGATTCCAGTATCTTCACTATCAATGACATCTAGTCACTGACAAAAAGCAGATCAAGTGAATACCATCCAACCAAGCCTTGCCTATAAAAGCAGCAACCTCACCATGTTCTTCAATCCACCATCTACATTCTCCATCTCCATCTGCACACACCATCAACATCATTCTTATCCCCATCATCTACACCACACCCCTATCAAGGAGAATCCTACAAGACAATGGAAATGGCGAGAACCAAAACCACCACCAGCGCGGATATGCAAATCCACCAGGGACTGAAGAGGTACGCTTCCCACAATTCTCCTCTCATCCAAGGTCCATCCATCAGAGCCAGACAGACAGACTGACCGACTCAACCAGCATCTACCAAGCAGGCGAGCTCACCGACTTCACCATCATAGTGAACGACGTCCACTTCAAAGTCTCCAAGATCGTTCTCGCCTCGCAGTCCATGTACTTTAACCGGATGCTCCTGGGCGAATGGAAGGTACTCACTCACTCTATATCCCTCCCCCTAAACCAAAGAAACCCAACCAACAAAATAAACTAAACAGGAAGCAACCGCCACAAACGTAACCCTCCTCGACGAAGACACCACCACCATCTCCGACATGCTCGAATTCATGTACAGCGGCACCTACAACCCAACCATTCCCTCCCCCCCATCGACGCAACTAACAACCACGACGTCCCCAATCAGCGACGACAACACCGACACCCTCAAAGCCGCCATCGCAACACACATAACACAGTACATCGCAGCAGACAAGTTCATCGTCCCCGCGCTGCAGCAAGCCGCCCAACACTGGTTCACCACGACGGTGGACAAACTGACCGACCACGCCGTGCTGCTCGACGTGCTGGACGAGGTGTACGCCAACGTGCCGGGTTTGCGCGCTGCAGCGGCGAAATGCATGATGAAGCACATTGAGCTGCTGTTGGAGGATGAGCGGTTCAAGCGGATGATGGTTGAGGTGGAGGGGCTGGCGGTGGATGTTTGTGGGGCTGTTTTGAGGGATGGGCGCGTGTGGAGGATGCAGCTTTCTTGTGCGAATTGTGGAGAGAGTGAGGTGTTGGCGAGGGGGAACGCGGGGGTGAAGTTTTATTGTGGGTGTGACGGGTTGCCTAGCGGGGTGGTTTGATTCTTTTCTTCCTTGGTTGTTTTTCTTGGGTATCTATTGTGGATGGCGCTGAGGTTGGATAGGTAAGGGTGAGATAGGGAAATTGTGTACTATTCGTGATGGTGGGATTAGGCGTTATGGTTATGATTATGGTTTCACATATCAATCAGATTAGTATTTCAGATATCAATCAGATTAGGATTCAGATATCAATCAGTCCTAGACGCAACACTCAATAACGATGAATCCCCCTCCATCTCCACCCCACCCACAACCCAAGACACAGGCCCAACGCCCTCAAACCCTACGCCCATATCTCCACCCACACCTAAATCCACATCCACATCAACATCCACATCCAAGTCCAAGTCCAGAAAATCCAGATTCAACGGACTGACGCCATCACCCTGTCCATCCCCACCGTGCCCCAAACCAGCACCATTCTCCACCGGTGATACACTACGCCCTGACCCAGAGTCCTTCTCAACCCGCCGTCGACGTCCACCGTCATCACCCTTGTCTAACAATCGTTCCTCTAGCGGAGTGGAAGCCTCCTCCTTGCTCCCGCTCTGACCAGACTCCGTCCGGAACCCCCCATTCGACAAACACATCTGGACGGTAGCGACGCCCATGCGCGCGAGGGCGTCGCGACACGCTTCCGCGTGTGGGTACTTATCGATCATGTCGGTGAGGACGGATGTACCTGCCAGGAGGGTGTAGTCTATTTCGTCGAGGGTCTAGCATTGTTAGTTTGATTTTTATATACAATATAGGGGTATAATACCAGATGACTGCGCACGAGAGGCGAGTTCCATATCGTAAAGAGGAAGAAACTGCCTATTTCGAAAATCCAATTAGAAACGGGCATATAATGAAAAGGAAAATGGAGAAAAGAAGAAAGAAACAACCTACCAGCCATGAAAATACTATGCGTCGCCAGATACGTATAATTCACGAGACGCACATGGTGCATCATGCGGTATATCTGGAGCACTTTCTGGCTTGCCTCTGCCACCTCGACAGACACATTTTCATCATCGTCATGACCGTCATCCCCATCCTCACTCTCAATCCCATTCTCACAACCACCAGACGGGTCTCTCCCGACGCCCATCGCCATCCCCAACCCGAACCCCAACTCCGCGTCCCACCCACACCCTACCAACCCACCCGGTACGCGCACACTCCCCCGGTACAGCAAATTCACCGTCAACCAGTAATCGAGCTCCAGCAACGCAGCAGGGAACCACGCGCCGGGCTGTCTCACGACAGGTACGCGCGCCCTCCACGCGTCAAGTCGTGAGCGCACATTACCGACCCACTCTCCGAATGAGCGTACCCCGAGTCTTTTCAAGAAGCGGGACGAATTACTCCTCCTCTCGTCACTAGCATCTCCTACCGGAGACATGGACATCATGGGACCAGAAGCACCATGCGCAGGAGAGGAGGACGAGGAAGAAGAAAAAGAATCCCTCCCCCTAGCAGCACAATACCCCAGCACTCCCTCATGCACCTCCGACTGCAACACCCTCAGCTGGAAGTAATGTCTCGCGATGTACTTCGAGCACGGCACGCACCCCGCCTGCCGGATTGCCTGGTCGGCTGGGATAGCAGGGAAGCCGGTGGAGATGACCTGGTCGGCGATGCCGAAGGGGCGGCCTGTGCAGGGGGCGATGAGCCGGTCGAGGCTGTAGACGCACCACCAGAGACGGCGGCGTTGGTCGAGGGGGGTCCAGCAGGTGGTTTTGTTCGTTGCGGCCCTTGTCCCCGTTGCTATGGTGGAGGGGGAGGGGGAGGGGGTAGTGGTGGGGTGCGGATCATCATGACGGTCCATGTACAGACCCATGTCGATTGCGGTGCGCAGGGCGAGACTCGCTGTGTGGGCGGGTCCCGGAGTGACAGGACGGAGGAGGGCGAAGTGCGCGAGGAGAATGACGGCTTGGAGGGATTCGAGACGGGTGAAGTCGTTGCTTGGTGATGAGGAGGAGGAGGAGTGGAGGTAGGAGATAGCAGCCGCGTGGTACGCTTCCGGCTGGCTTTTGGTGGGTTTGGGGCTTGGGCGCTGGTTAGGCTCCGCGCGACGGTCTTCGAAGACGATGCCAGCGCCGATGGCGAAGACGATGAAGAGGAAGAAGAGAGTGCGGTGGGGCCGTGCGGTGTCCGGCGTGGCGTATGTCGCTGCTACCAGGTCGGTGAATTCGCCGCGGTGGAGGACGGGGAGTTGCGGGTTGGCGTGCTCGAAGTAGAGCTGGACGAGGCGGTTGGCGAGGTCACGGTCTGGGAGGGGGAAGCGCGTGGGAGAGGGCCGCTCGCTGGGGCTGGGGAGGGACTCGAGGAGGGTGTTGCGGGGGCTGGTGATGGCGCTGCGTAGGATGTTGTTGTTGTTGTTGTTGCTGGTGGTGTTGTTGTCCGTGTTGTGCGCTGGGGGTTGAACAGGGTCGGAGTCGATATTGGAAGCGTGCTCTGCGTCCGAATCGAAGACTGCGTGTATCTCCGTCGACGGCGAAACCGCAGTCCCAAACTGCTTCTCGTCGAACGCAGTCTCGGGCTCAAAAGCAATCTCATGCTCCATCAGCACGCCTTGCAGATAGGCGATGCGGGTCTCGAGGAAGTACACATAGCTGCGCGGAAACTCGCGCCGAGTGATCGGATCATAACTGACACACCGTGCGCCGACTTTCTCGCAAGGCCGACAACGAGGCAGACGCTGGTCGCATCGACCTTTGCGCAGACGACAGCGTCGACAGGAGGAGACGTTGCGAAAGGCCGACGGCTGGGTTAGGGCTGGGTCGGGCGTATCCAGTTTTCTCCTCTTCGCAGAGATGTCAACCATTGTGCTGACGATACTATCTAGTTATCAAACACCATCTAGAAATTAACAATTGCGAAACGGATATAATCTCATGAAGTGAGTCATAAACGACCTGCGCATGCAAACCAAACTGATATCCAGCCCCTCGCTGAAGACTGCCGGCACCGTCACCCGAGACACCACCAGCAGGAGCTTACCCGATCGCACCAGCAGCGGACTGCGGGGAATGGTCATCTGGGACCGAACAGCCAATGGAACGGTCGGATAGGACAGTTCTGGCCGGGGATTACTCGATAGAAATGACAGCGATGGGGTAATTCGACGGATTTTCCGCGGTAAAGATGCGATGTGGATCGGGGGACGCGGGGGCTAACCCTAATCGAGGGGTGTATAGGTGGCCTCGTCGATCTTAATTAACGGGTGTTTGGTGTGGGAGATATCCATACAGGATATATACGGATAGAGCTCTATGTGTACATGAAGCATTATATGGACTGGTTGGATTTAGTTATGGAGTGGCAAGTATTGGCAAGTATTGCTGAGGTGGTCTTATCCTGGCACGGCCCACTACTCCGGTGTCGGTGACATGAAGCTGGAACATGGCGTGTCTTGTACACCTCGAAAATAGCCAATACAGCAGGAGAGTACTCCCTGTTTAGAGTCATCAATTCCGAATTCATATATATTCATAGATAATCGAGTCAAATAAACTGCCGACTCGCCAGGAAGGCCAAACTCCAGGAATATCGCCACACCAAATCCAAACAATAACTCCAGCCAGATACCCCTGTACGTATACTAAGCATCCTCCTTCCCCTGCTCCGGTGTCCAATGTCGAAACCCCCGCGTAGGCAATCTCAATGTAAACATCAGATCCAGCTCCGCCGCAGACCGTCCACGCATCTCGGGAATGTACAGCCAGACAAGGGCCATGCTGATCAGACACAGCGCGGTATATACAAACCCCGTCTTGACGCCGATATTCCCCTGGTCGGTGTTGTAGATGTAGGGAAGGACGACCGCAAACACGCACGCTACAATGCTGTGTATGACCCATCCCAGCGCCTGCGTCGGCCCACGCAGTCGCAGCGAGGACGTCTCCGCGGCGGCGAGGACCGATGCCGGCCATATGCCGTTTCCGGCGACGAAGATGATGCAGATCATGCCGGCGGCGGTGATCCTGTATTCAAGTTAGCCATATACCTGAAGTGGGGACAGGGATTCCAAGACGTGGGGCATGGCAGTCTTCCAGGAAACCCACCAGATCGTCGCATTCAAAGACGCAAACCACCCCGAAATCCCAATCAGCGTCCACAGCGCAAAACAAATCCCCAGCGTAACCAACATCAGCGGCCGACGTCGCGCGACCGACATCGTCCAGACGGAAATGATATTGGCAACCAGCCCGACCGCAATACCCGCCATCAGGATCAGCACGCTCAGATTCGGCTTCATGCCGATCGTCTGCGCAAAGTAGCTCGCATTAGACATCAGCCCGAGCCCAAAAAACTGCGGCATGAGATGCGCGATGAGAACAATGGCGGTGCGCCGCAAATCCGTCCCCTTGAAGCAATCAGCAAAGGTGACGCTCGACACAGCCGCCGCATGGCTATTCTGCCGCTCCTGCTCCAGCAGCAGTAGCAGCTTATCCACCTGCGCGTCGGTATCCACGCGCTTCTCATGCAGTCGTCGCTGCGACCGGCGCGCGGCGTCAATCTTCCCCTTCCGCAGCAGGTACGGCGGACTTTCCGGGATGAACACCGCCGTGACGACCAGCAGCAGCGACAGCGCCCACTGCGACGCCAGCGCAATCAGATACCCCCATTCGCCCTCCACCGACAGACACCCGAACACGACCAGGCCCCCAATCAGCTGGCCCAGCATCGTCATCACGGGCAGCAGCGCCTGCGTCGGCCCACGCAGACTCAGCGGCGCAATCTCCGACGAGTACGTCTGCGCCGTGCAGATCACCTGGCCCGCCGCAACGCCCTCGATCAGTTTGCCCAGCAGGAAGATACCCCGTCTTGTGTCGGGGTCCGGCGAAAACGCCGAGCAGAAGCAAGCGGCGATGCCCAGCGCGGACTCGAACGAGCCGAGAATGAGCGAGAACCGCCGTCCCCAATTGTCGTAGACCCAGCCCGCGACGCCCGCGCCCAGGATGTTGCCGATGTTGGGCGCCGCTGTCCACACGCCTAGCCATGACGACGGCAGGATGTATTTGTCGCCGTATTGGACGCCGTAGTCTTGTCTGTTTGCATCCATTATTACGAAACTCGATCCCTTACCTCAGGCAGTAGAAAAGACCACTCACTGGAACCCCGGCATGGCAGTCAGCGTACTGACAATGACCATGTCGAACCCGAACAGCAGAATCGCAGGACACACGGCGAAGATGTACGCGACGATGCGCGGGAACTTCCGCACGGCAGACAGCAGATTCAGCTTCGTCTGGCTGTCCTCGCCGTCCAGGGCGACGGTGGCTTCCAGTCCATCATCTTGATGGCCCATTTCTTGAACACGTGGCGAGGGGTGAGCGCCGATTTACATTCTTCACCCAAAGTTAAAGGGCAAATAAACAAAAAAGAAAAAAGAAAGAAACAAGCAAGGAAAGACAGACAAGAGAGTTCTTATCTCGTCGGCACGCACGAAGCCAAGACCGCAGATCCAAGAATGCGGGGTTCGCTTCGAGGGAGGCCTCTCATTGCTGGGATGCATGGCGCAAGGCGTTGGCGTGGACTTGTCACGCTGGTGCTGCTGGTTTCTTGGACTGGTTTGTCCGATCCCTGCGCCAGAGTCCGTCGACAGTCCGTGCCGTGTCGGTTTTGGGCATGGTTCGTGTGGTTGCTGTGGTGGGTAACCCGGTCGATCATGATGGGGTTCTGCGTGGGTTTGATCGACTGGATGGGATTCTGGGGCTGTTATTGTGGGGAATGCAATATAAGCTGTTTCTACATTTATTGTTCAACAAGGCTATTGTGTGGTCCATGTGAAAGGATTACACCGAGGTGTTTCCGGCTACTGGATTGTAGACTAAGACAGGTGTGGCGGTGATGGGGTCGGGCTGGCGCGCTGGATTAGATACGCGTTGGGATTGGTTTAGTGACTAGCTGGGGAGTGGAGTGCGGGGGGATTTGGAGATGTGAGATGCCCTATTTATGCTATTGCATGGATAGGTCAGGTCTGATTAAAGTCAGTGATCTATACACGACATCATGATTCATGATATGTCGGTCTGTGGAGGAGCCACCTCTAGACCTAGTCCGTTGCTGTCCTTGGCTGATACTATACTTGACAATGTGGAGCATCCCCGAAGATAGATCCTATAGATGTACTAGTATATCACCACGCCTGTCACTTAAGTGTGCTTCATTACAGGCTCTCAGTGGTCAAAACCTTCCTGTCGGCTACTACGTAGAATCATATTACCTCAGATACATACATACTTGATCCGGAGGTCGAGTCAATCACATCCATCCGGACTTCAGCTGTATTCAAGGGAATCAGAGACCTCACTGATATTATCTCTCTATCTTCCTCCAAAGGCCGGTTGCTGTCAGTGGCTATCTCTGCTGTTCTCCTCTCAACTAGCCTTGAATGTAGCATCTTATTATATAGGGGATTTCGATCGTCGGTAGTGTAATATATGCATACCATTGCAAAGCATACCACTCGGCCACAAAACATATCTTAGACACTTTTGGGCTCTGTGAGTACTCGAGTACTCTTTTATACCATATTTACATTGCGACACATTTGTTGGCTGGGTTCAGTTTACATTTGATTCTCTGCAAAAAACCCAAACCCCCACCAGAAACTTACATTTTCCACCTGCGCCTGCTTCTATCACTTCAGCCCTAAGTCATAGGAAACTCCCCATTCCATACGTCATGCATCTCGTCGGGCGACTTACGCGGCCACTCTCTCATCGACTGCGGACGTCCTCAACACGAACCAGTAGAGATTGAAGATATATGTCCGCACCGTGTGCATGGCACAGGCTGGTCGACCCTTCTTAGCGATCGCAGCTGTGGGGATGGTGAAGTGACTGAACCCGTCGCTCTACGGCACGAGGACAGCATCTTTCTCTGTGTCTGGCTACACTTCGTCTCACTACCTGGAACTTGACCTCCCAGCTGACGAGGAAGCCGGTTAGGATCACACGAAGCCAACGCTGGGGTGTGTGTGGTAGGAGTGTGTTTGGTAGGAAGTATTGAGAACTGGACGGTGTCTAAGTGGGTGCTTATCGGTGCGCGCGCATAATGGATGGAATGGGTGGAGGTCACTAGACTAGCGGAGATTTGGCTCAGCATGTCTATACGTGAATGGTATGGAGTCGTGACGATCAAAGAGGATGCGAATCCCTGCAGGTCCTGCTAGGTTTAAGATAAAACGGCTCGAGGCAGCAAAGCAATGATATTGACACCGTGAACTATATGGATATGGCCGGGAATCTGGATATAATAGACTGCAGAATCTCTATATAACGTTCGGATAAATCCTCGTCAATAAACCCTGGGATTTTCACTGTTAGTAGATAGTCATTGACCCCTAGGCGCAATATCAACCACGTGGACCACGGATATTCTCAAGCAACGACATATAAATATTTTCATCAGGCCGGATATGACTGATATGCCAACATATACTCCAAATCTGAGCCAACCTTGATATCTCCGGCTTCCTGAGTCAGGGATCAGACAGATTAGAACGAACCAGTCTTTGATCCATTTCATCCTCAATCATAAGAGCAGGCAAATTCATTAAATATGCACAATATATCCCATATATACATAGAACCAAAAAACACGCTTAAAGCTTCAATTCCGACACCGGCGGCTTCCGAGCGACCACCACAAACCGGGGAATACACAAGGCAGCCCCTCGCAGCGCCTCCGCATGCGACTCGTGCACAAAGCGATAGAAGCGGTTCGCGCCGTCCTTCTCCCCAACAGACATTAATCGATCGCCAAACTCCTCCATCGTACACAGATGCTGGTCCCCAAAGGGACGGATCAGTTCATCCTGGTCGTCGTTGAGCTCCATCGTCGCATCGACGAAGCCCACCTCCCCGAGCAACGACGGCAGGTCCAGCATCCAGTCGTGGCGGCCGTCCGCCCAGCACGCCAGACGCAGCTGGTCCAGCGCGGGCGTCTCCATGTTGGGGTCGACTTTCTTCACGCGCGTCCGCACCGAGTCCATGTCGTCCCACTGCAGGTAGCCGCCGGGCTTGAGCAGACGGTAGAAGTTCTGCATGGCGCGCGTGCGGTCCTCGTTGGTCAGGACCATGATGACCAGGCGCACGTGCACAAAGTCGTACTTGCCGACCATGTCCTCGGGCACGTCGTCGAAGAGGCTCCAGTGGTGCAGGTTGATGTTCTTGGGCATCCACGCGCTCGGCGGACACTGCGTCAGGTTGATGTCGAGCCCGTCGAGCTTGGCGTGCGGGTACTTCTTGGCCACGTCGACGAGCCACATGCCCGTGCCGAAGGCGATGTCCGCGATGGCCACCTGGGCGTCGCTGGACTTGGAGAGGGTGATGGACGGGTGCACGGTGTAGCCCAGGGCTTCGCGCCACAGGTAGTGCTGGAGGTTGAGGCGCGAGGCGGCGCGGAAGTGGCTGTCCAGCATGTAGCCATGGCCGTTGGCCAGATTGAAGTCGGCGTCGGGTTTGGGGGCCATTTTCGCGCGTGTTGTCGGGGAGTTTGGATGTGGTTGCAAGTGGGGATATGGCCAGGATTATGACCATGCTTAAATACCGCCACGGGTGGAGCACCACCACCTACGGGACAGAGATGCGGTAGGAGAGGGATAAGCCGTCCGAACCAGACCCAATCCGTCCAAAGTACCAGCTGGTTGCGATGCCGACCCGGCGCTGATTCGCGGTGCATGGTCGGGTGTGGCCCATGGACCCCATTCTCACCATGACGATCCCTTGGGTTTCTCGGAGCGACAGCGCGCTAGTCTATCCCTAGGCGTGCAGCTAGGGCAAACGGTTCCCCTTCCGCAGGGCATGTTTCTCCCACCGGGCCAGTTTTGACATATCCTATTATGGCCATTATTGGCTGGCCGACACACGGTGGGATGCTCCAGATGCCCCCTCCTTCTCCTTCTTTCTAGCCGTTAAAACGCCAGCATGTCGATCAGCACCGAAGGGAAAAACACCGCGCAACGGGTCCTCTCCCCACTTGCCACAGACTTCCGTCTCCCAATCACGATCCCTTGTCGTCCGCATCTTGCCCCGGATCCGTACCATTGCCCTCCCCCCCTCTTGGCGTGTCCTCTTGTCATCCGCTCCTGAAGCTAACAACATGACCTCCATTCTCGGATATTGTGTCGAAGGCCTGTGCCGCAAACCTCGGTCGCATTGGGGGGGGAAATCCGGTTTGTGAATGGGGCCAATCTCGGTTAGGGTTAGTCTAACCGGATAGATTACCCCTATATACCCCTATAATACTCTGTAGACAACCGACAAGTGATAAACACAGAGGTATGAGTAGATATGGTCCTTTCGACGGCCATGTGAATGAAAAACGCAACTGTGGGCCAGCAGCACGTCCTCCACAGCCCAACGCCACGGTGGATGGGACATCGTTGTTGATGACGGGGTAGTCGGAACACTCGGGGTCAGGGGGGGGCCTGCTAGAGAATATGCAGACCCCGGTCAGCAGTGGTCTGATCTTCCCCTCTTTGTTTCTGATTCCCTACTGGGATTTCCGGAAACCAATGCGACGTGGCGTCAGAATCGCCATGCGAAACACCGTTCGTCGCATCCAAAGATAATCAATAATGCAGGGTTGGTAATGCAGGGGTTCATCCTGGTCGCTGACTCAGCTGCATATTCCCGATCGGGCTTGGCGGCTTGGCATGACAGCCGATCGCTGCATGCTTACCTAATCACAGCAATCTCTGCCTTTTTTTGTATCAATTTTGCCTCATTCTGTCGTTCTCAACGTTGATCAGCACGATAGACTGACGAGAATATGACCGGCGTCGCTACATGAGCTGCACCCCCTTTACCACCCCCCCTACCACTTAACCCCCGGAACCACTCTCATGGGTTCCACCCTTAATGATGGCGCCCAGCCATTCGCCAGCATGGCCGGCAAGCTGGATCCCCAGCTGCTGAAAGCCATCGATGCCATGGGCTTCACGTCCATGACGCCGGTGCAGCACCGCGTCCTGACGGAGCTCCCCACCTGGCGCAGCGACTGCCTCGTCCAGGCCAAGACCGGCACGGGCAAGACCCTGGCCTTCCTGCTCCCCGCGCTGCACAGCATGCTGCACGGCCACGCGCCGCCCCCCGGCCAAGTCGGCATCCTCATCGTCACGCCGACGCGCGAGCTAGCCCAGCAGATCGCCCAGTCGTGCGACCAGCTCACCGCGATGCTCGCCCGCCGTCTGGAGTGCCACATCGCCGTAGGCGGCACCGCGCGCGCGTCCGCCCTCTCGCGCTTCCTCAAAGGCTCCCCCTCCATCCTCGTCGCCACCCCCGGCCGTCTCAAAGACTACCTGTCCGAGGCGCCGTCCGCGCGCAAACTCGCCCACATCCGCACCCTCGTCCTCGACGAGGCCGACACAATGCTCGACAGCGGCTTCCTCCCCGACGTCCGCGCCATCCTGCAGCTCATCCCGCCCAAAGCCACCGCCAACTGGCAAGGCATGTGCTTCTCCGCGACGGTCCCCCCGCGCGTCCGCGACGTCGTCAACTGCGTCCTCAACCCAGGCTACCACACGATCTGCACGATCGCCAAGGACGAGGCTCCGACGCACGAGCGCGTCCCGCAATACCACGTGCAGATCGACACCGTCGCCTCAACATTCACCACGCTCGCGGCGCTCCTCGAGCGCGAGGCCCTTACAAACGCCAAGATCATCGTCTTCGGCGTCACCGCCAACCTCGTCGCGCTGATGGCGCGCGCCTTCGCGCAGGGCCTGACCACCCTCCCCGTGTTCGAGATCCACTCGCGCCTCAACCAAAGCGCCCGCACCCGCACCACCTCCCAGTTCAAGGACGCCCGCGCCGGCGTGCTCTTCGCCTCCGACGTCATCGGCCGCGGCATGGACTTCCCCAACGTCGACCTCGTCCTGCAAGTCGGCCTGCCCGCCAACGGCGAGCAGTACGTGCACCGCGTGGGGCGCACCGCGCGGGCCGGCTCCGACGGCCGCGCCGTCGTCCTCCTCACAGCCGCGGAGTCCTTCTTCCTCCGCTCCAACCGCCACCTGCCCATCAAGCCTTATCCCGACGCGGACGCCGTCCTCGCCACAGCGAGCACGCCCCAGGTTGCCGACGCGGTCGCCTCCGCCATGCACCGCGTCGATGAGGCCACCAAGCAGCGCGCGTACTCCTCCTACGTGGGGTTCCTGGCGGGATCGGGCTTCCTCAAGCCTCTGCGGCTGGATAAGCCGGGCTTGGTGCAAGTTGCGAACGAGCTCGCGATGAAGGGCATGGCGTGTCCCGAACCGCCGGTTATGGAGAAGAAGACCGTCGGCAAGATGGGCATGAAGGGCGTGCCGGGTTTTAACTACGGGAATGGCGTGCGCGACTTGGACGGCGATGGTCCGGTGCAGCGGTCGGGTCGGCGTCCGGATGGAAGAAAGCCTCGCGATGCGTTGAGCCCTGGTGCCGGGAGGGATGCGCGTGGTGGGATTGAGAAGCACGGCGGTGGGCGTCGTGGTGGTGGTGGGAGGGGCAGGGGAGGGCCTCGTCGGGGTAGGGGAGGGGGCGCGCCTCGCAGGCAGGAATGAGTTCAAGATGATAGCGCGGAGCCATTCTTCCTTATTGCCTATCCCTTACACTCTTACGTTAGATGGATTTAGACTACTCTAGATAGATTTATACCCTGTCTTCTTCAGTCGCTCAATAGCTAGATTAGAATCAGAAAAATGGCAACTCTATACCCAGACAAGTACACTTTACCCTCCAACGCCGAAGACAACAACCTAACCCATCCACCTCAATTACTTCATCTTCACCTGAAACAGATACCGCTGTCTGATCTGCGCGACATCATAAACAATATACTCATTATAGCAGAGACAGCAATCGCCCTCCCTCGTCGCAGTCTTAACCGACAAGTCCGGCATCTGCACCCCGCGCAAGCCCTCATTAACACAGCCGGCGTCTTTCCACGCCCCGGGGATCGACTCGCCGCGGCCGAGAGTCGCATACTTGCCGGCCTTTTTGGCGTCCGATCCAGCGTCGTAGTTGGAACTATCCAGTTCCAGCATGGGATCGCCCAGCTCGACGTCGCACAGGAGCAGCAGGCCCGTGTTGTTGCTGCTGTAGGAACAGGTGTACCCGGCAGACTTGCTCGACATGTCGGCGAAGTAGACGCCCTTGCCGAACATGTAGCCGCTGACGGGGGCTTCGGGGGGTGCGATGCGCAGGCCTTGGCTGAGGATGCCGCCGAAGTTGGTGCTGCGGGATCCGTGCCAGAGGAGGCGGCGGTTGCTGTTTTTGAGGTTGGCGTAGGCGGAGGATTGGAAGCGCTCGGTTTCGCCTTGGCGCTCGATGCGGAAGATGTTGATGATCTGTTTGTTTTTCGTTGGTGGTTAGTTGGGTTGGGGGTGTATTGGGGTGGATGGGGTGGGTGGATGGGGGAGGGGCGGACCTTGTATTTGACGAAGTGCGAGGAGCCGCGGGATTCTTGGAGGTAGTGGTGCAGCTCTTGGAATTCGGTGGATTTGTGGTCCACTGACAACGTTAGTGAGATCGATTATACTGGGGGTAGGTGCGAACTTACAGGCTGTCATCTCTTCCATGCCCAAGCTCTGGAACTGCCGGTCCAGCTCGTGGATGTTGTCCTGCTGCTTGGACTCCATGATATTGTTCGCCACCTCCATCTCGGTCAGGGCCTCCAGCAGCTCGATCTCCTTTTTGATTAGCGGGTCGGCGCTCAGCACAGGAGGCCGGTTGCGACCGAAGACGTGCGGGATGGTGGTGAAGTACTGGTCGCTGAGGTCTGCCGTCGCCGCTGCGAACGAGGTGTCGTACTTTTGCTGCGCCAGCGCAGGGTCGGCGATGAGCTCCGACAGGTCCTTCAAGATCTGAAAGCCATTGCGGAGGGTGCGCTTGCTGAGCTTACCCAAGGGGAGCTTCAGCGCATCGTACGACATGGACGCCATCGCGGACATGAAGTGATTCTTGTTGAAGATGAACGAGATGAGGTCCTGGACCGGCGCGGTCAGAGTGCTTTGCACGGGCGGGCGCTCCTCCTCGGCCTTCTTCTTCTTCTTCTCCCCCCCTGTCGCGTTGTCGTCTTCGGAGTCCGAGTTCTCCTCGTAGTTGCGCTCGATAAAAGTGTACTTCCCTTTCTTCGGGGGCTGCAGTCGATTCTCCCACGCCAGACCAGACTTGGCCTTGAACTTCTTCTCGAATTCCTTCTTCGCCGTCTCTAGGGTGTCATCTCCAAGTGAGGCAAATTGACCGAATTCACCGACGCGGCCCCATCGCGTCCACGTTGAGAATTTCTGTCCCGCGGAGTCAACCAGCAGCTGAAGGCAGTAGAACTTGTTATTGTTGGCGGCTGCCACGGTCTGGTTCAGCGCGGCATCCCAGATCAATCCCGCATCGTCAATATACACGGAGCAGGCTAGACGCGAGATACAAGGTCAGCCATGTGCAATGCCGGCGGCGCGCGTGAGTGAGGGGTAGTTACTGGATGGTACATAGTACACCCCGTCCACGGGAATCTTCAACTTCTTGGAGCCAACCGTCTGAGCATCCTTGGCCCGCTTTCGGGCGCCATCTTCACCTTCAGCTTCGTGTTCATCATCCTGGCGGAGGACCTCTTCGAGGGTGCGCTTCTTCTTGGGGCTGTCCTTCGTCCCGTTCGCCTTCTTCTTCCCGTCGACCTTGTCCTTGCTGATCCCCAACGCGTAGTCGTCGACGGCCAGGGGCTTGCCCTCCTTTTGGGAATCGATCAGCCAGTCGATGGAGACGATCTCGCAGTTGTAGACCTTGATCGCTTTGGCGTCTAGGGCCGTCAGCAGGTTTGCACCCGGGGCGAGAACTAGACACTAGTAGTGACCCACACTTGGAGTTCTTCCGATCAATCTCCCTCTGGTTGGTGATGAGATGGGTACAGTTATCTTCCACCCCGTAGTAGAATGATCCCCCCAGATCCTCGATAGTCTCCTCGATTTTGGCTGTCTCACAGGTCAGCTGGGTTGGCGCGGCTTTGGTGTGTACGGTATCCACCTTGCGTATATCCGGGGAAAGAGCCACTAGCCGTGACATGGAGGTCTTTGAAGCTGGACGACATTATGTCGGTGGGTTTCTCAGGAGGGAAAGACAGGTACGATGCCAATTGAGTCTGCGCGAGCAGAAAGAAACCCCCTGAGAAGACGACATCGTGTTCGTATAAATACTCGTGACTGCGCTTGTTGATCTCGTGTTCGGGCCTGAGCGATTAGGCCCCCCATGTCGGTGGCTGTCCGGCCGCCGCGCTGTGATTGGTCCGTCATGTCTCCCGAGTCAGGCACCAGACCACGTGACCTGTGCTGCCTAGAATGCCTGCCTTTTCAGGTCTCCACGTCTCAACATCTCTCGACAGTTGCGATTGAAAGGCCAAGCAACCGTGGCAGATGAGCTAAAGGCAAACCTAATCCAATTCTACCTGGGTGATTAGTGATCACCGGGATGATGTCTTTTCCAACTCAACCTAAATATATAACGCATCAGTTCATGTCGTGGAACATATCAAATGTTGTACCGCAGTTCTTCCCGCCTAACCATTGCATACTGGCTTTGCTAGTTCAAGCATGCTGATGATTTTCAACAGTGCGAGGCTCGTACCATCGCTCTCACGCCATATAAAAGAAAGAGAAGCCCACACTGAACCTGCGGCAGGCGGTCTAGTCTAATCAAGCTCGTCTTATCCTCGGATAGAATGTCCAGGTCGTCGAACGCTAGTCAAAGTGTCAGTGCCGTGAATAGCGAGGTGGAACGGTCCGTACCGAGGGCAAGGGGGTCCATGTGAGGGGGGACGGAAACTGCACACGATGAGGTGAACAACTGGAATTGGAAAGCGTCTGACGCGGTCTAGGAGCAGTCCAAACCGTCCTTACTGAACATCCTTCAGCAAGAAGATCGACCCTATTTTTCGGTCATGCCAGAGATGGTTGACCCAATCCCACGAGAGCGATATAACCAAGTCAACTCCATGGACTGGTCGTCGGGACGGGGTAACTGGAGTACGACATGCATATGCATTGGGGACAGCTCATGGCATAGTGATATGTGCGTCATCCCCACTCTCCAGGTTACATCAAAACAAGTATATAGATGGCGGGAGAGAACCACGCTGCTGTGGACGCATGTAACGGGCTGATGCAATCAAACAACGTGTTGACACACGTCTCCTAGCAGGATGCGCCCAGGAAATATGAAACACCGCCCGAGAGTAGCAATCGTAAGTAGCATGCCGGACAGGAATGGCATGCGTGCTTCAAAGCTGACTAGGAAGGGGATTAGGCCACAGATATATTGAATCAACGCGTACGTGGATCCTGTCAGGGGGCACTGCATTCATCGTGCTGTTGGATGAACTTAGCCTTTATGTCCTTTTCCCGCCACAATATCCTACGAGACGGCTCAAACGCCAAAGGATTCTCCCTCAGCCGTGGAGCTAAAGGCTAAGCCGTGATAACACTGTGGTTTGTTACGACAACTGAGCCGAACATAAACCAACTATGAAACCAATCCTTCAAATTAACGGAATGGCCAGTCCAGTCTTGCACTGTCTTCCACTATGGCGCCCGAGATGGTTGCGTCACATATCGGGCGCCCGGACCCCGGCCTTGCAGCTGTCATGGCCTATCGAACAAGGCTACGCATGTTAACTTTCTAGAAGGATTCTTAGTCCCTGCAGGAATCGCGGCTTAGTTAGCGGGCGCCTCCTGTCGGTATACTTCTCGATCCGACAACCGACATTGCGCATTCCTCTAGCCGTTCAGATCTACCTAATTATAGTCTTCTGGCTGTAAACCGCAAGTCCAGTGAAGACGGAGTGTAGATACTCCGACCCTCAGCTGTCCACTCCAATCCTTCAAAACTACTCTGCCACACCCTAATGGGGGTGGGCAGGATGGGGCGGGTTCTTGTCGATCATGATCCATATTCCGCCAAGGTGTCCTGTTTACAGCCCTCCAGCGGAGCCACTGCTACTCAGCAAATGGGGTTGTTACTCTGCAGGGTCCGTTGCCGTTCCTTTAACCCTCGCAGGAGCAGGAAGTAGATCCTACACAGATTGGAGCGAGTAGGAAGGGTCCTGTGGGAACTATCATTATATAAACCAGGCGAAATAGGCCATACTAAATTATATATGACCGATCTGTCACCTCTCGTGACAGAATCATTCTTTTTCCAGCACCTACCACAAGACCAGTACTCCAAAAAACCAAAATCCAAGAAATAGCATATACATCCACCATGAAATCCAGCACCTTCTTCCTCCTGGTCTCAGCCCTAGGGTACGCCAACGCAAGGTTCATTACCCCGTCACCCGACAATCAAGAAGGCAACACCGAAGGAAGCAACAACACAATCGCAATTCCAGAAACCGACCACAAAAGCATCATCTCCATCCCGGAAAAAGACCCCAAAAACATAGTCACCATCCCAGAAAAGGACCCCAACGCCGTCGACCCCCAGCCCAGCGAGGACACCAAACCCCCCTATTACCTCCTCGTCGGCGACTCCACCGTCGCCTCCAACACCGGCTGGGGGGACGGCCTGCTCGAGCTGACCTCTCACCCCGACAACGGCATCAACTGGGGCAAGGGCGGCGCGACGACGGTCTCCTTCCGCGAGGAGGGACGGTGGGACCAGGTCATCGACAACACGACCGCCTTCAAGATTGACCACGAGCCTATCGTGACGATCCAGTTCGGCCACAACGACCACAAGGTCGACTCGGGCATTTCGCTGGATGGATTCGAGGAGAATCTGAAGAATATGGCGCTGGACGTTAAGAAAGCTGGTGGGACGCCGGTATATCTATCCTTCCACTCTACCAGACCCAGTACCCAACTCACAACAATCTACAGATCATCGTGACCCCCCTCACAGTCCGCGTCTTCGAGAACGACACCCCCGTCGACAGCCTCGCCCAGCAGCGCGAGCGAGCCATCGCCGCCGCTACGGCCGCGGGCGTGCATTTCATCGACCTGAACACCGCTAGCAGGGACTACGTCCAGAAGATCGGGAAGGAGGGCTCCGCCGGCTACGACCTCAAGTCGGACGACCAGATCCATATCAACCCCACTGGGCGGGCGGTGTTCGCTCGTATGGTCGCTGATTTGCTCATCAAGGAGCGGCCTGAGCTGGAGGAGTCGTTTAAGCCGAAGGATGAGGTTAGCGAGAAGATTGCTGCTGGGGAGGTTGTCACGGCTGATCAGCTGGAGGGTCAGCAGGAAGGTCAGCAGGAGGGTCAGCAGGAGCAGCAGCAGCAGGAGCAGTAGGATGGAGATCGATCTGTAGGAATTGATTATTGTAATTGAATTATTGGATTCGATCACTAACTGTTATGGTGGTTGGGGATTCATCGGATAGATAGATAATTCAATGCGTTTATATTCTATCATGTCGAGTGTAATTATAATTATGCTGCGGTATGCGACAATAGATAGCCAAAGCATGCAGCACTGTTTCTTGGCCCAATGGTACTGCATTCCACGAATCCAACTTAAACGAGTTAATCCTTAGTAAACCGCTCACGCAAGCGCTGTCCATAAATATAAAACACAAACGGAATGAGCACCATAGCGAGCGAAATAAACGCCAGCAGCCACGACGCCCACTGCAGGCCCAACGTATTATACATCTGGGTCGTGAAGAGGGGAAAAGCAGCACCGCCACCAGAACGGAGGAAGACTTTCGCAGCGAGCGCCGACGCCGCATACTTGTGATAGGCGTCGATGATGTAGTTATTCACGCCGTAGTAGCAGAGCACCATGCCGAAGCCGAAGGCGATACCGGAGGAGGCGGGCCCCACCCAGATGATATGCTTGAAGGAGGTAGCGCCGAGGATGAACAGGGCGATAGGGATGCAGGGGGCGCCGACGAGGGCGCCGATGAGGCGGTCTTCGGGGGTGGGGTTGCGGCGGGCGCAGATGGCGCGGAATTGTTTCTCTATGAGGGGCGTGACGAGGAGGGCGAAGCCGGCGCCGATGAGGATCGGGATGAACATTAGGCCGATGAGGCCGTCGTTGTAGTTGTAGAGGTCGCCGAAGATGACCGGGTAGGCGAAGAAGAAGGCGTAGAGGAGGGCGTAGATGAGCATGATGTACATGCACATGAGGTCGAGGACGGGCTCGGTCAGGATCATCGTGACGGGGCGGATGAGGCTCGTGCGGACGATGTCGCGGAAGGTGAGCTTCTGGGTTTCCTGCTCTGTGATGATGTTGGGGTCGCCGGTTTCTTTGCGCATGCGCGCTGCGCGCCGTTTGAGGATGACGGGTGCGTAGGTCTCTGGGATGGAGCCGACGAGGAGGAGGACCACGCCCGCGAAGGCCATGTTGACCCAGAAGAAGAGGTCGAGACGGCCTGAGCCGATGTTGATCCAGCCGCAGACGATGGGGCCGACGACGGGGCCGCAGTAGGGCGCGGCGGCGAAGTAGGCGATGGCCATGCCGCGGTCTTGGATGCTCCAGACGTCGGCGATGGTGCCGCCGGCGAGGGAGAGGCCCGAGCTGGAGAAGACACCGCAGAGGAAGCGACAGACGAGGAGGCCGCCGATGTTGGGCGCGAGCGCGCAGGGGATGTTGAAGATGACGTATAGGCCGAGCGAGATGATATACACCGGTTGGCGGCCGATGATCTCCGACAGGGGCGACCAGAGAAGCGGCCCGACGGCGAAGCCACAGACCATGATGGAGCAGGTGAGGATGGACACTTCTTCGGACACGCCGTACTTGTCCTCAATGAGGCCGAGACCACCGGTGACGATGGAGGAGCCGTAGGCGACGCAGACCACCAGGCCCGATGCCACCATCGTGATGTACCATCGGTACCATTTCGGCCAGTTCAGCGGGTTCCCGGGGTCATTCGTGGTGAAGGTGACGAACTCGGCCTCCTCCGGGACCTTCTCGATATCTGACGGGCGGCGCGTGGGCACGCGGGTTCGGATCTGCGTGAGCGTACGTTCCGGCACGAGACCTGTCTCGGTCTCGAGGGTATATTCCTCGGGGAAGATGGGGTATTCATCCCGGCCCGCTTCGGGGTAGTTGAAGTCTAGAGGAGGGGGGGTTTCGGGCACGCCCTTTTCAGTGAGAGTTTCTCGAGTTTCAGTGCGATGCAAACGCAGGGCACGGCGGTCCAAAGACGCCCGGCGGGCATCCACGGGGTTGGACATGTTTATCGTGGAGGATGAGATATTTCAATTGATCAAGACATGTGTAGGGGAAGGCTGGGCCTTTTTAAGGAGGGATGGAACTCTCAACGTCATTGTTTCAACTCTATATCAACGCCGAGATATGCCCGGTTTCCGCCGTCGGATCAATCCTAACCTGCTTTGTGTAAGTCTGTACCTACTGGGATAGAGTCCAGAGCCATCCACGAACCCATAAAATGCCTCATCGAGACCGGTTTATCTGGCCGAGATGTCCACTTCCTCCTTTGAGTCATCGTGGTGTCCCACTTCAGCACAGACCCGATTGAAGAGATATTAATAACGTTGCAAATTGATCGCCGTGATCGCAGCGATCGCCGTACTAGTTGTTGTCCAGCCCCCCTGGGAATATCAGTTTATCCCAGCAAATTTTATCTTTATAGTCGATATCTCGGACCAAACGGCCAAAAGGCACCCCAATTGGGGCAGAGATCGGGATCTCATCGGAAGCTCGTGGATTTGGCTATCGCCATATGTCAATGATGTAATCAACGGGGCAGCACATTTCTAACCTTGGCCAGAATTGGGTTTCCGCAAGTGGGTTTGATAGACCGCTCCATCCATGGTCCTGATGCCACGGCCCGAGCGGCAGCTGGGGGAAACTCGGCAAGAAGTCGGCAGGAACTCGGCGATTGACTCCCCGAGATATCAACGAGATTGATGAGCTGTTGCTTCACGTTGATGAAAGTCATGGAATTCAGGGGTGTGAGGAGAGAACATTCTAGTGTTGGAAATTTGAATCTCCAAGAATAATCGATGTTGGTAGTCAGGTGACGCGTTTGACTGCCTGGTTGCCTTACTCGAAGCCCTAATTGTGTATACTTCCCGTCTGACCGTTAGTAGATAACCACAGCGAATCTGTGATTTACTATGTGTATGTTGCTTTATATTCGACCAGACTCACAAAGGACAAATAGTCGAATATGCTAATTAATTCCAGCGATCTAGGGCTACATACCACCGCTCACATCGCTACTACTCGGAAACCACACTAATAAAAAATGTGATATTGTCAAAGACCAGCTATCTAACGAGAAGAATGCCCAAACCCAAAAGGGAAGTCTCGACGATCACAAAACAGTAGCCAGAAGGCAGTCCATAAACAACGAACCCAATAAGAAAAACCATCAGTCAAAGCCAGCCATCAGGGCCAGCCGACAAAGGACGGAACAAGACTAGTGAACTAGTATCCAAGCATGAGCATCATGTCCACGCCGACAGGGCAGCCATAGGTGGCCTGGTCATCGTTCGGTTTGTGGTAGACACCGGGGCAGTCTTCAGAGCGGCATTCGACCATGGGACAGTTGCTCTTATCAGACGGGATGAGAGCGAATGCATGGCGGATGAACTCCGATCCAGGGCGCAGATTGATGGTCGACATGTCGCGGAAGACCTTGTCGTTGGTGCGGGTGTACTCGAACTGCAGGACATTGTTGATGTCGGGAGTACCGGCCGAGATCTTGATAGAGACGCCGCCGTTGGGGTTGGGGTTGAAGCGGTATGCTTCTTTGTGGGCACCCCACATAGGCTCGAGAGTCACCATTGGGCCCGCGTTGGTGTCCACGGACCAGAGGTAGACGGGGACGCGGAGGTGGTTGACAATGGTAATGGAGCCGGGGGCTGCTTCGATGTTGCTCACCTCGGCGTTGGCCTCGGTATCGAGGAGCGCGGCCACGGCGGAGTCATGGTCGGCAACGGGGGCGGCATTCGCCATAGAGAGGAAGGCAAGGAGGAAGATGATGAAGTCGTGGATGTACTTCATGGTTGTGGTAGTGGAGTGTCAGAACGTTTGACTGAAGGTTGGAGATAGATATGCTTGTTGGAGCAGAAGAAGATTGTCAAAGAGGTATGAGAGATGATGAACGGGTTTGAGGATGGGAGAGAAGAGGAAGAGGAGGATAGGAGAGGAAAGATGGGGGATTTTATAGCCAAAGAACTGGTTGATTCTGTGGTTGTAGTTATACAGTGATCGTGCTTCATCACCGCTCGAATCTACTCAGTTACGGTGAATTGTGGACATGAGTGGGCTCGTCTGGTGGGACATGTCAAGACAGTGATATAGAGACAGTAAGTACTTGTCCAGATGAGCTATCTACAGATCGAGTGACTGGAAGAACAACAGCGGATATCCATTTGTTAATCTAGATACTCGCGTGATAGTACTCGATGAATATAATCATATCCACAGCTAGGAGTCTACAGAAGAGATCTAGCCTTTAGAACTAGTACATAGCTCATTAATAATTAAAGTAGAACCACGGTTGGACTCTGGTAGGAAGCTTGCCAATATGAATATCATGATACAGTGATGTGAAATCTAGTGAAACATAGAGTTGTACTCTGAGTTCTCAGGAAGGATTTCTTCCAGTATATTTTAATCAGAAGCTTCACACATCTGTTTAATGGTCTAGTTATAGAAGTCTGTTAATATAGGTTTATGGTGCTAGTAACACACGGTGTCATTATCAACCTAACAAGTAGTATAGCACGAGTTGAACTATTACAGGCGAAATGGGATGTATATCACTAGTTAAGATATATCTGAAATATTTCATTCAACTCCTTTTGAAAGAAATAACCGCATTAAGATATAGAATTAGTAGTTGCAGAAGCTTCTAATTAAGGATGAAAGAATTATCCTGTTGCAAAGTAAATATGCCCACACTCCCAGTAAAGGCCTCTATAAGATAGCCTCTCTTTCATAAGCCTAGCAGAAAAACAGAGTAAAGACTTGTAAGAATTCCAAAAAAATCACTATTATAATTACATCATGCTCCTACCATCCTTATACAATAATACTAACTAACTCCAAGAATGCCCAAGCCCACCAGTATCATAAATGCCCATCATCGCAGAGTGTTGTCGGCCTCTTTCGCATGAACGTCGCCCGGACTGGATCTCCTTCATGGCGATGTGGCTTCCACTCCCCAATACCATACTCTTCTGGCGCTCTCCTCACACCTCTCCCTCCACCCCCGACAATAACATTCCCAGGTCGATAGGTAGGATCGTGCTTCATCCGCTGAATCACAGAGATATGGATCTGCGCATCATCCGGGATATCTCGCACTTCACCCCGAGGCAGCGGCCACGAAATCGGCTGCCACGACCCATCTGGCCGGAGATCCATGCGACGAAACGGCAGATACTCCATGAGTCGCCATATGAAGGTCGAGAAGCTCGACAGACCACCGCCGTAGGTGAGGCTATCATGCACGATTCCCCGCGACATCGTCTCATGCAGGACCTCGTGGAACCCTAGCCGTGGATGTGTGGTCCGCCTCTTCACATCGCTACCCCGACTGTAGTTGTCATCTACCGACTCGTGACAATTGAATCGCTTTAACTTCTCAGGATCAAACTCGACGCCTGCCGCTTGCGCCTCTTTGACCATCCACACGAGCGGGATGTGGCTCAATGGCCACGGGTCGTTGGAATCCACTCCCCACCCGCCGCCCACGTCGGCATGTTCGCCGGCGAACCACACCTCCTGGATATCCTGTCTCTCCGGGAATGTCTGCTCGGGTGTCGACAAACTCTGGGGAGAGAAGAACTGGTCCGATAGGGTCCACCGACGAGGCGTCTTGAGAATAGGCGAGTCAGTCCACAGCCGCAACCCCATACTGGAACGAGTCGACGCCCGCCGCGGTGGGCGATACGTTGTCTCAACACCCTCCGCTTCTTCCTCCAGCGTGTCCCCCTTATCCCCCTCAGCATCCCCGTCCAGCAACCTCTCACTCTCATCATTCAACACATCCCCCTCATGCCAAAGCCGCGACGAAAAAGTCCGTTCCACCCCCGGCGGCCTCCCCTGCGACACCAAATCCTGGCGAAACTTCGCCCTCCGCTCATCGATAGCAACCGCATGGCGAATAACCTTCGCCTTGCTGCGCGCGCTATACGGGAAAGCACTGCGTCCCATCCAGGGACCCTCAAACATCGGCACACTATTCACCGTATCAAACAGCCCCAGAAACCGCACCGGCTCAACGGGCCAACTAAACGTTTCCCGAAAGGCCTTCATATACTCAAACAACCTGCGCGTCTCATGCTCATCACCCCTCCGCCTCAGCTGCCATCGCGAAAACTTGGCCCACGCAAACACAATCAGCTCTTCATTCCCCGGCTGCAGCAGCCCGATGTAGTCGAGCATCTCGGACAGAAACCGCGCCGTGTACGCCCCGCGACTGAAGCCGAACATGTAGATCTCGTCGCCGGGCGTGTAGTGGCGCATCAGGAACCGGTATCCGCCCAGGACGTGGTCGTCGAAGGACGACCCCAGCGCGGCGTCTTTGGCTTTGTGGCAGGAGGATTTGAAGCGCTGGAAGCGGTTTGGACTGCTGTCGAAATTCTCTGCGTTGACGTAGGTGCCGATGCCAGGCTGGTAGTAGTGGTATTGGTGGCTTTGGGTGCGGTCGAGCATCTATTTAATTAATTAGTATTTCCCACGTTCAAAATTTTAGAGGGGAAAGGATAGAGGAATTACACGGTAGATTTTCAAAAGGTTTGTATCAGACTCGTCCCCCGCAAATTTATTCCCCGTGCCATCAAAGCACAGCACAAACCGATGCCTCGGCGGGGGAGGCCCGAACGGATCCATCTCGATCGTATATAATATAGAATATCTCTGTGTTACACCCGAACAGGGGGACTTAAACCATAATGATAATAATAAAAAGCATAGACCCATCGTTCATGAACGGCCGGCTCCCACCCCATATATAACCTCCCCGCGCGGCGTGGCTTAGACTACTGCAAGTGACATGAATACGAGTGGTCACAAAATGCGGCTGAAAGTCGCGGATTACGCGCCGCTTATTGGACAGATGGCGTGTTCACAGCCTTGCGAAGGGCCTTAGGGCTGACGATCCGGTCGTCTCTTATGCAGGGGTTGGGGGGACGGCGGTTAAGTCACAGCGAGCAAATGGCCCGGTTTCTGCGCCTTGTCTGGGGCGTTGGTGGGGGTTTTTGGACCTGTCGGGTGATGGGATGTGTATCATATGCCTATTTATTAGTCTTTTAGTAAGAATGTGAATTGATGGCTTGGCTACTAGGGTCGAGGATATATTTTAGTCATGGCTGCAACGTTGGTCTCTAGTCAGCCTGGTGTGAATCATGCATGAGGTTTGTCTTGGATTGCGTCAACGGAGTTCTCGTTTGGTGTTATAGTTTTGAGTCATGTTGTTAGGCTGCCCATGTCTTGCTTTGGATGTGCTTTTTATTATTTAATATTACCCTCGCCTTACGAGCTGTACTGCAATATGCGATGGGTGGAGCCTTGGAGGAGTCACTAATATAGGGCTATCCAAACGATAACAGACTCATAATCTTAGCGTGGTTTGTCCGCATTATTTAAGTCTAGGCGTAATAATTTACAGCCCTGTACCATAACCATACTCTTTCTACATTCCTTATTGAAGTCTGCATGTAAATTCTAAGCCACGTTGCTAATTAAATCCCGAGCCTCGTGACAAAATATTGCACATTTAGCCTCTGTGCCAAGTCCAAGGCTGTTATTAGGGTTTCTCTTCGGTATGTATGCACCTTCAATGATAAGGGTACACCGCCCGTGGAATAGGCTTCTAGCACTCATAGATAAATGTTATTAAATGGCTTTCCATGTTGAATATGATATTTAGCAATAGTTAGTTACATGCTAGCGTAGAAAGAGAAGAGATGACAAAAGACCAATCATAGCCTGGCCCTAAAGCAAAGGTCTACTTTCGTGGGATTTCAACTGCCTGTGCGTAAGCAGGATTGACACGAAAATAGCCACTGACTAGATTTTATCATGCGCAATATAGGGGTGTTATATCCAGAAACCAACCTAGAATATGCATACAAAGTAAGAGCATATATTGTCAATGTATATCTTAGTAGATCTAAAGTTCTTATATGTGTTACGCAATATAAGGACCGGAGGTTTGCTCGTAGGATAAAAGTAACATATGATAATAAACTCATCGAATACTCTGTAGTGGGCAACAGAAATGGTATGGTCTAAAATGGCACGGCAATCCCACGGATCCTGTTTGGGGCCTTCTATAACCAATAGTTGTATAGGTTCATTGACCATATTTATTGAACTGGGAACCGACAAGCGTAAGGACAAGGGAGATCAATGCCGAGGGAAGACTGAAGACAGCCAATTTGAGGCAGTATCTCCAGATCAGTTTGAAGGATCCATCTACATGTAAGAACTATCCTGACCATCAGCACTACCATTCCTTCCTCACCGATCATAATCAAACAAACGTTTAGCAGCAACTTAAAGCCGACACAGACCACAATATAACCATCACAACCTAGTAAAGCAATTGCAATCGTTCATTGCTTCCACAGGTAAAACCTATAAGTACCCGCGGCATTCCAACTTCCACAGCCCCCCTCACCATCTCGATAAACAATCCACATCCACATCATATACGCACCCAAACCCAAAGACCGCCCACCATGAAGATCACCTATCTAACAGCCCTCCTCTCCACCTCCCTCCTAGCCTCCGCCAAATACCACTGCAACCAATACACCTACGTCAACGAGGCATCCGACGGCTCCCCCAAGACCTCAGACTGCAAGACCCTAGCGGACAACATATCCGGCGGCGGTTCCTGGACCAGCTCGGGGGCCTCGCAGCGCGAACTGGCCAAGAACGGAGGCTGCGCGTTTGGCACTGATATCGCGGACGGCGAGGGTTCTTTGCTGTACTACGTGGGGAACCAGGATATTATCGATGTGATTAATGAGATGATCAAGCAGTTTGATCCTGACGGGAATGGGAAGCTTGGGGGGTCGGGTGAGATGCATTGCGATGTGCCAGCGGCGAATGGTGGTAAGGCTGCGAAGATTAAGTGGGGGATTTATTAGGTTGGTGGGGTGGTTGATCAAGGTTATGCTTGTGGTTGTTGTCTGGTTGGGTTTGAGATAGGGTTGTTGGGTATGTGTTTGTTGTTTGGGGTACTGGCAGAGATAGGGCATGTAAGTTGTTACTATATATGGACAAGAAAGACAGGTGGAGACAAATCTAGTGGAAAGTAAGTTTGGGATGACATATTTCACTATATTACGCTTTGCTAAATTTTATTTATTATGAGGTCCGCTTGTTATACCCAGAGTTGGCAGGAATGGCCTACTATAGAGCTATATACGTATATATTGTGGAATAATGATACTATCTTCAAACCATATTAGTTAGATATGATGTAAATAAGAATCCAATAATGTTACAGGAGCAAGAGATATGAATATATTAATAAGGCCATGGGGCTAGTCTATAGGTAGTGCTTACCAGCCCCGAACCTGAATAGTAGTGATTACTCCCCTCCACTGCATGTAAGATATTAGAATTCTACTGAACATATGACCAGACAAAATGAGCGGTGCAGTGGCTTAGCATTTATTACTATATACCATTACTGACTTTGTCTGTCCAAGACTCAGCACTTCCATTTCACCATATTCAAGACTGCTGTTATATAAATAGTGCAGATCATGTGTATACTTTACACTCATGCAGGGATAATTTAAAACTGTCTGAACACGAATTACTCCATATACTATCACCTCGTGTTGGTGATTATATTACCAATCTGACAATCCATATCTAAAACTACTCAAACCAGACTTCACCGTGCCTCTGCCTGGGAACCATATGGGTGTCTGCCGTTCTGATCAGGCACAGTACTCCAGTACAAAACTCCACAGGCGTAGTGTCCCGCTCGGTGGGCCTGTTGGACAGGAATTCATTGATAGACCGATGTTTTACTGAATATAGCATGGGAGCTAGGGCTAAACATGGGGTTGATTCGGGTGTAAGTATATGCCATGTCTCTGTGACGGAAGATTCCAAACCCCACATAGCTGTTACTAAAGGTGTCTATCCTTGTATATCAGCGATCGCCGTTCTACGTCCAGTGGCAATGCCCCACATGGGGCAAGAATAGAGACATCAAGACGCAGTCATTAAATATACAACGTGATCATGACATTTCAAGAAATCAGGAAAATTATAGATTAACTGGACGATAATATATCCCACACTATACAATAAAACAGGAGATTTGCAAGAACTTCCCACTGCTATACCCCTGTTCCACCCCAATTATGGCTCTGGAGACGGAATATCCCGGAGCATGGGGTGGTTCGATTCTCGAAGAATCCCCCATTCGGTGGACCGTCTATCCTTCGCCGATTGACTTCCCCGGCCGAGTGTTCCGATTATGTCCTGAGAAGGTCTCAGGTGTCGAGTTGGACCCTGGGACACTCATCTCAAAGTGGTTATTAAAAGTTAAAACCACATGCCACGAGCCAGATTCGATATTTCGCCCCGAGTCGCTGGTATTGGCAACCCACACCCACTCAGATATGGTTAGTAGAAGGGGAGAAAGCGACCCCAGTGGGCAGTTTTGATGCCAAGCCCGAACTCGGATCCCTCGATCGGGCAACAAGGCAGGCAACATCGCCGATTGACGGCCGAGAGCTGAGTCAGCGGATGGCGAAATGGGGCAAACGATGCAAATCATGCAATTGTGCAGCAAGCTGGAGAAGCTTAAATGTTTTTCTTCCCCTCCCTTCGATCGACTCTTTTTGAACCCACCCCTGTTTAGTGTGTTTTCGACCATTGTGTGTTGTCTCTTGCAACAGGAGACTCTCCTTTCATTCCAATGTTTCGCCGTTCCGTCACCTCCGCAGCTGCGCCTGCCGCCCGGTCGGCCCTTGCGGCCCAGAGGGGCTTCGCGTCCGCCTCGCCAGTGAGCACGGCCGCCCGAAACCACAAAGTTGTCGTGATCGGTGGTGGTACTGCCGGTCTCAGCATCAGTCATCAGCTCCTGCGATCGGGGAAGTTCGCCCAGGATGACATCGCCGTCGTCGACCCCGCCGAGTTCCACCACTACCAGCCCGGCTGGACCCTGGTCGGTGGCGGCCTCAAGACCAAGCAGGAACTCCAGAGCCAGCTGAAGGGCTTGCTCGACCCCAAGCTGAAATTCTACAACACCAGTGTGGGCACCTTTGCCCCGGAGAAGAACTCCATCACGCTGGGCAACGGCGACACCCTCGGCTACGAGCAGCTCGTCGTGGTGCCCGGTATCACGATCAACTACGACGCCATCAAGGGTCTGCCAGAGGCCCTCGCCAACCCGGACGCCCCCGTATCCACCATCTTCGGCTACGAGACGGTCGACAAGGTCTGGGACAATATCAGCAAGATGCGCAAGGGAGATGCCATCTTCACCCAGCCCGCGGGTGTGATCAAGTGCGCGGGTGCGCCCCAGAAGATCATGTGGCTGGCGCTGGACCACTGGAAGAAGCAGGGATTGTACAAGGCCCACTCGCCCGAGTCGCCCATCAAGATCAGCTTCGCCACGGGGACGCCGGCCATGTTCGCGGTACCCAAGTACAGCGCGACGCTGGACGCCCTGCGCAAGGAGCGCGGCGTCGAGGGTCTGTTCCAGCACGACCTGGTCTCCATCGACGGTAACAACGCGACCTTCGCGCGCGCCGAGACCAAGGATCAGTTCACAAAGCGGTTCGATCTGATGCACGTGGTGCCCAAGATGGGCCCGCACGCTTTCGTCAAGAACAGCCCGCTGGCCAACGAGGCCGGCTTCGTCGACGTCGACGACTTCACCACCCGCCACAAGAAGTTCGGCAACGTGTGGTCTGCGGGCGACGCGTCTAGTCTGCCCTGCTCCAAGACGGCTGCGGCGATCACCGCCGAGGCTCCCGTGCTGGTCGGCAACCTGCTGTCCACCATGGAGGGCAAGGCGCCCGATGCCGAGTACGACGGCTATGCCTCGTGCCCGCTGCTGACGGAGTACGGTAAGGTTCTGCTGGCAGAATTCAAGTACGGTGGACAGCCCAAGGAGACGTTTGGCAACTTGTTTGGCATTGACCAGGCGGTGCCGCGTCGCGCATTCTATCACCTGAAGAAGGACTTCTTCCCGTGGGTGTACTACAACTCGATGGTGAAAGGGACATGGGGAGGACCGAAGGGTTGGCTCTGATTGTATTATAGACATAGATAATATCACTTTTTTTCTTCTCTCTTTGATCTTTCTCTCCGCTTTCCTATGTGTGTGTATCTAATTGTCCGGTATATCTACCGAGGTCACCTGATCTGGAGACAGCTGTAGTGGGTCCGTGTTTCCCCCGTTATCCACTCTGTCTCTCCATCCATCCTCGATCGCATCGATACGATCTATCATCGTGACCCCTCACCCGTTGGACCTCCGTTTAACCTGCGGTCTGATCCACCCGAACCCAGCCATGGCGTCAGGACTATTCCAAAAATGGCGACCCCCGCACGCCCTCTTCCCCCCTGTCAATGCAAGGATTGAGGTCATGGCGTGCTCGGTGTCAGCATTTGCGTGCTGCCGGGGCCAGTCATAATGCAGCAGCTCTGCCGTGTTGGCATCAGGTGGATGGACAGCCTGGAATGGGCGTCTCTCTTTGCTTTTCTTTTTGAGCATGCCGTGCGCGCCAAGAAAAATGCTGTGCCGTGTGCTTGTTTCCCCGACCTTGCTTTTACTTTATTTCCTGTTCATCTCCTGCGAGGGGATATACATTTGACGTGCCATCTGCCTGGGGAACTACATCCCTTGAGTCGGTGAAGTTGGGTGTAAACAAACATTTACGATGCGGTTGAAAGGCACTCCGCTCGGGATCTTCCGAGCCTACTTCTTTGGGTTCTTTGTCTGTACGGCGGGATTCTTGTTTGGATATGATACGGGCATCGTTGGTGCGTCTCTCCCCTCTACCCCCTCCGCCCTATGTTGCCCTGATCGAACAAGTCTGCTAATACTGGGGTCTATAGGAGGCATCCTCGAGTTCAAGTCCTACCAGCAACATTTCCGCTATGGCGACAAGACGACCGTCAACGCCGTCATGGTCAGTCTGCAAAACGTCGGCGCCTTCCTCGCCGCGCTGGGCATCTTCCCCGTCTCCGAGCGCTTCGGTCGCAAGATAACCGTCCAAGTCGCCATGACGCTCTTCTGCATCGGCGTCATCCTGCAGGTCGTGCCCTCGCATTCCCTCGTGTGCTTCTACATCGGTCGCGTGGTGTCGGGACTGGGGCTGGGCGCCGGCACCGCCGTGGTCCCGGCTTATAATGCTGAGATGGCTCCCAAGGAGATCCGCGGCATGCTGGGTTCCGGCATGCAGTGGCTGTTTGCATTAGGCGTCATGGTGAGCTACTGGATAGACTACGGCGTCAAGGTCGGCTTGTCCGTATCGTCGAGGCAGTGGCAGATCCCGGTCGGGCTGCAGTTGGTGCCGGCCGCTGTTCTCGGGCTGGGGCTGCTGACCCAGCCGGAGAGTGTGCGGTGGCTGGTGAAGAAAGAACGGTATGACGAGGCGTGGGCGAGTTTGACCTGGATGCGGGCGGACGATGGTATTTTTTCCCCCTTTCTTAATTAGGAGACACAACGCAGCTGACAAAAACAGGCGACGCCGTCAAAGCCGAATTCAACGAAATCCGCGTCGGCCTCGCCGAAGAACTGCGCGCTACAGAAGGCCTCCGCAAGCGGGAGCTGCTCGAAAAAGCTAACATCTACCGTCTCGTCCTCGTGTTCGGGATCTTCCTCGGCCAGCAATGCACAGGCATGACAGCACTGGCATACTTCGGCCCACAATTCTTCAAGCTCATCGTCGGCAACGACACGAACCAATCCCTCCTCATCACAGGGCTCTTCGGCGCCGAAAAGTTCGTCATGGTCGGGATCTACATCCTGTTCTTCTCAGAGATGTGGGGCCGTAAGCCCACACTGTGGGTCTCAGCGCTGCTCATGGCCACCTGCTTCATCATCGTCAATGTCGTCACGGAGACGACGCCCAAGCCGCAGGGCGAGACGACCTCCGCGGGGATCGGCACGGTGGCCATGATCTTCCTCACCAACTCGGTGTACCAGTTCTCGTGGGGCCCGGTGCCATGGCCGTACACGGCGGAGATCTTCCCCTCGCGGATCCGCGAGGTGGGCACGTCCGTTGCTGTGTCCACGCAGTGGCTGTTCAACTTTTTGTTTTCGCTGGTGACGCCGTATATGATTGATTCGTGGGGCAGCTACACATTTACATTTTATGCGGTGCTGGATATCATCATGGCCATTCTGGTGTTTTTCTTTGCCAAGGAGACGAAGGGGAGGAGTCTGGAGGAGATGGAGACGCTGTTCCATAGTAAGGCGGCGTTTGATGTGGAGGCTGTGCGGAACAAGGCGCTGTCTGTTTATAGGGAGGGAGATAGAGAAAGGGAGGAGGAGGGAGAGGGGGAGGAAGAGGGAGTGGAGAGGGTCGACGTCCAGGGGAGTAAGACTCAGGCTGCGCCGTGATTGGGGTTGATTCACTGGGATTGATTATTTCTGCATTATGCACATATCAAGATGGGTCGAGTTTTGCCATAACTGGTGAAACTACCATGATACATAATACGGCGTCCCTCGTATAGTCCAGTAAAACAAGCTACAATATACTTCCCCCAAGCATGATCATCTCGAGGCGACTGTCGGTGCGATCACCCGCACTTCCCCCTCCTAGCAGCCGGCTGTTACAGTACTCCAGGCAGGCACCCAAGGTAGCGGAAAGTAGTGTGTGGCATAGTCTGCTAGCTGCACTATTTCCAACTAGGACGAGACCTGTTACCGTGCCAGATCATAGAACCAAGCTCAGCTAGTCCTCTCCTTCTATCCCTTCACATAATCCTCAGTTTACAAGTTTAATGGGAAATCCTGTTCAACGCATGTGAGACTATTCTCCTCCTCATTTCCGTCCTGTCGTTCTTCTCACTAACGAAATGAGTGACTGGCTCTTCAAACCACACGTGGTTGGTTTCATTACCCAGAAGCACGGCATACCGGGGACATATATGGATGGCTTCACGGTCCTATCCCAGGTCGCTTGCAGCACCAATCAGTTTTGTGCGCAGTCGGTTATTTTGCTTGTTTACGAAGGCTGTGGCCCTGCTACCAATTATCATGCGACGAGTAGTGTCCCTGTACGGCGGGCATGTTGCGCTCGAAGACGGAGTCATACCGGGGTACTTTCTTGAAAGGGCACAAAAGGTAGTAGGAGGCCTTCCAGACCACCCTGACAGACACCAATAGAAGCCATAACGCGGGGAATCCGGCGCAGCCACAACGCTCGTATATGCTTGCTGACACTCATCCCTGTTAGAACACTTCATCCCACCAACGGACACCGTCTCAGTTGAAAGCCCAGCCGCCACGAGGATTACAAGCTGCACGATCCAGACACCGCTATGAAACAGCCACGATGCTGAAAACAATAAACGCCTGCTTACCTCCTCTCCCAGGGGCGCGTACAAGAAAGCGCCAGTCCCTACCTGGGCCAGAGTGAGCTCGATCAGAGCGATTCTCCAAATATCCCAATTATCCTCCTTCTCGTCACATCACTGCCTGAATACAGTCCCTCCCACCACATAACATGTCCAAAAACCCGTACGACATGTTCGACGGCGCATCGCAAATACTGGGCAGTGTGGGCTCGGCTGCCAGTGCGGCGACGCCCATGCAGAGCCCCATGGGCGGGGTACAGAATGCGCAGGCTGCGTACCATATGCATCAGCTGAGGAAGATTGTAATTTATCTCATGCTTGCTTGCTGACTTCCTGCTGTTGAGAAAGCGATCTTGCTGATTTGGGCTATTTCTTGTCGTGTAGCAGGTTGAGGGCATGAAGCAGGCTGTGGTGAATGAGGAGAAGGCGATCCGACGAAAGCGGGAGATGCAGACTGCTCAGGTGGAGGCGTCGGATACGAGGTATGGGAAGAATGGAATTACTGAGGAGAATCGGTATTATCAGAATGGGGAAGGCAGGATTTATTATGATGGTTCTGCTGGACAGCGGGCGAAATCGTGAGCAGATTGTGGCTCGTTATATATGTAAATCTTATATACACTGGCCTGTACATGAGATCATGGGTTTTTGGCTTTGTTTACTTTCCTTCATGTCAGAGAATAGGCAGGAGTGTCATCGTATAGGTCTGCCATCTGAAGTTGGTGTATATTTCTACTGGGTGTTTATTTAGGGAAAGCCCTATATCATTGCTGGGACACCTGGAGATAATCCACCTGATTACTCCAGTCTATATCTACTCTACAATACCATCACCGAACATGGGTCCTTGATACACTGCAGGGCTATATATAGTATATAATTACATGGTTTATAAGATATACCAAGTACTTCCACGTGATCAAGCCACTGAAGGTTCCCAGCTCGTATTTCCCCTTCATATATAAAAGCAGAAGAAACCACCACGCATATTCTTCCGATTCTCCCCATAGACCAATCCACCTAGTTCCCACCCATCAACCATCCTAGATAACCACCAAAATGCAAATCACCATCCTGCCCGCCTCCTCCAAAACCGCCCAAGCCACCATCCGCTCCCTCCTCTCCACCACCACCACCACCACCACCAACTCTAACCTCCACATCCGCGGCCTCTACCGCGATCCCACCCGCGCCCACCCGACTTCACCTCCCACCCCAACTTCCACGCCACCCACGGCGACGTCCGCGATGCGACCACCCTCGATCTGGCTGGCACAGACGCCCTCTTCGTGATGACGCCCCCGCGCCACGACGTGGACGACATCTTCCAGTGGGCGAGGGAGGCGTCGGAGAATACCAAGGTGGCTATTGCGCGTAGTGGGGTCAGGAGGGTTGTGTTGTTGTCGAGTATGGGGGCGGAGTTTGCGGAGGGGACGGTGAGTTTAACTTTATATATAGAGAGAGACAGAGTTGCATGAAAAGGGAAAGGAAGTTAACGAATGACAGGGCGAAATCCAAACCAACCACATCGCAGAGCAGGTGCTACGCGACGCAGCGCCGGAAGTGGTCATCGTGCGAGCGGCGTATTTCATGGAGAATTGGGCGGCGGCAGTGAGGTCCGTGATGGATGAGGAGGGTCCGTATTTTGAGTCTGTGATTACGCCGCTGGAGTATGAGGTTCCGATGGTTTGGACTTCCTTCCCTTTCCCTCTCTTTTGCCGAATATGTTCATTCTATTTCTTGTTACTTTTTTGTGATCCCTAAGTAAGTACTCAAGTCTAACATCACTAACTAGGTCGCCGTCAACGACATCGGCGAAGCCTGCGCGGCTCATCTACTTACCCCGACTCTGCCAGAGTTGCCGTACATATTTGAATTGCAGGGTCCAAAGTCATACAGTGTGCTCGATGTGCAGCGGGCGTTTCAAGACGCCACTGGGAAAGATGTCGCCGTTCGACCTGTGGAGAAGCACGATCTGCCTGCGTTCTTTGGGAAGTTCCTCCCCCCCGCGCTGGTGGGGCCGTTTGTGGAGATGACGGTGGGGTTTCTTCCTGGGGGAGTCATGGTTCGGGGGGATGATCGTGCGGTGGAGAAGAGGGTGCAGAGGGGGAGGACGGGGTTGGAGGATGTTATTGCGGGGTTTTTGAAGGGTTCTGCTTGATCATACTCATGGTTGTACTCGTGCCATATTGGTAGGTTGGTGAAGTGCATGATGTCAAGACAGCCCTAAACTATTACATATTATATCACCACTCCTAAACAAAACAACAACAATAACAACAAATAAAATTAAAACAAATATAAAAAAAGAATAAAAAAAAGAATAAAAAAAAGAATAAAAAAAAGAATAAAAAAAGAATAAAAAAAGAACGAATGAAAAATTAAGCCCACTGCTTCCCACTCCAAATCCCCCCCACCATCCACAACCAATAATCCCTCCCCTTCATCAACCACACCACAAACCCCGGAATCTTATACCCCATCATAGCCCCCACCCCCTTACTCCTCCCAATCGGCACAAGCTGGCCCTCGCGCGTATCCTCCTTGAAAATTTTATCCCCCCTGACAGTTCGCTCATCCCTCCCAGCCGCAATCAGCAGATCCCGGCGCACATTCGCCCCCAACACCGGCACAGCAGCGACAATATTCGGCACAGCCGGCCGCGCATACGACGAGCAGTCGCCGATAGCGTAGACCCTTGCGCCAGCGCGCTCCACCCGCAGCGTTGACGGGTTAGTTTCGACTCGACGGTCCCCAGCGCGCAGCAGCGACGCGTCCATGAATCCTGTATTGGGCGTTGTTCCCGTCGCAGGGATGTACAAGTCTGCGGTGAGGGTGCGGCCGTCGTCGAGGGTGACTGTTGTCGGGGACGTGAGGTGGTTTCCGTCGGCTGCGCCGGCGGCGGGGGGTTCGACGGAGACGACGCGCGAGTTGGTCAAGACGGTAACGCCGAGTTTGGAGAGGAGGGACTGGGCGCGTGCGGCGAGCGATGGGCGGAGGAGGGGAAGCAGCCGCGAGCCGGCTGTCACGAGTGTGATGCGTACTTTGGCGGTGGCGGGGGAGGACGAGCGCCCGTTGAGGTGGTCGCCTAGTTCGCCGGCTGTTTCGACGCCTGCGGGCCCGCCGCCGGCGATGAGGATCGTTTTGGTGTGCGGGAGGGTTTGGCGCAGGGCGGTCCAGCTTTGGCGCAGGAAGGAGGTGTCTTGTGTGAGGCCTAGGAGGGGGGAGGGCGTGGAGGCGCCTGTGGCGAGGATGAGGGCGTGGTAGGTGAGGGTGGTGTTGGGCTCGCCGGTTGGGAGCGAGATGGTGAGCTGGCGGGTTGTGTGGTCTAGGTGGGTGGCTGTGCCGTGGAGGAAGAGGAAGTTCTCTTGGGGGTACTGGGCGAAGGCTTTGGGGATGGAGACGAAGAGCTTGTCTTGTGGGAACATGTCGTCTGAGATTAGGGCTCGTGGGCAGGCGGGCCGGTTGACGACTTCGGAGGACGGGCTGACGAGGATGACCTGGTAGGTGGATTTGTCGGGCAGTTGGGGGATGGTGTGTTTGAGGATGTGGTGGGCGCTGGAAATGCCCCCGTAGGAGCCGCCTACGACGATGATGTTCTTTTTGTCTGCGGACATGGTGAAGTCGTTGGACAGGTATATCGGTGGCTGGAGCTAACGAAGGGCAGGATGATCTGTGGACTACTGGTCGAGCCCGGTATTTATTCTCATCACGGACACCTCTTCTTTGTTTCAATCCGGTCCAGCTGCACGGACAGCTACGCTGACCAAGCTTGACAAACGAACCGACTGACCGGGTCGATGCTTTGTTTGAGCTATGAGAGAGCTGGCGCCACGTCCCAAGCGGGATTAGGGCTTACGGTCTCATGGGAGAGTTTGGCAGCAGCAGCACAGAGATCCATGGACCGGCTTCATCAAAGCCCGAGCCCCGAAAATGACCAATCTACAGTCTGTCAATGGTCAGAACTGACCACGAGGGCTCCGTTCATGTGCTGGAGTGTGATGAAACAGGCACGACACGAGCGCGGGACTCATTTCGGCGGGGGTGCACCGTCTACGCCGGTATGAAGAGATGGTGGGACAGGGGTGCAGGTGGCACAGAAGGTTCCAGTCTGCAGAAACAGGATGTTATTTTCGGAAAAATGTGTCACAGGCAGGGCGAGAGCAGTTGAGGACTGTCGTGTCAGGTCTTGATTCGGCTATCGTACATGGGACACATCTAAGAATGCGCATCCTGGGTTATGAAAACCCACCCATCCCAGGATGATCTCTCTCTGAAGAACACGCGACGAACTCCCTGACACTTGACCATGCATCTCAAGAATCTACCGACGTCTTCCGCAACACGATGGCTAGTTTGCCCTTATCCACCGGCTTCCCCAGACCCAGGCCATCTTCGCCGTAGTAGTACACCCGCCACAACCCTAAGACGACCTCGTCGTCCGGACCCTCCTCCTGCATGTGGGGCTCCGAGTCGCTCACCCGCATCGCGATCCACTTGAAGCTCCCGTCCAGTATGATCGACTCCTCATCGTCGGCCGCCAGATCAAACGGCCCGCTCAGATTCGCCTCGCGGTCCTCGCGGCCTCCCCACTTCAGTTCCCGTGTCTGCGCATCCACATATACCCACCGTACCTGGGGCGGTTGCTCATTACTCGCCGTCACCAGGCCCGCCAGATTGTCGTCCTCGAAGTCGGGGTTCTTGAAGAAGTGCCCGTTGAAGGGGGTCATCGACGGGGACGGTCGCTTCGTCACGTACATCTACATTACATGGACAGGGTCAGCGAGGGGTCCAGCTGTCTAGCTGGCGATAAGGGCGGGGCGAGTGGAACCTTATGGTCCGAGCCTAGAAACAGACGGGCATTGTGAACCTGAGCCCGTTCGTCCTCCTCTCCCGCCAAGAGGTCGCAGGTGGACAGGACATGGAAAGGGGTCTTGCGCATGTTATCCTTGCGCTTCTGCTCCGAGTCCTGCGCGCCGCGACTGGCTTCGTTCAGGCCGTAGATCGTCGGGATCATAGCTGACATCATCGCGACTCCGATCACCATATTGGCGGTGTTGTGCGTACCACGGTTCGTCTGGAGAAGGCTGCTGTGAGTGGGACGGAAGTAGGACCGATCATTGACTCCATGAGCGGTCTCGACTTCTGGGCGAGCTGTGACATTTAATACCCACTCCTGGCGTGATGGCTGGTTGACATTCCGCGTTCGGTTAGGGTTGGCTGCTTTGAGATACGACTTACCACGCCAGGCCGTTGTAGACGGACCAACGCGGAAGGTGACATTTCCACCATCTCGGGACTCTGTGAATCATATACTATCCCTCCTCTTATTCGACCTATCTATATCTACAAGCGGACTTCTCGCTCGCACCGCACCGCACCCACACACAACTCCAACCTCTAACTCCCTCCTTCACCCGTACCACCTCCCCTCAAACACAACCTACACAATGGCCGGCGACCCCAACGAAGACCCGAAGTACGTATCATCCCCTTCTTCCGCACCCCGGAGACAGATCTAACCCAGTGATTACAGCCAGACCAGCGGTGAGAACGCCGCCAGCGATGATACCAAGGACGACGAGAACGGACCATTCCCTCCTGGCCCCTGGGGCGACCGCGGCGTGACGTCCCCCAAGGCCGGCGGCAAGAAGCCCAAGGCCAAGGACTCGAGTCTCAACGTGCGGATCAATCTCGACTTGCGGGCGGATGTATCGCTGGAACTTCATGCGGTGGTGCAGGGTGATATTACTATTGGGTTGTTTTAACGTATAGGTCGTTATTGGCAATGATACTGTAACTGCGTGTCTAGAAAAGGCTTATCCCTGTAGACTACGCCCGCTACCTCACCATATCCCTTGATCGATGGGGTATTGGGCAGGTCTCGGCAATATATAATTCAACCCACTACCTCGTTGATATGTGGGCCTTAGACGGGTACAAGAACCGTGTAGCTGCAGCAAGATCCCACAGTATCCCATTTGGTTCGATGCCGATCATGCTATAGCTAACCCAATTAAATCCGCGTGTCTTGAAGCTTTGTCCCAAGTACGATAGACACCTCAGGCTACATATTTCCGTTTGCAGACATTCCTGCTCACAACCAATGAAACGTGAGAACACCAGGCGGTCAGGCCGCTGCAACCATCACAACAGACATTCTGCCGCGTTATCGCAACATTCATCCACCACATCCATCAACCTTGCATGACAGACCTACTGGCATCATTCTTCATATACTCTTCCTTCTTCTATAGTAGATTTATTTACAGTTGACACTTGCAAACCATTCGAGATTCTGATACACGCAGCATCGCGTCGTCGCATTGTTCGCCCCGATCGTACGACCACCCTATGACGTCGACGCCTATCCGATAAGCGCAACGCCATGGCCCGCTCGCTGGACGAACTGCATGAGCAGACACGCAAGCTTAATATACGGGACACCGCAGATTCATCAGGTGCTAAGGATCCTCCATCGCAAGATTCAACGCAGGAATGTAAATGCCAGCAGTCTTCTTCCAAGGGACGGTGCGCACAATGTCCCCGCCACCCCGCGGCACAGTGTGGTGCGTCATCGGACAACAAAAAGAATGATGCACCATTAAACAACACAAATGATAAGGATGATATAGCGGAGGATTCCAATGCAGATCCATTACCCCGCTGCTTTGAATGCAAGACCGACGGGGATAAATCCGAACTGGAACAGTCACCCGGGACGGGATCTGCACCGCAAGACGAAGGAGGCGCTGCGAAGGACAAGGGGCCCGAAACGGGGGAACAGAATGACGAGGGGCAGGAAGATGAAGAAGAACGAACATTAACACTGGAAGAGCTGATGGAGTACCGAGAGAAGAAAGGTCTGAAGGACGGCGAATACCTGCTCGAGTTCGGGTTCGGGTTCCCTGAGGAGAGAGAGGTGAACCTGAATGTGCAGATTGAGGGGGACTTTTCGGTGACTGTCTTGTAAGTTTGCCCTTTCCTTTTCTTGTTTGGGATGTGGGTAGGTATTAACTGTTGCAGGATGTGAGATGGTTGGTACCCAGGTTCTGCGAGGGACAGCATGGGGTTGGTGGTATATGGCGAGGATATCGCTGGTTTGTATATAGTGGGATTTATGATACCTAACATGAATTGTGCAATGTGCTTATGGAATTTTAACTCCCGTGTTAGCATGCCTGGTTTCGGTGAAAATGGGAAATAAGCTGATCTGCCAGAGATCGGTTTCGCAACAGGCGTACGCATCAAGCATCAGACAAATCTGATAAAATACTACACTATCCATCCCAGTATACACTGCACCTCACTCTGGACCAGGCCAAGGTGTCGCCATGTCACACCATACCTCAATACCTTGGACCTCCCAAGCCACATGTCTCGGCCCCCATGGCACCGTCCGATATACCTCTTTAGAGCCGTCCCCCATATCCTGTGTGAATATTCCCATCGAAAGACACTCGTCAAGCACCAACGCAGCGCCGTGTCCCGGCTCCCCAAATACCAAATCCCCCTCACGGATATTCCATCCCGGACGGCCCACAATCCCGTCGAACCGCTGTACCACAGGCGACAACTGAAAGAGCAGAGCAGGTTTTCGCTCCGGGTTCTGACCTGGAGTGATCGCCCCACCGTCTTCAACAGGGTCAGGTACCCACACCCCAAACACGACCCTGTCTCCTGTTGACGGATCCATTCCAGATATGAGGAGAACGACCGAGTAAGTGCCCCCCCGGATGGTGCGCTCCAGGCCTGTAGCATCCAAGCGGACCATCTGATCGAGATCCCAGCTATACTCCCCGCGCAGGCGGAAATTGCCCCCATATATGTCGTACAAGAGCATCATATTCAGCAAGCTGAACATCGGCGCCGTCAAGATACGTCGAAAGCCGGGGATGACCCGTCGGGGATAGTCTCGATCAGGCGATTCCTCCACCACGCCAAACAAAACGCGGTAGAACGCGTAAAAGACGTCAGGCTACGAGACCTCCACAATCAGCGAACCAGACATAAACAACCAAACAAACAAAAAAACAGCAAACTCACCAACACCGCCCACCCCTCCTCAAACATCTCATACGTCGCGCCAGCGCTCGCATCACGACAAAACGTCCGCACCACACACTCCGCCACCTCATCCAGCCCACGCAGCCGCTCCCCATCCCCCTGAATGCCCGCCACCTCCACCTGCGAAAAGAGCATCCACCGCACGAGGGCTCGAAAATCCGCCCGCTCAATACTCAACTGATGAAGTCGCACTTCATCCCCATGCAGCTCGTGCGCCAACGGGATAAGCTTCTCCAACTCCGGCTGCGCAAAAGGGAGATAGTCCTCCCAGTCCCAGGGCATGCAGAAGCCCAGGACCTCGAGCACATCGTGGAACATCTCGTCGCCCTCGTCGTCGCGATTACACTTCGCGTAGTGGCGTTCGCTCTCGCGCCACGCGGGGAAGTCAAACGCGCGCTGCATCGCGCGGCGCCGGGCCGAGGTCTCATCGTGTGGTTGTCTTGTCCCGAGTGTTCCCCGTGCTAGACTCTGGAAGAGGCCCCGTCGCTCGTCGGCTGGTGTGCGCGCCCGACTGCGGCTGCCCATCGGGTACGTCAGGTACTTGTTTTCTGGGAGGAGCCAGCCGATTGCGCGGCGGAACTGCGCGAATGTTAGCGGTGGGGGAGGCTCGTCTGGCGCGCCGAGGAGGATCCCGTGGAAGGGGATCCCCGCGGCGTAGAGTAGACTCCGGTGGAGGAGTGGAGTGACGTGTGGGAAGAGCGTGAGTGGGGAGTCCATGGCGGCGAAGAGGGTCGGAAGGGCCGACTGCGGGAGGATGGGTGGCTCGGTGGTGGTGTCGCTGAAGCGGTCGAAGACGATCGGCACGACCTCGTTTGTGCTGGAGTAGTTGCTTTGCATCCAGTCTGTGAGACGGTCTAATAACTTGTCTGGCGTCATGAGCCCGTCGCGCGCCCAGGCGCCGACGTCGAACATGTATTCCAAGTTGTAGGGCATGCTGGGTGCTGGTGTTGGGTGTTTGGTGGGAGGAAGAAGATGTATGTTTCGTTCATTTTATGGCTCTGGATGTGTCTTAGGTTCTTGTCTGAGCGATTGGACGGTCTCCTGGTGACGATCATGGAGCTGAATTGACAGGTGGTGAGTCAGTGAGGCAGTGCCTTGCCGCGTGGGTCCGTGTCAGCCTCACGGATTGTGCTGCTATCTGACCGGGTTGGCTGTGCATTTTCAAGTGTAAGCTTTTGCTATATGAGATATAAGGCTGATATCGCGGACAAGTATTATAATGTGCCATAGATGGGTCAATGTTCCGTATGTCTAACAATAACTACCTCGAAGTCGAATTAGGGCTTGGGATGTCACTGACAGACGACGACTCTACTATATAAGTCGCGTCGCATGATGCATTGTTAATGATTTACAGCCTGTAACACGCTATTCAATGACTGTGAATCACATGGATCAAGTATATACGCTCATCCGAGGCTCTCCCATTCTCTACCGATGACTACAGCTAGTGTGGTATGCGAGTTAATGGCCATCCAAACCACCAAACCAGATTCAGCTCCCCGACTACCAATTTCGCATCAGGACTCCAAGATTATCAACCGCCGCTGGTGCTCCACTCTTCCCGATTGAGGTTGTCAGCTCCGAGGAGCGGAGATGTTTCCACAAAGGCTACGAGCACCGAGTGCCTCAACCAGGTTCACCCAAACGTGAGCCGACGGAAAAATCTACCCTCGAACCATGCGAACAAACCAGATCACCGAATAGAACGCCAAGCCAGTCAACCAAGAATGACATGCCAGTGGGCAAAAATTGGAGTAGGCCTAGAACCATGGTTCAGACACCTGGTTCAACCACTCCACGTGCAGATCTCCCGATCAGTTAACTGATCCGGCGCCACGGCGCCCGGCGAAATCTTCCGTCCACATATCGGCCGATCTAGTTGGATCCGCAAACCAGGCGAATAAGCTTGGAGGCGAAGTCTATTCCCCAACTGGTCTGGGGTTGATTGGAGCTCTCCTGTCATCTAACGGCGCAGACTTGGTCATGATGTCATTTGCACAGCCCTAGCTAAAGCTTATGCTCTCGGCCGGGGTCGTACGTCCTCGTCCGGGGATCGTGCGAGAGGTTCCAGTCGACGCCGGATGGATCTGGAGATGTGGCTGAGGGATATAAAGATCGTCTCTGTGCCGATCAGTTCATTTCATTTCATGGCATTCCTTCCACACCAGACCGGGTTGATCACATCCCCACTACCACCACATCCCACGACCCACCCCGACAACAAGATCTCCCATATCAAGACGGGAGAAAATCACCCAAGATGCCGGTCCCTCGCCCCTCCGCCCTCATCCTCCTCTACCCGGGCTTCAACACCCTCGATATCAACGGGCCCTCCGAAATCTTCTACACAACAGGCATAACCACCACCCTCACCGCACAAGACGACCTCACCACCTCCCAAGAACAAATCACCATCAAGCGCACCATCCCCCTGAAAGAAGCCTACAACCGGCTGCAAGAATTCGACCTCCTCGTCGTCCCCGGCTCCCGCTCCCTAGGGACAAGCACCCACCACCCCGCCATCCTCGACATCCTCTCCGCCTTCGCCCACCTCACCCCCAAGGCGACCTCGCCCTCCTCCCCACCTTCGTCCCCCACCCGGAACAACGAGCGCTCCATCCTCACTGGCGCCAACGCCTCCCACCTCCTAGCGGAAGCAGGCCTGCTGGACGGGCTGTCCGCGACGGCGCACAGGCTGGCCCTGCCGCAGCTGCGCGGTGCCGTCGAGGGCTACAAGGAGCGGAACTGCAGTGCGAGCGGCACGACGGTCTTGCCTGGGCAGGGGTCGTCGGATCGCTTGCTTTATGTGGATGGCGGAGTCACGGGGGAGGGGGTGCGCGTGTTGACCACGACGGGCCCGTCTGGGATGCTCGATGCGGCGCTGTATTTGGTGACGAGGATGTTGGGGAAGGCTGAGGCGGAGGAGGCGTCTGTTTTTATGGGGCATCCTTGGCAGGTAGAGGTTTAGTTTCTTGTTTCTTTTTTTCTCTTTTTTTCTCTTTTTTTCTCTTTTTTTCTCTTTTTTTCTCTTTTTTGATTTTATTGTGTAATACGTAGTATATGATACCAAGTCTATCTATCTTAATCTTCTATCTTAATGCAGATGTCCAATGGTTAGTGTGAGGTTTGTATGGATTGTATATGTGTAGGCAGGACAGCTTTCTAACACTACGTCCTTTAACATTAAGTATCCACAATTAGTATTAAGTCCTGGGCTCTGTCATTGCGTTGTATACTACGATCAGAATGCAGCACCGAAATATAGCATTTTCCATTCTGCTGCACTTCGATCTGGACGGGAAATGACAACTATTCCGAATAACATCCAATACGTTGCCAACAATGCCTTTCGCAAGGCCCCTCTTCCGCATATGTAAGCTCGGCCATACTGTCTCTTCATTTCCCCTCGGATAAGAAGAATGTTAGGCAAACTAGATTAGATTCATTGTCAGCGAACGCCCGTCCATCCCCCGAGCAAAAGGGATCAACCGGGAAATCATATACCTTGCAGGCGATTCACCATGAGCTTCGGGTGCAGCCAGCTTGGACAATATTTGGGCGTGCAGAGTCGTAGTCGATGTAATGAACACGGCCCATATCATACACGGAACATGTATAGGTGTCGTTTGTCTCGTCAACAAAATAGTACGTGCCCAGCGATCGGGCGTCGAAATAGATCCGATACTTGAAAAATAATCCACCGCTTTCGAGCCGGTATCGACTTAAGCAGCTCAGTTCGTCCGGGTCTGTATAATGCCAGGTGTTATCCACTTTCCAGTACACGGGATGCATGAGAGCGTCGGACATATTGGCGGAGTGGTAAAGTGACGGGCGAGGGAAAAGGCTGTATGCGGTACAAGGGAGCGAGTGATAGATCTTAGGAGAAGGCTTGTAGGAGGAATGGATTGGGTTCTACATCGTGGTCATAGGCGACTGTTGGTGTCTTTAAAGTACCCGGCTCTCGCGCAAAATCTACTTCCCTGCCTCTGCAGGTTGGATCAGTCGGGCAGCGATGCAGTGTTGCTTGGCATATATCTAGCTGCATGTACTCATCATAGCGGTCCAGTCTATGCGAGTGCTTGTAGTCCGTCTCATTCTGATGATCCATCATGCCCAACTTTCAGATGTTTCCTCATATCATGGATGGAACTATCTGGACAGGGTCGCGACATCCTTGGACATTCATGCATGGACGGCAGTGTAATAGGTGGTGTGAGTTTGCTCTGTTCTCTGCTGTATACAGAAACTTAAAATTCAGGACCGGAGAATCTGGTCTTCTGATATGATATCTACGACTACGTATATATGACATGGTGAAATTATGGGCAGACTCGTCGTCTTCCTAGGTGCAGTGTCTCCTTGTCCTAGCCTGACAGACCGATGGTCATGTAGCCCACAAACAGCAAACCAAAAGCAGAATCAAAACCAAGGAGACGCGAAGTAAAAGTCATCTGGAGTAAGATATAGTGACATAATTGGCATATTGTGTGTCGTATGCTGTCTAAGAATACCAATTGTTCGTGAGTCGATCCCTGGCATTCTGTACATCGAGCCTTGGGGAATCATTATCTACACACGAGATAGCAGACGACGCCGCTGTCCATTCTGCATGTAAATACGTGGCTTGCAGCTGTGGTATTTTAGCCTGACACGGGTCTTATGACAAGTCCAACTCCTCGACAGATACTAAACATATCAGGACTCCCTGATACTTACTGATATCATACCTGCTAGTTTAACTAATCTTCAATTAGATCTGCTGATTGCCACTTGGAGACCCATGGCGTGTGGGTATAGCTCATGGGAAGCCGCTTTACTTGACGGTTTCCAAGACTGAATGCGTATTGAATTATGGGGGCAAAGTAGCCAGTACTGCTAGCCAGGATATCCTTTGACATGAGGCGGGGTCGCCCCTCTTTCTCCAGGTATCATCCTTATGTTGACATGTCTCTTGCACACGCAACGTACAACCAATCAATTGAAATTAGCAGTGGTAGGCTGACATGGTGAGTCATAAGTCTAGGAAACCAAACCCTCCCTATGTATATAGCACCAAGCCAGCTCACAATGACTAGTGGTAATGCAGCCAAGACCTGACTGACCAGCCTCTTCTGTGCCTATCCCTCGCAATAAATCCCCGCGGGAGATGCCGGAACTCACTGCTCAACATGTCCTGCACCACCGGCTGCGTAAGACTGATCAAGCCACGCGCGAGAGCCTGGTGGGTATATGCATTGTGGTGGTGCAAGCACACCAGCCGCTGTCTGTCTGCCTATGTATCTACTTGGCTGTCTTGTCTGTCCGACTACGCTGGGGAAGGGAAGAAAGACCGCCAGGGGGGAACAGGAGATGTTCATCCTCTTAACATATAGAAACGTCCGCGTTATCATACACTACGACACCGCTCCCCGTGATGTTGTGGAGACATCTTTTCCTGGTATAGTCATGTACTGCGTTGGGGTGGGTGTAGGTTGCAGGTGGAGGGATTCCACAACTAAGAATGGAGTTGGTATGTTCATCCATAGCCCTGTTACTTGACTTCAATCCTAGGTGAAGGGGGATATAATCCTCGAATCCAAGATTGCTGCTATTCACGTCACTATTCCAACCGCTCAATAGCAATATGCCAATCATAGTACAATACCGTCCAATAAAACTCAACAACAGTAAACCCAAGCCCAAACGCCTAAGTCTCGTAGCTCCATCATCCAACTAAACATACGCCGCATTCCCAACCGTCCTCGGCAAACAAATCACCCGATACGTTTCCATCCTGACACCCCTACCACCACTACCACTGCAGCACACCTCAAACATCTCCCTCGGGTCCAACTCCGTATCGTCCACCCCAGCAAGCACACACTCACACCACGTCCCACCCAGTGCCAAAAACCGCAGCGGTTGGACACCATCACCCGCCAGGACGAGCTTGCGATTCGCAGCGAATATCTCCTTCGCGACGTCGAGCATGTCCACCCCTGGCAAGACGAGCCCGTTCAACTCCATCGTCGTCAACCGCTGCATCTTTCGGAGGAGAGTGTGGCGGATGAAAGGCAGGTGTCCCGCTTCGATGGGCAGCGTCAGACGCTCGAGGTCGTCACACGGCATGATAGCTTCGTCGAGCAGAGTCTGCGTGGCGTCGCTGCAGCCGGCGCAGGGGTGGACTTGGCCAATGTGGATAGAGCGCCAGTGGGTGCCTGTTGCTTGGAAGGGGTTTGTCCCGCGGCGGTGGATGTGGATGGTTTCGCTGTCGTCGTCACTATCGTCTGATTCGTCGGAGTCGATGGGTTGGATAATGACGCCGCCGTTGTCGACGCTGTCAGACACTTTTGATGGTCTGCATGTGGCCGTGTTCACGGTGAGGGAGTTGAGGTTATTATGAGGTACGAGCTGCTTGATCAGCTTGGCGATGTCATCGGTAAGGATATCCACACTGAGACTCTCGATGTTGGTTGCTCTGACAAAATGCGCCGCGTCGACTGGGCCCCCGGCTGTGTTCGCAAACGCGAGATGCTGCAGTTTGGACGGATCAAGCAGCTTGGCTAGGTTTATTTTCTTAGATCTACCGCGACGCGGGAGCGGGAGGAAGCCGTTGCCGAGACGCAGGCTCGTGAGTTCTAGGCGATCAGTGCCGTGGAGCTGCCGCTTCTGGTCGAACAGGTCGACCAAGTGGCCCAGACTAGTGGTGATCTTTGAGACAGGGCGGTCCCCAAGTGAGATTGTAAGTTCTTTCAACTCGGGCGAGGTGGCCAGGATCTCGGCGATGCTGGGGAGTCGGGTGCTGGCCAGTGCAGGCGGGAGGCTCTCGAGATGTAGTTTTTGCATGCCGGGGCGGTTGGGAAGGAGGCAGTTGATCTCGGGGGGGATCTTGCCCTTGTCGACCATGGCGTGCAGGATGACGGAGAGGGATTGCATATGTGGGATTCGCTCGAGCTGACGGGTGAGGATGGTTTCGTATGGGAGTCGGTCTGAGCTGAGTGGTGAGGGGAGAGAGGCGCCTCGGGTTCGCGATTTACTCTTGCATACTTCGACGGACATCCTGGGGGGAGGAGGTTAGTTGGGATTTGTGTTGAGGAATCGTGTAGTGGATGGCATACTCCAGTTCCCTGAGGTTCGACATCTTCTCCAACGCAACCGAGAAATCCACCCATTCCTGCGTCACATACCGTTGGGCCTCCAGACAGGCGATCTGGAATGTGCGTGTGTAGCGAAGAAAGGGAGACTGGGACAGTGGCTTCAGGTGACGCTTATGAATCGCAAAGAGGGAGACATGTCGGTACAGAAGCGGCGTGAAGATGTTGCAGAACTGCGCGGACACCAGACAGAGGGCGTGGAGGGTGGACAGGTTGTACTGTAGCTGTTCGCCAACGAGCAGCCAGATGTGGTCTCCGACAAATGACATGGTGGAGGGTCAGAGATTCCAATTGTTTGGAGTATGGGAGAGAAGGAAGAAAGATGGATGGTTGTGGTGTGGAATAGAAGAAGGCGTTCTTGTGCTCGTGAGGACCTGGGGGGTTATCAGTCATATCGCGTCATCAAGGTCCGCACACTGAGCGAATCGTCTTTGTGGATGGATAAAAACATATTACTATATAATATATATTCACCTATGAAGGTGCTATCATTATTTCCCAATGCTGAAATGTGGAGTGAATTCATGGTGGTATCTTCACCATCCCGCGCAGTCCCAGATTCCACAGCCCGATTTTAGTAGCTCCTCACATACCCCCAAAATCGGTGAATAAGTCAGTTTCTAGGCCATAAAAATAAATATTCAATGATACATATAAAGGCCTTTCCCATAAAGCGGACATAAAAAATATAAAACCCATAGTCATATTCATCATGACCCCTAATGCGGCATGCAGATCATCCCCAGGAGAGGTTACAAACAAGGTAATGATAATGCAGATCTGGAGGGGCAGTGATAGATAAGGTTAATCTGATCGTACATGATCCTGGGTGACTGTTAGATTTGGTATATGAACATGGTGAATAACTAGCCAGCCAAGTTACAGTTGTAGTGATTTTATCTGCCACTAATCCTGTTGCCAGTGGACCAGCCATGGGTTGTAACAGGCAATTAAAATGTAACAGAATAGCAGCAGTCAGCCGTCTACACCATACACATTTACACACAACGGGCTGTTTCTAATGTCAGAAAAATATAGCATGACTTGGTCTCATCGAGTACACTTAGGGCACGACATGTCACATGCTTCAACAAAGCGCATATACAAGGTACTGTCCTACAACATAAACACACCCATGGATACAACACCCCTAGAAACCAACTAATCATCCAGAATCTGCACCTTGATCGCCCCAGACTGCGGGTTACTCGCCGTCTCAAACGCCTCCAGCCCCTCCTCGAGGCGATACCGGTGCGACACCAACGGCTTCAAATCGACCAACCCAGCCGCAACCAGACTGATCGACTTGGGATAGATATCGTGGTACCGATACTGGAACTTCAAGTCGATCTCCTTGGCCGACATGTGCATGAACGGGATATTCTGGAAGTCCTTCCCCACGCCGATCACGAAAACGGTGCCTCCAAATCGAGTAGCCTGTCGCCATCCATTAACTGCCGTCCTATCCTCGAAGCACGAAACACCGTATCCAGCCTTGATATAGATGTAACGAGCAAAAGGAACTCACATAAATCCCCGAATGCACACTACTCTCCACGCCCGTACACTCCATGACGAGCTTCGCCTCCTGCCCCAACGCATCCACGATCCTCTTCCCCACATCAACGGGCGTCTCTCCCCTCTGGACAGCGATGGTCCTAACACGCGGAACGATCTCCTTCGCCTTCGCAAGCCGCCCCTCATCCAAATCCGTGATAACGATCGGTTCCGCGCCGGCCGCATTCGCCGCCAACAGCGTCACCAGCCCGATGGGCCCCGCCCCGCAAATGACCAGCGGATCCGCCAGCCGCAGACCCGAGCGGTCGATGCCCGCCAGCGCGACGGTCAGCGGCTCCAGCAGCGAGCCCTCCTCGAAAGACACATTGTCTGGGATCTTGTGTAGCCAGGCTTCCGGGTGCGCGTGGTACCGCCGGAGGGTGCCGTGGTGGGGGGGCGTCGAGAAGAAGACCACGTCTGGGCAAGCATGGTAGCGGCCTGTGCGGCAGAAGGAGCAGGTGGGTTTTGAGCAGGGGACGCCGCATTCCATGGCGACGCGGTCGCCTTGTATATGTTAGAGTGGTGTTGGTTGTAGCGCTACAGGGTAGGGTAGAGAAGCAGTGATAGAGAGGGGATACTACCAGGCTTGAACCGCGTGACTGATTCCCCCACGTCGATGACCACGCCGGCACTCTCGTGTCCCAGTCCGTTATCCCCCGTCACGATCATGGGCCCGATGTGGCCGTGTTTCCAGAAGTGGACGTCGGAGCCGCAGATGCCGGTGGCGCGGACGTGCACGAGACACTGGTCTGCGGCGAGTTTGGGGATCTCGCATTCTACCAGCCGGAGATCGTGGGCGGGGCTGGTGTGGATGGCGTGGTTGATGGGCTTCTGGGTGCGGATGTCCATTTTGGATGTTTTGGGTGCTGATGTTGGGATCGTTTAGGGGAGTAGGTGGTGCTGCCGGGTATATATAGTGAGTGAACTGGCGTCACCCCGCTGTCGATCAGGTGGTGGGTGGGACATCGTACCAGGATGCCATCCAAGGCCAATAAGAGGGACAGCGGGCGAATGTGCCAATAACGATCGATAGATGCGTGGAGGATGAGACGCTGCAGTGGAACGTGCGGAGGAGTCGCCGCTGCCAATCAGGATCAACCGATGCGGAGGAGATTGCGCGTATCTCGGTTTCTTTTATTGAGGTGCTTATAAGAGGTGGTGTTGCTGTCCAGTAGATTGGTAGAAGGGGTATCACTGAAGACGCTTTCCTGGACTGAGGAGCTGGAACTGCTCAACCGCGACATCGCAATACTGGCACAGGGTCAGACACGCGCCATCCCTTCGAATATTTTTATTAACAGACTCAGCCGCCATTGAGTCTGGCATGTATCATATATACTCTCCCAACAGAATACATGGATGCACAGGTCTGTTAGACAGGACTGACACAGCCGTGTTCAAACAGCCACTATACACACCAGGAAGACATCCACATCCACCACCCACCCAACCCGAGATCTACCCCCAAAACAAGAACGAAAGACGCGTTATATAAATATATCCACGTATTCCTAGCATAGAGAGAAAATTACAACAACCCCCCCACAAACTCCAACATATAATCCCTCTTCCCCAACGCCACGCCCTCCTTCCTCAAAATCCCATAAGCAGTAACCAAATGGAAATACACATTCGGCAGATTCACCACCCGCGCATACTCCGCCCCGCTGATCTCCACCGTCTTCGGCCCAATCGGCGTCGACACGACCTTCTCGCCAACCGCGTTGACCTCCTCGGCGGAGACCTTGTCCAGAGTAGCCTTAGCGGCAGCGATGCGGGCCTGCATGTCCTCCATCGTGGACAGGTCGTTTTCAGTCATGGGCGCCACGTCTTGGAGGGTAAGGCGCGCGGCGAGACGGGTGGCCATGAGCGTTGCGATGTGGATTTGGAAGGTGAGGGGTTGCATGTCGGGGTGGAGGCGGGCGGCGGGGAGAGAGGTGGGGTCTGGGTGGGAGTTTTGAGCTGTGGTGAGGATGAGAGAGAGGGTCGAGAGAGCTTGTTGCGCAGTGCGGATTGAGTCGTAGGTGGTCGCCATTTTGATCGATATTGGTTTGGATTATGGTTTGTTTGGTTATTGATGGATTGAATGGGGGTGAAGGTTGTGTGGTGCTTTGGTTGGATCGTGGTTAGGGAAACTACCTAGGAAACTACGTGGAAGAAACACCCTTTTTATATTCTTCTGGAGTCGGCCTCGGCCTCGTTATGCTTTCTTATCCCCGCCGCTTAATAATTCGCGTCGTGTCTATTGGATCGATCGCACGAGGCGAAAACGCGCTGACCCATCCATACCCCTGCACGGTGCGCCTGAGACGGAGATGTTCCGCCAGATGGTATACGGGGAGCGTCGTAGGACGAACAGAACGGGAATAATCTAAACTTGCAAATATGTATGTATTGCTATATACTTGGGGTCTATGGCATCTCTAATAGATCGTAACCAAATCCATGCCACCCATCCAACAGAGAACGACTAACGACTCTCCCAAAACTGCGCATCAATCGCCACCAACCGATTAAACAGCTGATTCCGCGACCTCATCCCCGTTAAATGGAACGAGCGCTCCGGCTCCGCACCGGAGACAATCAGGCCGTCAGCGGCCTCCTTGCTGCCCGCCGTAAGCTCAACAATCATCTTGCTCTTCCACCCCAGGCCCTCCGTCTTCTTGAGCTCGCGGATCTCCGTGACAGGCATCTGGAACAGCACGGAGCTCTCCTTGCGGCTCTCCAGCCGCAGGTCGTCGTCGAGCTTGGCAGACGCCGTCGTCGTGAAGTAGAGCACGGGCGGCTCCAGCGTAGAATCAATGACGGCCGCGCCGCGCTTGCGCTCGAACTTGGCTTCGAACTTGAGAGGCCCGTGTGGAGCGGACACCCATCCCCGCTTCTGCAGCAGGCCGATGAGGTTCCGCGTGTGCGCGTTGCCTGCGATCGTCATGGCGCGATCGAACGCCATGTGGCCTTTGATGGCGGTTGAGATGGTGCGGCGGACGAATCGCAGGATTTTGCTGATGAGTCGGCGTTTTTGTTTGGGGGGCGTTGTGGACTCGGGGGTCTGCTGGCGCTGGAGGTCGGTGCTGGATGTGCGGTCCAGACTGGTGGTCTTGTCCAGGCTGGTGGTGCTGCCGCTGGACGGCAGAGCCTTGGGCTTCTTCTTCTTGAGTGGCCATTCGAGCTCCCCGTCCTGTGGACTGGGTGGGGGTGGCAGGGGTGATCCGTTCAACTCCCCGATGCGCAGCAGGGTCAGCGTGAGCTGAGCGTTGTTGGGGACGCCTTTGAGTAGGGTTCTACGTGGTGTTAGTGGAGGGATGGTAAACGGGATTGTGGGACATACTTCTGCAGATCCAGCTGATCTTTCCAGTTGGGATAAACAGCGTTCAAAACGCCCAATGTTCGCTTGAAAACCGGATCGCCAAAGAATCCGAGCCCGGCGACAAATGCACCCCCTTTGACGATCATGTGGCCTGATACCATCCGCGAGCCGACCAGAATAGCCACCAAGAGGCCCACTAGACGCATACGTGCCGTGATCATGGTGAACGGCGGGGTTGGGGAGAAAACACTGGACCGTCAGGACAACCCCCCACAACCTAGTCTGGGACGACTTACTTGGCGAACTTCTCGTAAATATCGGTGATGTCACTAAGGACGCGCATCGTCTGGTCCGTCCCGTTGGCGATCTTCTTCTTCATGGGCTTCTTCGTCTTGTCCGCAGGCGCCCCGTTCTCACCGGGTGTGTCTGGCGTGGATGGCTCCGGGGCGGGAGGTTCCGGCGGGGTGGGTTCCTCGGAAGTCGGCTCCATTACGGCCTGGCCGTATTTGGCCGCCGCACTTTCCATAGCGATGTTGGCAACGCTGTTCACAAAATTCTTGGCTTCCTGTTCGGCGGCCTCGCCTTTGTGGGCCTCCGGGGCACCGGTGATGCTGTCGTGCAGCTGATTCCCTCCATCGTCGGAAGCAGAATCGAGCGGCGGGGCGGGAGGGAGCGGGAAGAGGAGCGGTCGGACCGATCGGGACAGAGCCAGTGCGATCAGTGTGCTCATGATCACCGGGATCAGGCAGTCCATGAACAACGCAGCGAAATACACCTGCGATGGTCAGCCTGCGAGTTATGCGTCGGGGTCTTCAGTGTATTCGTACTCCGCAAAAGGCGGCCGTCCGTCGGGGTTCCTTCCACGAGCGCAGTCGCGAGATATGGCTGAACAGTGCCGTAATCCCTACAACCACCGACGTGTAGAACCGCTCCAGGGTGATGCGGAGTTTCTGGGGCGGGAACTGCTCGTCCTCCGCGCGGTGCAGATCCAGGTCCAGCCCGGCCGGATTGTCTGCTGCCTTGACGTAGTAGATTTGCTGGGACGGTCAGTATACATCCCCATCCCTATTCCCTTGAAGAAAGAGTGCGTACCTTGTTGAATCGGCGAATCAGCATCCACACATCCTCGTTGGACAGTCCAGCTGCCAGACTCTCGTCCACCGTCCGAGACGCCTGTCTGTAGGCGACATCCTGTGTCTTTCTGCTACTCGTCGTGCTGGTGGTGGAAACCTTCTGCAGCGGGCCGGTTTCCTCCGCATCTACTTGCACGAAGTCATTGTTGTCGGCATCATCCAAGCCTCCGGGGACGTGTTCTTCGCTCATCGTGTGGCTGGGATGGGAGGAGAAGAGGAGATCGTGCGGAGAGAATGAAACGGGCCGCGTCAACCAGGGGAATCCAGGGCTTGGCTACGTCATCGGTCAATATGCCGATGTGATTGGTGGATGGAGCATTTCCCCGGCGGGCGGTCGGATGACGTGTCACGTGGTGTTCCAATACGGTTAGCCTTATCGTGTCTGTTTATCTTATCGATTGCTTATCTTATCGATAGTCTATCTTATCGTTGCTCAACAATTCTATCAAAATCACGTCTATCTCAGCATCAACCGATTCTACACCAGCAAGATCTATTCCAACCGCTCCTCTCTGGAGAAAATGATAAATGGAGTGACAACAAGCAGAGACAGAAAAGTCATGACTATCCCATCCAATTAGTATCCGAACGAATCAACAGCGTGGAGACCTACCCGGCACAATCTGATACCCATCATTGAAGCATGACCGGACGACCTGCTGCGTCGCAGTGGGAAGGCTCCACAGATACTTGGAGTCCTTCAACACCTTGTCAATGATCTGGATGGGGTTAGCTTTGTGCACCGCCTAGAAAGTACCTTCGCCCCCGGATCCAAGACCAACCTCCTGTCCCATCTTCCCATCCATCCGAGCCAAGATGGAATTCTTGAACAAAGCATTCACAGCCGCAGACGCCCCAGCCGTCCCGATGATCGACCCCAGACGCTGAAAAAGATGGAACGCCCCGATCGCCGATGTCGAGGCCCCCTGCTCTGATCGCGCTGTCATGCCCACGAACTGATTCGAGCTGATGATTCCGTTTGTCACCCCCATCGGAATGACGATCAGGGAGCCCCAGGCAGACGTCCCTCCGCTCCAGATGAAGCACAGAAGCACATGCAATGGAATACTGATAAGCACGCTGACAACCGACATGCTGTGGTATCGTTTGTACCTGGATTGACAGTCAGTATAGAAGGTGTCCTCGGGGAGTATCGTCACACCGTTTCATGACTAGTCCAGATGCGATGCCGCCCAGGGAGTTTCCTAGACTCATGAAGCCGATATACAACGAGGCCAGCGTGGTGTCGAGATCATACACTTTGGTGAGATACGGGACGAGGTTAGCTCGTAACTGTCGCGACGCCATTAGCAGACAGCCTTGAAGACACCCTCGTCCATCGTAATAGCGTCAGGCAATGGAGGGGCAGACATACCCCCTCACGTCCACCAAACGTAAACAACTGCGCCAGCCAAAACATCCCCACATCCTGGACCATCGTCAACGGGATCAACGGTTTCCTCGCCCATGACAGCTCCAACCACACGAACAACACCGAAAAGGCAGCGCACACAACTGCAAACACCACCCTCCACGCCGGCCCCACACCCCCATTGATAGCCAGCACTAACGTCGCAATCGCAACAGACAGACACGCAATACCCGCGTAGTCGATATGTTTCAGCTCCTCGTATTTGCTCGCCCCTTTGCTGCCGGTCGGGACGTCATCGCGGGTGTGTCGATTTGCCAACCAGGTGCACGCCACGACGATGGGCAGACGGCCTGCGAAGGCCCTACTGCGGCATTAGCTAGTCCTCTGGGTGTCTTGTACTTCTCACGATGAGAGTAGAGAGAGTACCCACCACCTCCACCCCACCATCTCGGTGATTAAGCTCCCCAGCGGAGCCCCGACGCCCTGCCCCACCATGTTCAGCGACCGTTTATAGCTCCGCAGGAGCGCCACCTCGCTGGACGATACACTATCTGTTGGAGTCAGCTTGCTGTATCGTCAACCCTCTATCTCAGACTCAGAAACCACACCTGTGATCAGCACGGACGTCAGGATCGTCATGCCCGCACCGCCCACACCCGTGATGAGCCGGCCCACAATGAGCCACACCAAGTTGTTACTGACGGTACTATCATCACCATCATCATCAGTAATCTCCCCTCCCTATGGGTAACGGTAGAGGGAAGTGGTATACCAAACCAAACACCCCAGCCCAAAAACCAAATACGCGACCAGGATCCCGCGCTTGCATCCAAACACATCGCTGAGCGCGCCGTACTGCCCCATTCCACAATTAGCATTCATCCCACGTCTGCACCGTTAGGGCCATGGGACTTACAAATGGCACCGAAATACAATACCCCAGTTTATACCCGATCAGAAGCCAGACTCCCTGCGCCTGGCTATTGAAATCCGACGCGATGATCTCATAGGTTGCTGTGACGATGGAGTTATCGGTGCTGGTTAGGAAGGCGCCTTTGTTTGTTTAGGGTCAGCGTTCTCCTTCTCCTCATCTTCTTCGCCCAATATCAATCCTGATGTAAACAGGATATCAGTATAAAACCTACCCAGATAAGCAACATAGATAGCTATCCTGTCTCCCCGCGCGTTGTCCTCTCCCTTCTCCTCTGGCGAGGGGTAAAGCGGCGCCTCCTCAAGCTGAAGCTGCTCCGGCATGGTCAATCAATCACCTCCCACTAACACTCAACAATGAACAATAATCAATCAATCAATAATATAATAGACTAGAATATGTATACTTCCCCAAGTAAGAAGCAAGATAAACTCAAACTCAGCAGAAGAATAATCCCAACAGCCCTATCCTCTCCATCCCCAGCGGAACTCTCCTCTCCACCGGGTCAGTCACACACGCACTCTCTCCCTCCCTTGCATGCGATCCCTTTCCGTAATATCATCCGTCCATACAAGGTCAAGATCAGTCTCGGTTTCGGCCGAACAGCCATGGAACAAATGAAATCAAATCATCCGGTGAATGGATACATTTATATGAATGCTCCGAGTCCACAAGACACGTATTGTCAATGCCTAGGTAGATATATCCATGTTTATTATATCAGTAAAGCAGGTGCGGTTTCCCAGCAGCATGATCCATCAGACGCACGCTCAACCACTGAGCTATATTTTAACTGCCCATATGATACGTTTAACCCTATACATCCAATCCAATAAATAAAGTCATGCAATAAACGCAGATCCAACCAGCCCTAGCTCAACCTATCTCCCATTTTCATTCACTCTCTTTCCCATCCCATCCCACCCTAAATACCATCCTATCCACAAAATAAGTAAATAAACCATCCATCCATCCAACCAAACAAATCAGTCAAGACAGACCAGACTAACCAGCCCCCCCCCCTCCTCTCACATTCCACCCCTCGCCCTCTCCCTGTCCCACTCCCTCTGTCTCACTCACTCACTCACTGCCGCATCTCCCCCCACCTCCCCTCTCCAAGAACAGTTCGTTCCTACCAGCAACGATCGACACGGAATGTGAATCTGCATCCCGTCGATCATCCCTAATAGGAAATACAGCACATGACTAACTAACTACCTTACTCTGTTCTCCGTGTGCATACCAGGGATGGATCTCGTCTGTCTCCTTAGCAGTGGCGGATTGGGTCTGCGGCATCTTGGGAATGGATCTGTCTCTCTTCTCTTCTCTCTTCTCTCTTCTCTCTTCTCTTCTCTCTTCTCTCTTCTCTCTTCTCTCGCGATCAGCTCGAGGAATTGGTTCCTCTGTTGGTGTGGCACGTGGATTGACGAGGCGAGTTTGCTGCTGAAATTGCTCCTATAATGTTGCTCAACCTCTGTCGATACATCGTGCTGTGGAGGGCTGCAATTAGTTAGATGACCTGCAAACTTTTCCCATACTATTTTACATGTTTAATATTGCAGCCTTTCAACCGTTCAAAAACTTCATATCATCAAGTCTAATTACATACTACAATTGAACTGGAAGAATATAACAAAACCAGACTCTGGTAATAGTAATATGCCCGCCCACCCGACCCGATAATAAATACATGAATAATACATACTGTCCTGTGAGATGCTGCAGGCACTGGGTTAAGAAATATCGATCTCAAACAAAAACAAAAATCACAAAAATCACAAAAATCCAAAAACAAAGGAAAAACAAAGGAAATCCTCCACCCCAGTCTAACACATCCTCCACCGCGCCGATCACGATCACTCCTACATCTCGTTAGCCAGTCTCCATCAACCATCCCAGGCATGGAACCTACCGAGGAGGCCGTGCATCGGGCCACCACACTCCCATCGACGACACCGATGACGCCGTCTCTGGAATCCAGTTAGGCATGACCAAATCCCCGCATGGACACCACTTACCGAGACGGTCTGGCACCGGGCCATCACACCGCACCGATCCGCCGATACCGACGACGCGGTTCTTTCTGCAAATCTTCGGTGAGCCACGACCAACGACCCACATACGAAAAACCTACTCAGAAACCCGTGCGTCGGGCCGTCGAACAGGGCGTAGTCCAGTCCATCCTGCATATTTCGGTCAGCCATCATCCACGGTCAACCGCCGGTCCACAACTACTTACTCGGGATGGTGCTGGATCGCGCCAACAGTCTGGCTCCTCCGAAGGTCAGGCCGCAGCCACCGCCAGCCCCATGGGTCATCCATCCAACTGCTCTACCGACGTTCTCGTAAGACACGCCGGCCGAAGGATGGGATCGTGCCATCTACCCCGTCGGGGTCACGGATGGTTGCCAACGCCGCCAGGAAAGGACTACGACTTATTTGTGTGCGTCATTACCCATATGGAACCTCTCAACTATAGTGGCTTCCTCTGCAGGGTCCATCGTTAGCAACGCTCACCACCACCAATGGGACATCGACATACCCTTTAACGCAAACGTCGCGCCACCATTTCAGGCAGGAACGTTGGCCCGCTCTATAAACCCGTCAGCCGAACCTGGGGTGGTGGCCTCGGCACCACCCAAGACGGGCACCACCCAGGTTCACCAAATGGAGACTTGGCCAGAGGCCGGATACAAAAGAGTGTGGATACATGACGTAAGGAGCGGCAAGTGACCGGGGATATCACCGCCATGGCTTGAAAATATCCACGGCGGGGATGATCCACCGGTCGACTTTTACAACAGTAACCCTGTCGAAACGAACCCTCTTCTTCGGCTTCGCCCCGCCGCCCACCTGGGTGGACCGCACGAGGTTCGGCTTGGGACGAGAGCCCGCCTCAACAGGTACAGGAGAACGAACGACGGGGGAACGAACGACAGGGGGGGAACGAACGACAGCAGGGGAACGAGTGAGAGAAGGAGAATGAGTGACACTCACGGAAGGAACGGACGGCCGCACACGGTGCAGCCTCTTCAGGCGCTCCAGCTCCTGCTGATGAGCGGCCCTGTGCTTGGCCATGCGCTCAAGCACAGGGGGAGGGCCGAAGGAACGACGGACCGGGGTCGGCGGGGGCGCGGGATGGCGGGCCAAGAGGCGGGCCGAACGAGAGACAGGCGCGGGGGCCGGGGCCGGGGTCGGTCGGGGAACCGGTCTGGGAACCGGGTGGCGGGCCAGCAGCCGGGCCGAACGAGAGACGGGGGCTGGGGCCGGGGTCGGGGCCGGGGCCGGGGCGCGAGCACGAGCCGGCATTGAAGGAGCGACAGGCTCGGCGTCGCGGGCCGCACGGCGGACGAGGAAACGAGGGGCAGGGCGCGGCGCCGGGGCCGCAGCCGCAGGAGGAACCGAACGAGTGGCGTGGACGGAGGAGGCCGCCGCCTGGGAGGAGCAGCGAGTCGACCGCTGGAGACGGGTCGACTGCTGGAACCGAGGAGCCGCAGGTATCGGACCTGGGCGGGGGGTGAAAAAACGAGTGGATGGCGCAGGCGCCGGAGGGCAGAGAGGGAAGCCGAGACGCGATCGTCGCGTGGTGTCGGCGAAGGAGTGGACGCCAGGCTGGGTGGTGATAGCCGGCTTAAAGGAGCGGCAAGGTGCCGGGGCAAACCCACGGTTGATCGCAAGCCGGGAGGATAAAGGAGCGACTGGCTGCGTCGACCGGGGAGCCCGACCCTTGGCGAGAAGGGAGGCAGCACCACGAGGGACAGTCAAGTACCGAGGCATCAAGACTGACCCAAGTGGGCGAGGAAAGAAAAGAAGGAAGGCAAGAGTGGTCAAGCTTGGTAACGTAGATACTAAAGATGCTACTAACCCAAGTGAGCGTGCTCTGGGGAGAAAAGAGAAGAAGAAAATTTCCAACGGGAGATGGGGGATGGGGGGTTTTATATAGGGTGTTTGGTTAGAGAAAAGGGCAGGTGCGAGGATAGGGAAAGAAATGGACAGTTGGGAGGCAGGTATGGATGGTGCTCCTGCCGTCTGTATGGCATAACAAGACGTGGGATCCGGGCATGGTGGATGGTATCCAATATCAACATATCAAGGATGCTACAGCCAGCTCGTAGGACAGGAGGGAGCTAGCCCTAACTCGAGATCTTCCCACTGCGGGAATCACTGGGTGGGCTGTATAGCGCTCATTCGTCCTGGGATTTGATGTTTCAGCAGAGAAGGCGTTCAGAGAGGTCGTGTCTTGGGAAATAACCCCACCTTCCTCGTCTTGAATGATATGCCCACATAGCACCTGCCTTCAGTCTGGAGCACGACGCTCTGCTGACGTCACGGTGCTCATACTGCGAGGGGAGGACAAAGGCATGGGATGGGAGAGGACGCTATTATCGACGTTTGATAGGGGTGTTATTGCGGATGAGTGGGGAGCAGATAGGAATGGTTAAGATTCTGATCATATTGATGAATCGTGAAGCTATACGAAGGTGGGGAGTAGACGTAAGGTCGCAGGAGACACGAAGGGCCAAACAACAACTAATACCAGAAAGGTTTGGCGGACTAACAGATGTTGGCTGATTGTCTGCGTCAATACTTGTTTATAGGATGAATGTCTGTGTGAGTGAACTTTACTGTGCAGGCGAAATATATATAACCGTAGATGGCCATATATATATCCAGACGATCATAGGTAAATGGTGAGATAACCATACTGGTGGCTATGGCCTGTCGAATGTCTTATCTGGTCGAGGCTAGTCACTTGTATATAGCTATAATTAACTGATATCAAATGCTTGAACGAGTCTCGGTATCTCCGTGGTCGACGTCTATTTGGCTCCCTAGTCCGTCCCTCCTGTTGCTGAACGTGATACAATCGGCCACATGCCAGCGTACTTACTGAGACCTGCCACATAGACTGTATTTTGCATCTCAAAGCAGTTAGCAATGCTTTTATGGTCCCAAGGGCCATCGAAACTATCAATATATTGACCGTTTCTTATCATTCATCCCACAACAGCGAGGCGTCGTTGATCTCGTAGCGTCGGACTTGGACCAACTCTAGGGCTTATGATATGAATAGCATATATCCTCTTATTAGAACATTTATCTACCTAGTAAACTAACATCGATCAACGTAAATACACAGGGAGAATCCCATCTTTGCTGCCCAGTGCTTCCTCTACCAGCGGTAAACAGATCAACACAGGGTGGACTGATAGTGGAGCCTCAGGCATAATTATGGCATTAATGACTGATCATTATTATACATATTTATGCATGTGCATAACCCGTGATATTGACACGTGACTCCATCGCAGATTTCCCATTTCTGAAGCCAGAAAATCTCGGGTTTCAGTTTCATCGCCCAATCCACGGCAGCATCACAGATGGCATGGCACGATGGGAGATATAATCGCTGTCACGCGGCACTCCGTGGACAGGGTTGGACCCTATCCTACGAGCCCTCCAATTTCCCAATCCACGGGATGGCTACCAACCTGATTTTGGTTACCGTTTCAATTTATCAAGCAATCCATCAACCTATCCATGCATGTGTCTATCCACCGAGAGGAAGTATATTCCGTTGATTATTCTATCCCATTTCTCAGCTGACCACGTCAGGCGGGAATCCGTATATAAGTACAACATGCCACCCGGGCACAGTAATGTCCACTAGGTGGGCATAACTCCTGCTCGCCAAGGAGCCTTGTCTGGTCACCAAAGCCGGACACAACGGCAGTGGGTCCCTGAATCAACGGTGCCACCCGCCGGCGAATATCCCCTGGGCTGGTTGGCGCCTGTCAGGGTCCGAGTGGGGCACTGAATCAGTGCCGTTTCCCCTTTTCCACTCTCCGCATAGGCCACACCGTGCACAACTGAGTTATGCGCCCATCTCAGCGAGTCATTGTCCAGGGATCAGGGCTGGGAATAAGCAAGAAAAAGAACGGTGATCACGGATCCTGGGTCTATCCGACGCAAACATGCAGACACAGCAAACAAACCGAACCCCTCTGATCCTCTAGTCGGATCACAAACGGAGGGCCTTATGACTGGAAAGAAGTCGGTGAAGTTCGCATGAACGAGTTATGAACATGCCCATCGGCTTAACCGAATGGCAGGGGCCGCCTCGGCCTACAAACGAGGCTGATCCGGTGCAGCTTCAGGTTCGGCCCTCTGATCCCGAGAGGCTTGGCCGGTTTTTCGTCGTTCTTTTTATTTTTATTTTTTCTTTTATCTTTGTGCTGTTTTCTTATTTATATCTGTGCTGCTCTTCCCTGTCCCGGGCACGGTACTTCATCGCCAGAGCTGGCTCGGACAGCACCCTACTTCCCTAATTTATTATACCCTTTCGGATCTTCTAATCCACCATTTAATCCTACGAACTTAATTCTTAATCGTGTCCATCGAAGATGGATCCTCCCATCGACCAGGAGGAGAAGCGCTCCAGCACCTCCAGCGAACGACCCCACCCCCGCGACGAAGAAGCCGCCCTCTCCCACCAAGCCACCAAAGAAGAAGCCACCAAGGAGCGTGCCTCCCTCTACCGTTCGACGACACACATCTTCCCCGAGACGGACCTCGACCGCGGCATCGTCGGCTGGGACGGCCAGGATGATCCAGCCAATCCGCAGAACTTCTCCAATTCCAAGAAATGGAGCCTCCTGGGGCTCATCAGCGCCTTCACATTTATCTCACCCCTGGCGTCGAGCATGTTCTCGCCGGCAGCCAGCTACGTGGCCATCGATCTGGGGGTGAGAGACGAGATGTTGCTGTCGTTTAGTATCAGTATCTATCTACTAGGTTACGCGGTACGTCCCCCCAACACAAACCGTGATAGGACGAACCGGAAAAATGGCTAACGCATGGCAAACAGTTTGGACCCCTCCTCCTCGCACCCCTGAGTGAAATCTACGGCCGCCGCGTCGTCCTCTCCGCGGCCAACTGGTTCTTCGTCGTCTGGCAAATCGGCTGCGCGCTAGCGCCCAACATGGCCAGCCTGATCGTCTTCCGCCTCCTCGCCGGCATCGGCGGATCCGCCTGCATCACGCTCGGCGCCGGCGTCATCGCCGACATGTTCCCCGTCGAGAAGCGCGGCGCCGCCACCTCCATCTGGGGCGTGGGGCCCCTGATCGGGCCCGTCGCCGGCCCCATCGCAGGCGGCTTTCTCGGCGAAGCCGTCAGCTGGCGATGGATTTTCTGGGTGCTGCTCATCGCCGGCGGGGTGATGCAGGCCGGGATCGAGGTGCTCAACCGGGAGACATACGCGGCGGTACTCATCCGGTGGAAGACGGCGCGGCTGAGCCGCGAGCTGGGCCGCACCGACCTGCGCAGCGCGTACGAGCTCGATCGCGAGGACTCCACCTCGCCGGGCCGCATCCTCTGGCACGGCCTGCAGCGGCCGATGGTGCTGCTGTTCAAGTCACCGATCGTGCTCCTGCTGTCGACATACATGGCGCTCGTGTACGGGCTGCTCTACCTGTTCTTCACGACCATCCCGTCCGTGTTCCGCCAGCGGTACGGCTTCTCGGCCGGCCTGTCGGGCCTCGCCTACCTGGGGATCGGGATCGGGTTCATGGTCGGTCTCGGCACGGTGGCGTTCACCAGCGACCGGCTGGTCGTCAAGCTGACGGCGCGCAACGGCGGCAAGTTCAACCCCGAGATGCGTCTGCCTGCCATGATCATCTTCGCCTGCATCCTGCCGATCAGCTTCTTCTGGTACGGCTGGACGGCCGACAAGCACGTCCACTGGATCGCGCCTATCATCGGCATGTTCCCCTTCGGCGTCGGCATGATGGGCGTGTATCTGCCTATCCAGACGTACATCATCGACTCGTACCCCGGGTATGCGGCGTCCGCCAATGCGGCGCTGATGGCGACGCGATCGCTTGTCGGTGCGCTGCTCCCGCTGGCGGGCCCGCGGATGTTTGGGGATCTGGGTCTGGGATGGGGGAACTCGCTGTTGGGGTTCTTGGCGGTGGCGTTTATTCCGATCCCGATTGTCTTTATTCGGTGGGGGAAGATTATCCGGGAGAAGTTTCCGGTGCAGTTGAGTGGTTAGGTTGGGTGGGATAGATGTTTGGTGGTGTTATAGACTTGTACATAATGTTAATATTGCATGCGTAATGACGATGATCTCAATACACTACATTCTACAGGATATTCGATGCAGTAAGAACAGTTGTCGGGATCTGTGCGATGAGATCTACTCATCTTCCAGGCCATACATAGCTCACCTCTCTGAATACACCTCGGCTCATTCCCAGGCATATGTCAGGGGAGGCCCATACTACAAAACAATACCCCCCCAAAAGCGAAGCACACAACATAATAAAACCTACATCACGCTCACCCCAATAAACAAACCAGATCAAAAATATGTATAGAACAATAGATACATAACGTATATACAAACGGCACCGTCACGCACCGCGCGACAAGATCACCCACACCAAACGCTAAGCTCAACAGCCTAAGCAGTGAACCGGATAACGTACGGGCAGGGGGTATCGCTGAACCCGCTGATGCTGTTCTCCTGCACCTGGTTGACGTCGTCGTTGGGCGCGTTCCACATGCGGTCACCGGAGTCCCTGCCTTGGTTAGTATTGCTGTACTGTACGGTGCCAAAGTAGGAAGGAGGAGGGGAGGTGAGACGAACATCATCAGACCGACGTGGTGGATGGAGTCGGGGTCGTTGTCGCAGTCGCACGAGCCGCCGAAGAAGACGGCGTCGCCGGGCAGGCGCTCCTCGTAGGCGTATTTCCTGCATTGTGTGTTAGGAGCGTGCGTGTCGTACCATGGGAGTAAGGGAGGAATACTTGTAGCCCAAAGTGTCCTCGCTGGCGCAGTACATCGAGGAAGTCACGCGCAGACCCTCGGTGAACAGATCGCGGCCCGTCACCTGGCAGACGGCCCAGCAGACCAGACCGGAGCAGTCGTAGCCGGTGTCGCCGTACTGGTAGGGAGGCTGGTCCGCGGAGGGGCCGTCGCAGGAGCCGCCGCCCCAGGCGTAGGGCGTGCCCTCGGCGGTTTGGGCCGTGGCGAGGATCTGCTCGCCGACGGTGGCGCGGGAGAGGAGGGAGCGGGCCGACGCGGAGGCCAGGGTGGCGAGGAGGGTGACGGCGGTGGTGGTCTTCATTGTGGTGTAGTTTTGGAGAATCGATTGGCTTGAGGGATTGGATTGAGAGGTATTGTAGTGGATGGATGGTTATCTTATATACATGTTGGAGGTGGTGGTGTGGTGTCGATCGTCATTAGCTGAAACAGCGATAGGATTACACCCAGTCTAGAGTGTATCTATTTCGGACACGAGATGGGTCCGGCGTGTGGGGAAAGGGTCATCCTTCCCATGGGCCACTCGACGCGAGTAGATAGCGCAGTCCTTCATAGTCGTCTAACCCCATGTCTCCACGTTCTGCTGGCCCTGGCAGAGTGAGGTTGCAGAATACGAGGAGCCAAGAGTCCTGGCCGGGAAATGGGCGCTCAACCCGGTAGGTTCCTGGTCGATCTCCGCCGTATTCCGCCTATTTATAGTCTGGGCCCGTGTAGGGTCGTATACATTGTATGAGAGGGTGGATGGAGTTGCCATTGCAGGGATATTGGTGTTGCATGCATGGAAATCCCAGCAGGGATGGGGATGGAGTGGATCTCTCGTATGTGTCTGGCGTGGTGGTTCCTGTCGTGTTGGCCCCACCAGAGCCCTACCCTTCTCCCTTCCACCTTTCTTGACTTTTGTGGCATATTCATATATGGTCTGACTATTGTTATACTGGCTGAGTATTGTTTTGCGTATTCTGCAGCATCTGGAGGGTTTCAGACTAACTGGAGCACTTGATGAATGATTTATATTGGATTTGTAACCAACGTGGTTGATTATATATATGGTTTGATTTAGTATTACTTGGCCATAAATATATCTTGGTCTAGAACGTTGATTTTCTGGATGTATACTGTAGATTAACAGAAAATGAAACCATCCAAGTTATAAGGAGTGACTGTTGAGAATTATGTACCTGATCGACACCACCGCAATATACCCTGCTTGGCTCATCTCGTCCAACGAGGCGCCTAGGGATTAGGACATAAACAAAGCTATGCAACCCTTGACGTTGCAATAGATAAGGAGGAATTGCACACAATACTATAACGCTATTGGCCTCGGTAAGTAACCCTATTCCAGTGCGACACTTGACAATTCCTTCACTCTAAAACGCGGGAGTACCTTGACCTAAAATATAGCGTATCGAGCTACGTAGTAGTTGGACAGATGCAGTGAGCTATGTTTCAGAGCAACCACTAGGTCGGCTGTAGGATCGCACTTTCCAGTAACAGCGTAGTAAGTATCCCTGGGCAACCCTATTCTACTGTACCTGAATTGTGCATTGTATTTGTCATATACGTCTTATTCTTCAGGATATACTGGGTCAGCTATAACAGATACCACCGAGCATACCTAGATATCTATTTCGCGCAGAGAATATGCCATTTTCCGCTGGGATTACCCCCGCATTACATCACGTTTGCAAGAATATGGCCGTCCATGCGTCTGCATAACCTTCAAGTCCTTGCCTTGTAGTTGTTCGTAAACCACTTCTCGGCAGTCGTCAAATGAGTCTGCGAGTCATTTTTCCCCTGAGCCAGAGCAACAGCTCTTTTCAATGCTACCGCCGCATCAGTCGACCCTGGCACATCTCCGGAGCATTTCCCGTCGGTTTCCTAGTGAAACTAAAAGAGCTTTTGGTGGTCGTCTAGCTCGGTGATGCCAGGAACCCACACCTCCCCCGCGGCATGGGAACGTATCGTGCTTTTTCGCCAGTTGCTAGCCTCTAAATAGAACGAATGAGCGCGAAATCCATAGCCTTCGTAAAATCGTCCCACAACAGAGATCACGGGAACAGGCCGTTGATGATAACACTCTTCTGGGTCCAAAAACATGCTATGCACGGGACTAGCCCGCGTGGATGGAGCATATAGTGGAGAAGTGTCCCGAGGCGACGGCGTACTTCCCAATACGACTTTTCTCCATCGCATAGTGGTGAGCAGGAAAAGGCTTCAACTTGGAGACCGGTGAACTCGCTCGCTGAGACAAATGAGCTGTATACCAGGTTCTTGACTCCAGCGGCGATCAGTCTGTTAATGATCGTCTTTCCCAGATGGAATCCTGTTGGGTCTTGGGTCTATAAATAACTACCACGTATAAGCCTGTCTACGCCCTAGTCCTATAATATCCGTGATTGATTGGGTCAGAATTCCCCGACATACTGGATCGTCGGAATTCGTATTCACAAATGCAGCTCAAGAGCCCTTGAAGGATTCTGCAACCTCATCCTTGTTCCAGCCGTTCACCTTCACGATGGTAGCGCCGAGACTCTCAAGCTCTTGAGCACACGGCGATTCGAGACCTCTAGCTATGGCCCGCGCATGGAAGTTCTTGTTCTGAAGTAACGACTGAGCCACCCAGACTCCCTGCACTCCGGTGGCACCAACATAGTGACAACTTTGGGGGTTCTCGTCATCTTGGCGATGATATCGGAAAGATAAAGATGCAGATTACTTTGGTTTATACCAATCGGAGAAAGGGAAAAGTGGAATCCAAGATACTCGATTGAAACACCTTAGTCCGCGACACCACGGGAAGCGTACGTGTGATATACACTACGTAACAGTAACCGAGTGCGAAGTGCTGCAAGTAAAAAGCAACAAGTCAGATCACCCGCATTAGTGAGTCCCCCAAGGGTTAGAGACTGGCGGCCTGGTTCCGGGGAGTGCGTGTGACGCTGTTGATACCCGCCCTACGCGACATCATAATGCTCGGGCCGATGTCCCTTGTTCGACACTCATGTGAGCAATGCACAGCCATAATGCGGTGTATCTTGGTGGGATACCAGTCATATCGAGCCCGACTATATGCCGACTCGGTACCTTGGTGCTGTGGCTATCATGCAAGCAAGGTCTATCAGTTTAAGACAGCATCACTACTGCAGCTGAAGCCGGGAGAACTATAGTGTAGTGACAATCTTACAATCAAGGAAAACCCAACCCAGAACCCTTGATGTATTTCGCTATGTGCCTCTATGCCGTGGAAAATACATATTATTCGGTAGTATTGATCTGATATTCAACACCTCAAGACCTTCTCATCGAACTATAGAGGACGAGCTGTTGCCACTTTAATGATCATGTAATTCACATAGAATTTTGTAAATCTAGATTCTACCAACTGGGCTGTCAAATATACATTTCGATCTGTGAAACATGACTTGTTGTCAGGTCTTCCATAGAGTGCCATATATCAACAACCCCGTTGAAAGATCCGCTGGCCAATATTGGTGTTTCTGACCATTTAACTAATTCAATGCATCGCTTGCCATGCATTCCAAATCTGGAGGTCAATTGCGCAATGTGCAAATAGACCGTGTGTGCCGTGGGAGTCGATTCTTCGGGTCCCACCACGTCCACAAGTGGGGTATTACCGGTATGCTGATGCTGTATATACCGTCTGCAGCTATACTTGTCGAAGGTCAGGATAGGAATTTCCTGGCCGGGCTGAGCGGGCAGAACCTTTAACCCATTTTCGCTCCACAGGATCCGAGGTAGGTCATTTTCTAGATCTATTCCGAAATACATCCCGAGCGGGAACAGACGTCCATCCGATATGGCTCCGGGCCATCCATGCCGGCGTACGGTATCCGGAAGTGCAGGAGCCATGAACAAATGCCACTGGTGTCTCTGGAGGAGCGGTCCGAAGAATCGTACCCTTGCCTCCTCGATGGTGGCTGTGTAGCTAACCTCCACATCGTGCAGATCTAATGCACCCACCAGAGCCCAGTAATTGTCCAGGTTGTCTGGATTCGCACGGCGACTGTGTTTTCCGGCAAGGATAAACAGTGCCAGACCGCTGGTATACGCAACAAGACCGGACTGGACGAGGTGGGCCACATATTTTTTCGCCAATAGCAGCAATCCGGGGTCTCTTCGAAGGTTCTCTATAAGAGGACTGCGAGCCGGCATCTCATTGATATGCAACAATGCGTCTGTGATGTTGCTGGCCGCCCATGTAGGAAAGATGGTCAGATCTTGAACAGTAGCACGACCAATGGGGAAGGTGGTGCCGACGAGCTCGTTGCCGTTGTAGTCTATGAGCGGGGTCTCTTTGAGAATGACTCCTTCCTGGAGAGTCCATATGGATGTAAGCCATGGCTCGTCATTCTGGCAGTCACTGATCACTCGAAGCAGAACGTCAGGTTGATAAATGTTTGGATGCTGGCACGACGGTAGTAAAAGAGATTTGATGTGTGAGTTGCTATACCACCCAGTATCATGAAGCCAGACAATGCTCCTAGTCGCTTTCTTGTATATAACCCTAGTAATATCATATATTGGATCAGTCGAGGATCGGCTCCAGACAGATAGGCTACCCACATTTGCTTGGCTATTTCTTCTCCTGCTGCGACTCCGAGGGGGGAATTCGTGGCCTGTCCTTGGGGAACACACATCCAATCCCACCAGACGTAATTGAGATTCATTCGTCCGACTGCGACTTTCGTACGCTCAAAGGTTATATTGGCGATTCTCCCGTCGTGCATCTGTCTGAGTCTGGGAACATCCCAAGTGACACCTCTCGGAAGAAGATTTCTATCAACAACATTGGGGCCATCTCGATACATACCCCACGTGTAGGAAATAATTCCATAGCCTTCATCTTCCACGGCCTGCCTGATATCCCTATAGTCACACAGGGTCCAGTTGGGCAGGTCCAACAGCCATCGGGGATGTTCAGGGTTGTTTGGCGGAATGCTATCCATGTTGTAATGATGTGTCTTTGAGAATAAGAAGTCTCGATGGAGAGTTTCAATAAGATGGCCATGGATATTTGTGGACAGTCAGAGAATTCCCTGTAAATAGTCCACACGGTGAGCGGGTATGTCGTATTGACATGTCAGAATGAGCTCATATGGGGCAGCGAAGCAGCCCATGGCTCGGATATGACACGTTCGCGAATCTATCACAAAGAATGCGGGCATCCAGCTACCCTACAGGGTGCATTATGTTTGTGGTTTCGGTTGCCTGTTACAGCTGCCTAGGACTATCCTTCGAAGATATAAACATGCAATCATCCTGCGAGAACCCCACCACCTCCAACTACCTTGAGTTCAATCATATCAATTCACAGTTTATTCCTCCCCTCCTGCCAGCACGATGGGAATCTTTGGCACTATAGTGTCCGGAATTGGCGACGCCATCCACTGGGTGGATTCGAACTCAGGCTCGATCGCTGAAGCTGCTCTCGCCATTGCAAAAGTTGCCGGTTTAGTTTTGGGGCCCGCCAATGAAAACACCACCGATAAGGACCCCACCAACATCCCCATCCAAGAGGATTTTAGCAAAGTCAACCGGTATCTGGAGAAGACCGCCGCCGCTCAGGTAGACTGCCACGACTTATCCAAGGACATGATGTCTGCACAAATCACCGGTATTTGGACAGACCCCATGAAAACCGCAGTCTCCGGAGAACCGTCGCCAGATATGTATCGCGATATTGCGCGCATGTTCTCGTTGCACCGCCTCTGCCCTGTAATGAGCGGCGTGGACGTGCCGCACAGGATAGCACAGGTGATGGCCGAAATAGATAAACCCTTCCAGTTGCCGCATCAGACGACAGTTGCCAATGATTCGCCGCTCCGGAAAGTCGATATCATAGTTAAAGGGGATACAACCGATCCCGAGTATCGCGGCTGTTATATGTACTATGCCATCCCAATGGGAAAAGGGGGAACCGAGAACGCATGGCATGGTTCATTGTATATACAACAATGGACAGACAAGGGCTCGACAATGGCGTTGCTCCGCGAACAGGAGGAGTTCTATTATTTCCAGCAACTCCCTCCCCCCGATGTTGATTCATGGTGTGTAACGTGCCAAATCGACTGGCAAAACGTCCAGGCGTCCCGCTCCTACGCAAATGGGGTACGAGACAAGTTTTGCCCGACGGCAATAGGTCCGCCCCCCGAATTCCGAGCGGAATACAGCCATGTTCTTGGAGACGTACAGACGCTCAAGATTCGGGCACCAGCCAAATACGCCCTGCCTGAGATTCGCGGGAAAGTGATTACAGCAATTGATAGCGTGCTGAAAACACCCACGGAAAATCCGCCAAAAACTGGGCCGGGAGTCGCACAACAGAGACCAGAAGTCACGACTACAGCATATGCTTTCATAGTAGGAAAGAAATCCCTTTAGCCTGTGTGATCTTCTCGTCCACCAGGGGTTGCAATTATCTAGGTCCGCTGGGTGTGTTCAACGTTGTATTGGAGTCCCCATGTCTTTTAACAGGTCAGAAATGAAATGGTTATTTAGACAATCTTTAAGCAGTTCCAATGATGGATGTATTTTGACACCCGTATCCGAGTAGGTATTTATCGTGATGATGATATCAGTCATGTCACGTCCTACAAATGTCCTGAACCGCGCTTTGGGGTAGTCTTCTGTGGGAGATCAGTTGACATAGGCGAGTAAATACCAGCCCATTTGCAGTGCTTCTGTACCGGTCGTGTTTTGATTCTTTTCCCAAGTTACTCCCTTCCGTAGTATTAGATGCGTCACTGACTACGCCCAGAAATCGATCAAATGACTGGATTGATCAATTAACTAGCCATGCTGATTTATAGAAAGTGAGAGGTCTGAATAGAATACGGATTCCCATGACACACACCGTTGATCTCTCACCTGCGATGTGTCCTGCATATCCTAGTTTCACCTGTCTCCTACTTGATATCTCATCCTCCATATCTCGTCGTACTTATCTTATTCCTACAAATCACACCCTGTATGTGGTATGCTGTGACACTAAGTGGAGCCTATATATCCGATTACTTACTGCTTTTCACCTAATCTATGCAATTGTCATTACTATCCTAACCTGTATTTACTCTTCTCGTGACACTGGGCTCAACTCTCTATCTAAACTGAATTATCAGCGTCATTCCTGATAATTCCTTTTCCTCGGAGGTTGAAATCGGACATACAGCTTGAAGAGCATTATTGAATCTATCATTCCTGGGCAGTTTGTCGTGGTATTCTTCCTTATATTCCGTTGGTAATGCAGACCAGCAGCGATATATTTAGCACATTCTCACCGCCACTCCATTATTCTCGCAACGTAAACAAGATCATTACACCTTATTAAGGCAATGAGATGAAGAAACTTTTCAGATCAAATCCTCTATAGTTGAAATCGTACTTCTTAATCAGTTACATATTCCTTGAGTATTAGGGTGAAAAGGCTCCAGACTACCCTGGTACCATTGCGGCAAGATGCCTATCAAGTCCTCATGTTGTTCCCGACCTTCGGATGCTGCTGCATGGCTTGAATCAAACACTGGTACCATAAGCGACGCATTGAGAACAATCGGCGCTGTGAAAAAATATTCCGTGGAGCCATCTGATGTTTCGGACGATGGACCAGAAGCGACCAAAACCAACAGTTTGATCGATGATCTGGCAACTATACAGCAATGCCTTGACCGAAAGGCCAAACAGATGGCGCCCTGTGTAGGCGGAGGAAACGTCCATGTCCGGCAGCTCTCCGGCCTGTGGACAACTGTTGTGTCTGAGGAGGAGTCCGAGAACCCAACACCGGAAATGTACAATGACGTTGCACGGTTTCTATCTCTGCACGGGTTTGAAACAGAGATCCGTACTGGAGAGGGACTAGAGCCGATTGATGCAGCTCATATCATCGCACAGGCCATGCGAAAGAGCAACCGCCCTCCCGATGGTCTTCCACCAGGGGTCAAAAAGGCCGTCTTCAAAGTGCCAGAGAGCGGACCGTGTGTCTTCCACGGGGTCCATCTTTACTACCATGTACCCCTGGGGATGGGGGGCTACAGTAATGCCTGGCATGGCTCATTGTACCTCCAACAGGTTACACCAGCTACGCTAGGGTTCAGAAGCCGTCAACACCACTTGCTCCGCAATATGTCTTCTTCAGGACTGACCGAGGCTGCTGGAGAAATGTGGGCAGTAACTTGCGAGATCCAATGGCCCACAGTCATTGCAGCGAATAAGTATGGACCATTGGTGGCTGAACGCTTCGAGACCAACCACAGTCGTGACGTGTTCTTCGAGTACAGTCACACTTTCGGCACTCTTCAAACTGTCAAGATCCAGGCAAAGAGCCCGTACACATCGGCCGACATCCGTATAATGGTAGAGCGGTCTGTCAGAATGGCCCAGGAGCATACGGCTCGAGAGGAGCCTCTCACGCTTGCGAAGGTGCAATTTACACCACCCGTGACGATTGCCAACGCTTCGGCCGTACTTGTTCGATCGGACTACCGGCTGTGGGTTCCAACACACTTTCCAGACGGCGGTGAAGTTTATGTGATCGATGCTACCAATCGAGAAGATATGTATCAGCTGCGAGCCGCTATGGTTCTGAGACCACGACCTATCATCATCCACAGCTCTACTTCGGATACGAAGGACCTCGAGGACTACCTTGAAAATACAAGTCCAACTCAGAAATGCTTTGTGACAACGTTGAGTTTTGACACGCTGGAAGATCAATCTCGGAGCCCAGGTGAATATTATAAACTTAGCACCGGCTATAAGATACTTGGGGAGGATGCAGCAACTTCTATAATTGCGAAAGAGACCACTGAAAACAACAAGTCTTTTCTCGCAGCAGGCATGACTCAGTTAAGTGGTGACTATAAAAATTTACATCGGGCAGAGATTTCGAAAGTATGTTCTCAACTGTTTCCGGACAAATACGACGTCATGATCATGTACAGAGACACTGGTACCAAATGTCCTAACCCTGGAGACCATCCCGAGCTCGACTCCGATCAAGATTCTATAAGCGTCATTGCTGAATACGTGAGCAAAATAAACGACCTGAAAGTTGTCCTATGTGGCAATGCCAATCACATTTCGGAGTGGCCTTCAATCGGGAAATATTTCGAGAAAGTTCCAGTCCACCATAAGAGGCTCAAACGAGACGTGGAAGCGTGGTTTCTGAAGGTAGCCTACGAAGAAGGCTACTATAAGATGGTGATTGGATTTCGCAGTAGTGCACTGGATCTTTTCACTTTCTTGGGTATCCCGACTGTTTCAATGAGTTTGCGGCGGTATGTCGGCGAACAGCGACACAGGAAGATTGCAAATAGCCATCTGTTTCGGCGCTGGCATGTACAGTACGAGATGCCGAGACACTCTACCACAGCCTATTTTCCAGATATAAGACAAAAAGGCGTAAGCAGTGAGATGGGCTCACCTTGGTGGGAATTCGACAAGACAAGGACACCCCCAGATGACGAGAAGAAGAAAGGCCAATGCGCCTCTCCCGGTTCCTTGACTGTTTTCGATCGCCACGTCTTGATAGTGGGAATCCACAATGCGGTTTTGCAGGAACTCCCTTCCGAAGAGGGGAAGGCGCCGCCTATCCTATCGATTCTGCCCGAGATAAACCCCGAGGACGCACGCGTGTTTGATAACGCCTCCTGCAGGCCTTGCTATCCTGAAGGTGCTGACAGTGATATTTTCGAAATGAAAAGGGAAGCAGAAGACGAGTTATTCTCGCTGAGAGAAAGAACACTTGAAAAGAGAATGGAACCGCAGGCGATTTTCGACAATGACTTTCGAAAGATGAAAGAAGATTGGGTGAAAATATTCGAAAAGATCAAGGATCGCAATGACGCCGACAATGAAACTGAGTGCGAAATCAGTGATCAAGATGGATATGTGATTGTGTAGCTGATTCTTCCTCGAGGAACGATGTCAGCCTATAAGATGGTATTTAGCATTGTCGAATAATCTGGTCCAGTATCACTCCATTGGCGCTTGGTCTGGAATATTTGGTGGATTTATCAAAGCACTTCACCAATCTGAAACTTAGTATTTCATCTCTTTTGCTATATTTAGTGAATACCAAAATAGCCATGCGCAATGGTGAGTAGAACCCTACTAGGTGACCTATAGCATCGACTACCGCTGGTCCTCATCAGTCGCTTGAGCATGCAATATAACTTCACGGGGAGAAGGGCATATCGACAAGTCCAGAAGGAAACATATAATGTTGGACCCAACCCCGAACCAAAGCGTCGACAGGCGCGAGCGGTCTATGCTTGATATCCGTAGTGCCTGGGGGGCTGGCCATATAATGTACCCCATACACACAGCAGGTGGCATGTTGGAATATCAGTCATACTAACCCAGTCCAAATACACTTCTGTACTTTAGTATACTGGCTGGCAGTGTACGTGGTCTATTCCCTGGGAAACAGTAAGCCAGGGTCCACTGGAGACGATCAGGGTGCGATCAAAATCCAAGGTTAGCCTTGATCCACGGATCCCAGATCCGGTCGAAATATGGGGTGACTAAGTAAGGGGGGCTGTTTCCTCACAGGGTGTTGTTCCCTCGCGGTATTCGTGCTACCAAGTACTTCATGTTCTAGAAGGATGATGACACCAGGGATGCATACGGGTGTTACCATCTGTCGAGACGCAGTAGGCCCGGGCGGCAGATTGCCCTTGTATTTTCTGGCCAACGGCGGCACAATCCATCAGATGAACGGATCGAAGAAGCCACAAACTACCACGGACGATTCCAAAGTACTACAGCCCGGTACTACAGACATGTTAGCATCCCTGGGGACAGTTTAGGGCATAGTTCTGGATGCTTCCTTCCTGCTGATTTGGGACATTATCATGGACGTAATCAGCTGGGGCGCATACACCCAGCGAATTAAAGTTTCCACGGCCCTACTGGTTACCATACTTCCCCTCTGAGAATTCGTCAGGAGTGGGTGGTCTGCAAGGAACTGAAATATGGATTGTCGTGGCCAAGAACTCCATCGCCCGTTGGGGAAGGTCGGTTGGGTCACATTACCCCCCTTGCCCTAACATCCCCACTGGACGAGGAGTATCATGGTTACTAGCTAGACCACACATTCCAAATGGTCCTGTCTACTCGGATTTTGAAGTTCACATGATTAAACCCTTATCATTCAGCATATTATGCAAGGGGTAGGACGATTATTATAGCATTTGACTAAATCACAGACGATAAGGCGACTCAAACTGTCACTGATAACGGTTATGGACAGTACTTCCTATTAAGGTAGTTTGGAGGTTTATGATCCCCATTGCTGATTGCAGCCCCCGCTGCGCCCAATGGTCGGCCCTGAAATGGCCCGAGGGTTTACGGGAGGAGGTTGTGTCTCCGATGGATTAGATTGTGCTGTGCGACGGCTTTCCACCACACTGCACGGATGTGGAACTGTCAGATGTCCTTCGGCTTCCAAGGGGAATCCCCAGCTGGGGTCAGATGTCCTACCGACAGGTTATTTTCTACAACAGTGGCAACCTTCAACGCCAGTATAAAGGGGGAAGACAGAGAAGAAATTGAAGGAAACAAGATGAGAACAAGAACGGTTGACAATGGATCGTCGTAGAGCCTGCCAAGATCCAAAGCTTATCAGAGCATCATCGTAGGGGGCCTTGGCGTCTTCACAGCTAGGCACACATAGATATAATTCCTATGTCGGCCAAGCCCTGTAATATGCCCCGTGATGATCATGACATCACCCCGGAAATCACTGATAACGGCCCGAGCAAATTGCAACGCCTGACAGCGCCCACGAGACGAAACCACTGAATCCCGCCTTGAATCTCGTCGATCAGGGGTTATTTGATCTTTTCCCTCCCTTCAGAAATACGTAGTATGTTTTCACTGGCACATCCTCTTCAGCTCCAGTATATCACTGCCACGAAACGGGTGTTGCTGATCACCCGCAGGGGCGAACGGCAATCCGGACAGGCGTTTGCCAAGAGGTAACAAGCATGGAAGGATGGAACTAGGTTCTTATCACTCGTCGATTTTGTACGTTAGGCGCTTGGCACCAGAGGCCCTGACGAAGATTGACCGGAATGTTCTGACGCGGCCCGGTGGATCATTCTGGATCCAAACCTCATCCTGAGGATCCCTCGTTCGTCCGTGTCAAATCGGCGAACCATGACCGGAGATTCGATGCCGCGCGCGTCAATGTTGCATGAGTCGTTCTGGAGTAGAGGAACGCCAAGAAGATCACTGAGAGACTGGTGAGACCTGAAGCATTTCATTCGGTCTATGAAGGGGTTGAGATTGGGACCCATCTTCGCCTGTCCCCTCCTCCAGACCATGATATAAACCTCGAGTTTTCCCAACAGGGAGAAGAGCATCATTGCCATAACAATTTTCACAATGACGGTCTTCGAAAACCCCTCAACGTCAACCGTCGTCCAAGAAGTGCCTTCCTACCCAGAAGTATCGCTCTGCAAGGGCTCTGAGAAGCGCCCTTTCAGTGCCAGCTTGAAACAATTCTGGCTGGGGGAAATCGATGTCCGATGGACCGATCTGATTCTGCTGGCCTGCACCTTCTCGAGCGGCCTTGTTGACGGGCTTGCGTTCAACACCTGGGGGAATTACGTCAACATGCACACCGGTATTTCTCGCACCTTATCCAGACTGACCCGGCCCAACCACTAACCACAAACAAGGCAACACCATCTTCATCGCCCTTTCCATCTCCGGCAAACCAGACTACTCACACAAGCTCTGGATTAGAGCAGCCGTTGCTGTCGTCAGTTTCCTGCTTGGTAACTTCTTCTTCATCCACTACGGCCGACTGCTCGGCCCCCGTCGCCGCATTGCCGTCGTCAGCTCCTTCGCCATACAGACCATATTCCTGCTCGTCACCGCGCTCCTCGTGGAGGAAGAAATTATCAGCCCACACCCGGACCGCTTCGAGCCCATCAATTGGATCCAGGTCGTCGCCATCGCGCTGATCTCCTTCCAGGGTGCCGGCCAGCTGGTGGCGTCGCGCTTTCTCACCGTCCCTGAGATCCCAACCGTTGTGCTCACGGCGCTGGTAGCAGACCTGCTCATAGACCCGTTGCTGTATCAGCGTCCGTGGAGCTCCAATATCAGGCGGAATCGGAGGGTTGGTGCTATTTTGACCCATTTCACGGGGGCCACGACTGCCGGTGGGATGGCCAAGCATACTGGGTTGACCGGGGGGTTGTGGCTCTGTGTGGCGCTTAAAGGCGCCATCACGTTGGCGTTTGCCGGCTGGAACGAGAAGCCCCCTGTGCCTCCGAAGGACGTGGTATAGTTTCGTCTTGTCCATATATAGAAAGGATAAATAGCGCAACCAAGACAGAAAGGAGGAAGAAAGGCAGAATCAAAGGATCAAAGAAAGGAAATAAGTTGAAACCAAAATGATATCCCACCAGATCTAAACAGCCCAAATCAACCATTGAATGCTTTACCCTATGCCCGAAATTTAAACCCGAAATACGCCGATACCATAAAAAGCCCACAAACCCATCACCCAGCAGACGCCAAGATCCGCACCACCCCCCAATGCCCATTCCGCGCCGCCCACTCACCCGCAGTCTTCGTAGCCACAGCCCCCCTCTCAACCAACATGCGCACAACACCCTCCTTACCAGCCTGAGCAGCCAGTACAAGGGCAGCTCTCTCCTGCTGCCTTGTCACCTCCGCCTCGTAGCCTTTGCGCGCGCGCACCTCGTCCAGCAGCCTGTTCGCGACGTCGACGTACCCACACGCCACAGCGAGGCCTATCTCCGTCAACGTCATCCTGTAGGGCGGACCGCTCGGGTGAAGAGTCAGACGACACCCGTACGAGAGGAGCACGTCCACCGCAGAGAGGTGGTTCCCGATGACGGCTAGCTCAAGCGGGGTACGGCCGCTGCGGTCTGGGTAGTTGGGGTCGACGCCGTGGTGGAGCAGGACGTTGATGATGGCCCCGTGGCCAAGCTGGGAAGCGATGGTGATGGGGTGCGTGGTTTGTGGAGCCGTGGTGAGCTGGATGGGGGTCGGATAGCCCAGGACCGTGGTGGTTACTGTTGTGGCGCTGTTGTAGCTCGATGTGAGGGGGAGGGATGCGCCGTGGGCGAGGAGTTTGGTGAGAGTTGCTGGGCGGTTGTGCTTGGTGGCCCAGGTGATGATGGGGTCGATGTCGGTGGACAGGCTGTTGTTGGTTTTGTGCTGTTGGATGTGTTGTCCGTAAAGGTAGGGATTGATGGTTGTGTAGAAGCGGTGGTTGAGTTGCGAGAAGGCGTTGATGTCGCTTGCTGGGAGGTGGTGGGCGATGAGCAGGTGCAGCTCCACAGGGAGGCTTAGAAGGCAAGTCATGGTTGGTTTTGGCAGTCCGTGTCAGTTTGTTCGATTAGAAAAGCTTATATCCAGCTGTGGTCTGGAGGTTGGCTCTTGGGATCGGTGTGAGAGATCAGAATGACCCCCCGCTTCACGGTCCCAGCCTTGCATATCCTGGCCACTCTCGTAGCCCTAATTGGTTTGCCTTGCATGGCAATGCGTTGATTTGCTACCACTTGGGCGCTTACGTTGAGATGGAATCGGTTTTGCAGCGGTATGTCTGCTGGAATGGAACTAGTTGCTCTGTGCATAATTAAAGAGAGGTGTCTCATCTCTCAAGATTGTGCAGAACACCATCGTGGTCTTGGCTGTCTAGCGGCAACTGTTTAACTATATACCATTACTATATAACATCCAAGTCAACAACTCAACAACGACCAAGATTAAGATGTCAACCATGGCTAGATAGTACAGATCAATCTAGAACAATGACATACAGAATTATCAGTGGGTCTCCACGCCGGGGACCTCGGGATCGACGTGGGTCTGTCAACCATGGTTTCCTCCCACTGACATCAGACCGACATGGCCCGTTACGCTTCAATCCCTGACCGGCACGCCAGGAAGCCATCGCGGCGGATCCCCCGCAATGTCACTCCCCGACAAGCCCTAATTTGATACACCTTTCTGTCAATCGCCGACGGCCATCGGCGATAGCATCGCCAATAACATATAAGTTAAGGATGAATTCACCAGACAGAGGAAAAACAAACAACCCCTGAGTAATTCTTGACCATGGAACCCATCGTCCACCCCGTCTTTGAACCTTCAACCGGCACCTGGCAGTACGTGGTGGCCTGTCCATCCACCCGCGCCGCGGCCATCATTGACCCGGTCTTGGACTTCGACCTGGCCTCCGCCACAATCACCACCCGCTCCGCCGACTCCCTGCTTGCCCTAATCAAGGAGCACAACTACACCGTCACCTACCTCCTCGAGACGCACGCCCACGCGGACCACCTCACAGCCGCCGCCTACCTGCAGGACAAGCTAGTGGCATCGGGGCAGGCCCGCCCCCCGATCTGCATTGGCGCGCGCATCCGCACCGTGCAGGAAACAGCCGCCGAGAAATACCACATCCCCGAGTCGGAGCTGTCCCACGCCTTCGACAGACTCCTCGCCGACGACGAGCAACTGCCCCTCGGGAACCACACCATCACCCTCCTCCATCTCCCCGGCCACACCCCAGACCACATGGGCTATCGCCTCCGCGACAACATCTTCACCGGGGACTCCATCTTCAACCCGGAAGTCGGCAGCGCCCGCTGCGACTTCCCCGGCGGCGATGCGCGCGCGCTCTTCCACTCCATGAAGACCCTCCTCGATCTGCCCGCCCATGTCCGTCTGTACACAGGCCACGACTACCCGCCGGCGCCGGCCACAGAGGCCGACGCGAAGCGGGCGCCGCTGGCGTACGTCACCGTCGCCGACCAGAAAGCGCGCAATAAGCACGCCAAGGACGGCAGCGCGGAGGAGGACTTCGTGCAGTGGAGAGCGGAGCGCGATAGCGGCTTAAATGAACCCCGGTTGTTGCATCCCGCGCTGCAGGTGAATGTCCGTGGAGGCCGAATGCCGGTCGGGATGGAGATGGCGATGACGCCCGGAGGGGACAAAGTGGGTTTGCGATGGGGTTGAGGTCCCCGATCGGGATTAGGGCTCTGTAGCCCGGTATCCCCGGGTGTCTGGCTAGTTCAGACTACGGGGATAGGGCTGATAAGTCCCAACCTTTTGTACATACGTGTACTTCCTATTGATTGGGAGGTCTTGCTTACATTTTCTTATTTATTCTTTTATTTTTTTTTTCTTCGGGCTACTCCATCTGACAAACGGCTTTGTCGAATTGTCGATGCCGTCCATGCGTCGGGGACGTCGGCTTTGGTTGTCATGGTCGCCGAATCGGGGATCTCGGGAACGAAGCCTCCTGTCATTTTTGTGGTTTTACGAAGGACGCCTCCATCGGACGTCCGTTTGATATAACCTGCCGATCTGCTGGGGGTTTTATTTAGTTTTATTCGATTTTATTTTTCTATTCCTTGTTTGGTTGTATTTTGTACGATTTAATTGTTGTTGTTTTCTATTTTTATTTTATTTTTATTTTCGTTTTGTTGTCTCTTATCCTTTACACAATTCCCCTCGTTACAGCATGTCCCGTCCCTCGTCCCTAGCGTGCGTCCCCTGTCGTCGTCGCCACCTTAAATGCGATGCGCGCATGCCCGTCTGTTCACGCTGTCTATCCTCGAATATCGAGTGTGGGTATGTGCGGTCCCGACGTGGCTTGCGGGGGAATAACGCCGCGCCGCCAGTCGAGGAGGGCCTGCCCTTCTTTGGGGCAGACAGTAGTCTCGCGGACTGGTTGAATGCCACAGCTTTACCAACAGATCTTGATGTGCGTAGTTGATCGTCCTCATAGGTGCCAAGAGAAACGCAGATACCAGGAGAGAAGCATTGGATTAACAAACTCAGCCAGGAACCACGTTTCTGGACACCCCACACACCCTAATCGACCTCCCCAGTCTGTCCGACGATCCCCTCTGGGCGCCCCAAGCCCTAACGAACTACGACCAAAACAACAATAACAACACCAACAACAACAATAATGACCGAAACCATAACGAATCCGATGAAATCGCCTACGACCCCATGATCCAACTCTACTACCAAAACTTCCACCCCTCGCATCCCATCCTTCTCCCCCGCAAAGCCCTCCACACGCCCCTCCGCCATCACCTCCCGCGCTACCTCATCGCCCTCACCCGCTACATCGGCGCCCACTTCTACTCCCATCCCGCCTTCCAAGAAGCCTACGCTCGCGCCGCAGACGCCGCGCGCATCGCGCCAGACACAGACGGGCCCTTCAAGGTCCAAGCGCTTCTCCTCCTCGCTATCGTCGACCATGCCCACGGCGCGGAAGACCGCGCCCTGCTCTCCCTCCACGCGGCTATCTCCCTCGCGCTCGAGATCGGCATGCATCGCGCGGGCTTTGCAAATGCCCATTCCAGCGGTAGTTCCCTCCTCGCGGAGAGCTGGCGCCGCACTTACTGGGAGCTGTTTGTCGTCGATGGACTCATGGCTGCTATGCGCGACCAGGCTCCGTTTAGACTGTACAGCCAGCCTGCGGACGCGGCCATACCCTGTCAGGAAATCGCATACAACGGCGTACAAGACACGGTATGCTATGCATATCCTTCCCTCCTTTCTTCTTGAACCGAGTAGGAAGCCCGCATCTTCTAACAAGTAAACAGCAACTCCAACACTTCCCACCCCCCGTCCACGACTTCTACACCTCGTCCTACGCAGCGCGCATCGACGCCGTGCGCACCCTCGGCCGCGTCCTCGAAGTCAACCGCTCGCTGGAAATGGACCTCGAAGAGCAAGTCGAGTGCGTAGACGCCGCGCTGTCCTCCCTCCTCATGCACCTCCCTTCGTGCTCGTCCTACGACAGCAGTCCCGAAATCGACGAGATGCTCTTCCAAGCGAAGATGATCACCTACTTGTATCTCTCCCCCTCCCATATCTCATATTCCAAAATAAAGCTAACAAAAAGGAAAAAAAAGAAGCCAAATCTACCTCCACCACCCCCGCTCCACCCTCCGCTTCGCCTCCTTCCACCAAGCCCGCTCGGCGTCCTCGTCCTGCACGCGCTTTAAAACACTCACCTCCGCTGAGGGAGTTGCCGTACGAGAGGGCCCCACCCCGCTAGACGTCCTCCCCGACCCTCCCTCCTCTTCTACCCCCTTATTTCCACCCACAGGAGCTCAACACGCAACACCTTCATCATCATCACCAACCCCCCACATCGATATCGACATCCACTCGCGCAAGTTCCTCCGCGCCGCAGACCACCTCTCCAACCTCGCGACGCTGCCTTCCTCCATCACCCGCCGCACCCCGTTCTTCACCTGCGCGCTGGCAATGTGCGTCGTCGTGCACACGGCTGCCTTCCTGGTCACCGGGTCGGGAGTGGGGGCCCAGGAGGCCTCAGCGAGGAGGGACGTCCTGCGCGCGAGGATCCAGCTCGGGTTCGGCGGGCTCAACGTGCTGGGGAGGGTGTGGCCTCTGGCGAAGACGGTTAGGAAGCAGATGGTGGAGATGGGCAGGGAGGTGGGGCTCTAATTTCTATCTCTTCATTTTTCGGTTTCGGGCGTGTTGGGGTAACAACTGCGGATAGAATTATCTCTATTCTCCGTGTATATTTATTTAGTTATTGTTTTGTTTTTTGTTTTTTTTTTTGTCGGTATTAGTGGCGTTGGCGGATTGCGCAATTATGTGGGGTCCATCCGGTCGGCGTCGGGATTTAGATCGCTATGCATCTGCCGGGCGCGGGAGTTGGGCGTTTTAACTTTTCTGGGAATATATCCATGCGTGCATGCATACATATCCGTATCTCTACCTATCTACATCCATATCGATATCCATATCTATAATACATAATATATAATATATATATATATTACAATCTGTTATGATTCACATCCTGGCATGAGACTAGCGCTTCCTTCGCGAACTATAACCATGGTCTTTATTATTTTACACTTTGGCCGGGGTAGGTGTTTGACGTCGGCTCGAGTGGGGGCTAAAGACTTTACTTTGAGTTATAATAATCATGTATATAGATCTGGCATATCTTCCTTGGCGAACTATATTCGCGGTTCCTGTTAATGTGTGCCATGGCAGGGGTAGAGATTTGAAATGAAATGTCAATTGGGGCCGAAAACCTGAGTTATAATAGTAGTGTATAGTATGCATTGCCAGGATTGATAGTACATTATTATTATTATATGGGTTCAGCGCCCAGTGTGAAATTAGTCAAGTCATCTTGGGTCATAATTTCTGAAGGTGCACTATGGCCATTATACACGGGGCCATACAGTCTCCAAGTATATCGATCTCAATATATACAATCCACGAGACACTCCAAACCCCGTACACCAAGTCAGATGGGTATCAAGAAATTATCGTCAAGAAGCATGCGAGTATCGGGATGTACATGGTGGAATCAATATATGGAAGAGTTAAAAGGGAATATATGGAAGAGTTAAAAAGGAAAGAAAGAGAAGGTGGAAGGTGGAAGAAGTGGAAAGTAGCAACAGAAAGGAAAGAATAGTGTCAATGGATCGCACATCATCGCCGCCACATTCGGAATGATTGCTCGTGACCGGCTGAATCTTTCGGCGAATCGCGGCTCGATTGGGAAACCCGCTCTCCCTCCGAAGGGTATGCGGGCTCGCTGGTGATCTCGATGGTCGTGTGCTGGTACACCTTCCCCATCGGGGTCATCTCGACGCTGGAGGGCTGAACGATGCCGTCGGTCGAACCGTCCCGCATTCCCATATCGTCCCCCTCGTCGCCCCTGACCGTGCGGAGCGCACTGATCTCCGTTCGGTTGAAGTCAGCGGTCAATGTCCCGAGATTCTCCGTCTTGCGCGTGCGTGTGCTGGGGAACTGGTTGTAGCTCCGGTCGTCACTGGGTTCCGATTCCAGGATGAGGTTTCGCCGGGTGAGCGTGTACAGGAGGACGTCGACCAAGCCCGAGCTGGTGATCAACGCACCAGCAACGCAGAAATACACCAGACTCGGCGTCTTCCCTTGCGCGGTGGCCATGCGCCCTGCAGCTAGGGGTAGAGACAAGACGATATACGCGATGGGGTAGATGACCATGTATCCGATAACACGACGAAGGCGCTTCAGGCTCTCAGTATGGCTGCTTCCGAGAATCGCAGACTGTTGGATCCGACGGCGCAGTTGAAACCACATGACAGCGTACAGGCAGACGGTTCCAAACTCCGCCAGGAAAATCCAAAGATAGTGCGTCCATAGACGAACCGGCTCGTATTCTTCGTTAATCCAGCACTGGAGCTTGGTTAGTGGCGCGAATCATTAGGAGCAGGGAGAGGCCTCGTACCCAGGCGCCCGATGGAATGAACACTGAGCGCCCATATAGTCCAATCGGAATGACAACCAGAATAGCAACAAATATCCAGGTGCTGACAACACTGATAGTGAACATCCGGTGGCTAATCTTGCGACCCATGGTCACCAGGGAAAAGGTATGGATTGCGATCGCGAGCACGAACAACCCGCTGGACGGATCGCCGATCTGGAGCCAAAACCCCTGGAGAAAGCAGGCTGTCGCGGAAGCCTCAATCTTGTTCGAAACGATCCATTTGAGACAGAGGAGAAAGGCCAGCGATTGTTGCAAATCGGCCAACACCAGGTTATAGATAAGGACGATATACTGGTTGTAGCCGATGTACCGTCGATAGTTGCTGCGCCAGAATACCAATCGGTAGGTAATGAAGGAGATTAAGATAAGGGTGGCAATAAAAGAGAGGATGGCCATGACGAAGACCGCAATCAGGCCATTGCGGTGGGCGCTGGGCAGAGGGTCGATGTTCATGGTAGGGCCCCCTTTGGTATATGCCAGCCGGGGTAAAAGACTTTTACCCTCGTCATGGCCGGGCCCTATCATACTCGACAGTTCAGCGAGACTCATTCTGGAGAGTCGTTGGTCGTTAAAGCCCCGGGGACGTCGCAATCATCATGTTCCTAAGTCCCAACAAAGATCGTGACGGAGCCCAGGACACTGGACGAGAAAAAGGGCTTGGGAAGGAGAGGGGGAAAGAGAGACGTCTCCTGCTGGGTGCTGTTTCCCGCGGAGGTGGACTGTACAAGTACCTAGAACGGACCCGCCCAGACTACGATGATGGGCGCTCTCCAACGATCCACTTCAGGGGGTGCGGCTCGTGCTTGGCTGAGTTCCGATGCAGCCGTCCAGATGGCAAAGGAGGGGCGAGGACGGGGAGACGAAGTTTGCGAAAAAGCGTCGGGAGGCGAGCCACAACGGTAATCTCATTCTAACTTAAATGAGATCGGGTCGAACTACCCACCTCTGATGGTGGGCGCAGTGGGGTGATTCCTGAACTGGGCAAAGCTTTTGTCGAATTAGGGTGGGCTGGTGGACTCCATCAGCATATCAAGTCTAGCGATCCGACGGTCTCTGCCCCGAGAAGCGCCCAATTAACTCACTCACCTTTACGAGCAACCATGGGAGGATGCAACGTTCTATAAAAAAAACTGTCAGCCAACACCGGTAGGTTGTTCGTGATATATACGGAGAATCGCCTTGGCCAGCGACATTGAAACATCGGCAATGACCTGGAACGTGAACTAAAATGAACAGGGCTCCAGGTCCCCCGGCCCGTTTAGGCTGTAGCGGCTTTGGACTCCGTCTGGTGGGCACACTCACATGTTCGTGTACCGCTAGCGTACGGAGTGCGCTGCTTAAAATCGACAGGCGTCTAGTCTGAGTGGCGGGGTCGCTAAGCCGGTGTCTTCTCTGCTCCCGACCGTAGTACGGTACCCCGTCAGTAGATTGGGCCTCAAGATCGGCCCCGATGGGTACGAGGGGAAGGAGATCCAAGTATAGTCGCAAACCCTACGAGTCATCGCGTGCATCGAACAAGGCTGGCCGCCACCGCCCCTTTTTACGGCCCCTTCGTGAATGTCGCGCTGAGCAGTGGCAAGGGGGGGACGAGGACCATGAACGCCGCATCAACCCCGCAAGCACCCGAGCCTATCAAGAATGTCATGAGCGATATGGACAACTGGGACAAGCACAAAGGGAAGGTGGATCCAGTCAGGATTGAGTTAGGACGGCCGACACGCATTGGAGTCAGTTTGGCCATTCCAGAATCTGAGTCGCCCCATTCAGAGACCCACCCCGTCGATCAGAGAGACCGGGAAAAACACACCGGAGAACCTCCTGGCCATGACCGACACACTCGAGGCATTCCGCACAACAGCCCGTCTTGTGAGGGATGATCTTCTCCTTTGGGTCGCTCCCGTCCCATTGGATCAATAAACTATTTTTCTCATTTCTCTTTCTCCACGGTGCCTGGACAACTGAGAGTCTGGTGAAGACAGACAAGTAGGTTTCGACGACAACCAGCTAGCGAATCCACTCTACCCCATGCACCCTCTCCATACCGCGCATGTCGGGCGTACTGACACCATCACCACCGCCCCTTTGTTCCTTGTCGTCTCGTATCCCCGGTATGTAAGAAAAAAAATCGCCTGCGAGTGAAGTTTGGAAGGAAAACACATGGCCGTTCGGTGTGACCACCCTTACTGATCTTGTCATCCAAGCCAATGAAATCAATTATCATTGTTTGTTTTGATAATAGCATCACCTCCAACATACCTCTATCTGACACAATACACTTTCACTGATCCATGGGCGCAGGTGGGGCCGTCAGTGGAGATGGCGGTGCTTCATTTAGTCTCAGGAGATTGTCTCGATTAGACTGCGAAAGCCTCACGTCACTTTCCTTCCCTTCTCAAACTTGGGGGTCCGGGGCAACGTGCAGGACCAAATGTCCAGGGTACCTGGGTGGCCTGAGACAATGCTGCATCGCTTCTGTCTGGCCCCGTGTGGCTGACGGCGTCATGCAGTGAGATAGGAAAGAGGGAGGAAGAGGAAGCGGAAGCGAGAGACGAGCAATGTGGGTAAGATGGTAATGGCCATACCGATCAATACCGCTAGTCCCATTTCGGACCACATCCCTGTCGCACTTATATCGATGGACACTGGATCTACAAAGTACGAGGTAGTATCGCGTAGGAGAATCCGCGCAAGGGAGAGGCTTAGTCGATTTAGTTATTGGGCCCTCCGTCGGTTTTAAGCCGATCCCTGTTTCAAAGAGAGCGGTTTTATGATTATTCACCAGGCACCGACTCCCAAGATAGACACGACCACCGCGATTTCAGATAGATTACGGTCGCGGTATTATTACCGTCATTCCTCCTCACTATTGTGTTTCTCGCCAGCTCTCGCTTGTCCAAATACTTCAACACGCTAACCGTTCTCGCTCCTGCTACCGTTCTAACGTCGTCGTGTCTACAATCCTCCTCCCCAATTCCAGCAGGAGATACAATCCGTTGATTGCCCGGAGTGGGGGCTTCACATGTGTTTCCTATCTTAGTCGACTCGTGCACAAATACGGGTACTAATAATGGCTATTGTAGTCTAGAACAGACCAAGACAATGTGGGTTATTATCTCCTCGCTTTTACTTCGACCATTCATCCACTAACCCAGTGAACTAGCCAATCTCTGTGCGTGAGAAGACTATCTGGCCCAGTACCCACATGCTTTGCCCATCCGCTTCTCCCGACCGCGCGATATAACGCGGTGCAAGACCAGAAGAAGAAGCAGCTATGGGGGAGGGGCCCTCAACCGTTATGACACATAGTTGTCGGGTGTGTTGCCCTGGATGGATCTGCCGAAAAGTTTCATATACAGTGACTCTTCTATGTGGGCTATGAACCGTTCTGGGGATTTAGCTTTGCACGTCTATGACCTGCAGCATTCCCCCTCCAATTGCTGCAATCCATATCCCTGGGGTATCCAGTCGACCTCGTCTTCGCGGGAAAAGTGCCCCCCAGTCGTCATTCCAAGTCCTCCTTTTGGAAACTACCCCCGCCAAAAAAACCGACACCATTGATGCATACGAGCTAACTACCGGTGTTATCTGTATGAGGCTGGCTCCTGCGACTGTCGATCATGGCTATATACCACTCTTTTATTGCCTGTCCGGTCCATCCTGTCAAAGGATTCACGTGCAATTCCCCCACTCGCTCGCTCGCGTGGGCGTGATGACAAATTGCAAATATGTCAAGTCGGTGGGGATGGAGTTTGGGTCGTGTTGTCTTTCTAAAAACGCGAGAAGAAACGTTACTCCGCAGCTGACATTCCTTATTCCTTCCTACGTACAGAGTATAATCCCACCAATTCGAATATGCCAACTAATCGGCCCTGGAAATGGGGGTTTATTGTATTTTATTTTATTTTATTTTGAGAAAATTCAGCCAGATCGAGGTGTTGCCCAGAATTGAGCCAATTCGTCGGCCACACCGATCACCAGAACTACAGCCGTCTTCCCGTGTTAAGCCACCAATCTTCCCGTGTTAAGCCACCAATCTTAATTATCCAACAGTCCAAGGAACTTAACCTTTACTCTTCGTGTTTACCCGGCACCAATCCAAGGTTCCTTTATTGACGCAATGGCCTCCTCTCCCACTTCGACTACAGCCTGGATGTCAATGTCCCGACGGATTACCAAGGAGATCACCCCGGCTAACTTTTGCAATACGCAAAGACGCATCGGCATGAGTTACCTTGGTGGGGTGTGAATAGTGCCGCAATGGCCGGCGACCCACGAGCAGATCATAGACACGGATGATCTCAACTTGCCGTGGACTATCCAGCAGATTGGGAAAGTGTATACTGACTCAGGTTAGATTATTCCGCCAATCACCATTTCAGACCAGGGAAAAGTTTCTTTTCGATAGTTTCGCAGATCTGATCACCCGTATGTGTTGAGCACGTGGTTATTTGCCCCCAATGCCCCTGGAGTTACTGGGCACTGATATTAGCTTTCCGCGGAGCTATTCGAGGGATGGGAATGGGACTTGGTAACACTAGCGAGAGCTTTGTCCAATTGCCACTTTCTAGAAAAGACATGCTCTGATCATTCCGGGTGTCTCGGAAAGTTGTTTAAAGTTATGGGGGGTCGTCAATAGCACATACAATAGTCTTCTCGTACTACCAGACTTATTGAAGCCATTGATTTAATCTACTAGACCTCGGTGAGTCCCATGCACTGCTTCTATTGCCATATGACTTCGGACATGACTTTCGTTGTAGAAGGTGCTAGTTATATGTATTTGGAATTCGGAGCCACAAACTACAACCAACCACAAAAAGATAACATATGCGGCAACTACTTTGCGAACCTGTTCATCTGTCGGCCATTACCCAGGATACGTCTATTATTCGTTTGACTGGTGTGCTTTGTGGGCTGTAAAGAAGTCTGGGACCTGCGAATCCTTGAGAATTAGGATCTTGAAATATTGCTGTTTCCTGATTCCACGTTATAAAAATCGTACTGTCACAAGTTAAACGACAGGAACACCAATAGCATAGCCGATGGTCGAATATCGCACTTGATTTGTTTTGATTTTGATAATCTACAAGATGGATTACCAGGTTTTCTATAATGCCCATTTTATCTGCCATTTCTCTGGTTCACGTTTGTCGACTCTTATTTAAACCACCGTTTGCCTCTCCGCTCCCATTTCCATGTAATTTAATGCCTATAACACCCCTTCCCGTAAGCATGTAACGGCGGTTTGTGACGTGGAAGTATCAATTTAGTCCAACAGCGGTCAAATACAACATGATGTCCCCAGAGAGTAGCAACCTACACTTGTAATTTGGTTCAATGGTGATCGAGTATAACATGACGAAGCACCAGCAACTGGTCTAACATCCCGAGCACCGTGGGGAAATAACAACAGTAACAGCCAGTGATAAACCTAATTGACACGGCAGGAAATGTGGTGAAGCAACAGAACCGGCGTGCCACGTAAACCAGAGCACTCTGAGTCTTTTGCTATAACTGCTGACTGCTCCAGACCTGTGTGGCCAGAAACTCCAATTTCTCATTATCAATTTCAACACTTTGCTCTCTGGGAATAGCTGGGGCTCTAAGGAACACCCTTTCAAATTCCAGCACCAGAGGAGCTCCAGTAATAGTGACCTTACTGCCGCGTGTTCTTGCGATGACGACCTGTTGCTGACGCCGACCATGACCATTTCCCGTGCTTTCCCATCTTTCAATAATGATTCTGGGCTCAGTTTGAGCGATTCGAAGGGTTAGGACGGTCTTCACCTCTCCCTCGGGCCCCCTTAGCCAATAGCGCACATCCGACTGTAGTTTCGACTGCGTTTCACTGTATGCGACTTCCAGAACAACAGTCGGCCATTTGTTTGATCGGTCCCGGGGTAACCTGGTTGGCAGCCACGCCCTATCAGGTTCCTTTGCACCTAGGTTCGCAAAATGAGTCGTAGCGCCGATGGAATGGAGGGACCGCTGCATTCCTATAGTAATAAGAGCCTCATGGAACACTGTCTCAAAGAGACTCGCCGCACTTTCATGCGCCCTTAACCTCACCATGTTGATCAGGAGGAGCTTGAGCGTTCGGTCATACGCACACCAGCGCGAGAAAGGAGCTTCTTCTGCGTCGCGGAACTCGGCGGTAAAAGTCTTGTCGTCTACACCACTGACAAGAAACCATTCGATCGTATCATTTGTAGTACGTAATGCGTGGTCGAAATCATCTTTGAATGTCGACCGGTCATGGTAGGGGTACCGTTGGAATACTGGAGGAGTTAGATTCCCCAGGAAGCCACGACGGGGGTCTTCGATGATGTTCAGGGTCTCTGGGCCTGAATCGGTATCGACGGACGTCATTTTGGTCACCGGAGATGATAAGCGCCAGCACAGTAGAGCTCTTTGAAAAGTCTCGCCTGGGATGAGTAGCTCTGGAGGTTTTAAGCTCAGTGAAGTTGAGCATGCCGGATTGTGACATCATGGCTTGTCAGGGCCGAAATATATACTTCCGGCACGACCCTATTCGTACCAGAATATGGGATATCATCCATCCGTCCGTGCCCCCACTTGAAGGACGAACTCTGGTTATGACTGCGGAGTTCTGGTCGATGGTGTGGTCCTTTGATCCATGGTATAGGGCTGAGTAGGTTACTATCCCAAGGCAAACGATGTTTGACCTGGTTTTTACATACAACCGTGGTTTAGAAAGCAGCTAGGCCCAATCCCCCAGGCACTCATATTCTAGCTGTAATAGACCAGTGAATGTATTCTATCAAGTATTCTGTCACTATTGTTAGCATACCTTATGTTGACCATTAGATTCAAAACACCAATTGGAGAGTGGTGGGGCCTTGACATTCAACAAGTGTTACCTGACTCCAAAGCGGAGTCTAGTTGATTATCTGTTTATGTTTTCTCCAGATTAGAAGCTTGTCATAGATACATCTCTCGCTATCATATTTTCATGGAGTTTATCAATCTCACTAATATATCCCAATGACCGCTAAGCACAGTTGGTAGAGCTGTCCGAAAGTTCAGGTGTTCAAGTCACCTATTTCTCATTTGGTATAGGGTTTAACCTAACTATATCCTCAACGATATATAATCGCACGAGTCACAGGCTAGGGCCTCTATAGACGTGGACCACCATGCCCTAGCTTTTCGAACTCTCGTTATCCTCCCTCTACCATTCTCCTATTGGCTTCCTTACATGTGATTGCTTTGGTAAATGAGGTCATGGATAATATTTGAGCTTATTTGTGAAATCAGGCCTCGGCAGTCTCAGGGGCACATTTAAGCCGTTCCATGGTTCAAGCTGGAGCACTACTATTATATCATGAACCTTATAGTACACCAGTGGGGTAGGTCGAGACACCACGGTCGTAGTGTTTCTGAAGGCGGATGAGTTGCAGGGGGCGCTCGTCCGTGCCAAACGGCCTCCTGCATTTGTCCGTTCCCTGTCCGCGGAACAGAGCTTGTCCTGCATGCCGTCGAATATGCCCCCAGGCAAGCATATCCTAGCGCAGCTGTCTTGGACGATCGATCGATCACTACTTGTTACCAGTCCACCCTGGTCTATAGAACCCATACAAAGATTAGGCAAGTATATCTACCCACGGTCCGTTTCTCATCATATGGTATGCTCATAGTGGTCATGTAGACAATGAAGTACTCGTGGTCCTAAGCTTCCGTCGCAACCGGTCTCCAATATTCCAGAAAAGCTTTCGCCGCGCAAGAGCCAGTTGCGGCAGCATACGGTTGCCATATCTTGTTCTTGTGGCTATCAGCATAGTCGCATACCCCTTTGATAATAATACAGGGGAAGGCGTCCCATGCACCGGCCCCCTCCATTTCAACACCAAGTACCTGCTCTGATCGGACTAGTTGATCACGGTGCTCTGCAGATTTCATCACCGTACTAGCGCAGGCGACTGTGCCAATATGGATAGAGACACACTCGGGTTCTGTGCTGCATCGGCGACGGCTGATTTGATTCTCATGACAGCCGAGCTCGGTACAGCTTTGTCTTGCCGCATCTCCGCATCTAAAGCTCGCATGTTTTTCACCGAAACAGAGGCACTCCGTTGAAGCGGCTCCGTCATGGTGTTTGTGGTAATAGGAGGAATTGAAGACAACGTCGTCAGTAAAGCTAGGGCGTCGCCATTTTTCGTTCGATTGGTGGATTTTGTGCAGATGCTGCAACAACTGGTCCTGGAATTCTCGGCGAGTGTCGCTCGCTTGCAATCCAGCAAGAATGGTTCGAATTTCACTGGTTGGATTTCCAAGAATATCTTTGATAGCAGACTGGGGCTGAAAACCAGCTGGATCTTCCTCACCAAAGTCATATTCAATTACCGCGTCACTGATCATAACATCCCCCAAGAATATGTCTTCATCTCCAGGTGAACGCGGAGACCCTCCACAGATACCCACAATGAGGCCGATTTCAATATTTGGATAGCTAAACGACATGCTCGAAGCTATAGTCGCGGCACTGACCTTTCCCATTCCAGGCAAGCAGGCCAGGACAACATTATGCACCCCGATCCGTCCATTGATGTAGGCATTTAAATCATTTAACTCTTTGCCGTAAACTTTGCCCAAGCGATCGAAAGTCTCATCGAAGAGTTCTTCAACGGCCTCGGCTTCCACAGTCAGTGCGCAAATAATAGCGATTGTAAAGTCGTTGCGGCTGTTCGGGCGCATCGTAAGGCCAGAGAATCAGACTAATTTCAAGGTATTGCGGTCAATCAAACGAAGGTATGTATACTGAATGATTTCACAATTTACAGCATCTGTCAAGGACATACAGACAGAGAGCTGGGGCTTTTAAGGACAGTCAGGCTGAATCTCACGTACTCCATGTTAACGCTTTACCAACCAAAATGCCATATTAGCCGCTTGGGAATAGCCTCGTCCTCGCTTCGCCGGGCGCCAGATCACCGAAACAGCCAGCGACACATCAATCCTCATTGCACGGACAGAGGAATGGCTATCGAGCCTGACTCGCAAAAAATGTTTAGAGGTTAGTTAAATGTGTATTGGTCCAAATGTCCGTCTGTTGAAAGACGGCGCTTGATCGAAGCTGCTCGAATACATAGTCTTCACCGACCTTCCGTTTTTTCCGTTGCTGGTTTAAACGCTCTGTACAGATAGTTATTAATATAATTATGCCTCATAAATGGACTTCATTATAGCTGTTTATTTAGTTCGCATGCATAAAGCCATCGCGGATTTGCCAAGCCGAAGCAGTCCGCTAATTGTCCGTCGTCCAGTTCGACATCAGGAACTATATGTATAGCATGGTCCCTGATTCCTTCACCGTTCTTTCGATGCTGGCTACATAACGAGAAACGGAAAAAGCGCACAAGCTTCACGTATCTCAGTCCACTTTGAGTCGTGACAGATTGTGTAGAAACTCGCTGGCGTCTTGGTTGTCGACAATCGATCTTGAACCTTATAGACAATTTAACTTTATATGTCTTACTGGACGAAGCCCGATCTGCAACCATCAATTTTATTTTCCCTGCTTCCTCCTCCACCTTTCAACCCACACGGCTCGACAGTGTGGGGAATTTCTTCACTTCGACGATAATATGGGAAATAATGTCTAGATTGGATGTATCCACTTGTTGGCAATATCGGCGAAAAGGTGCGGGGTAAGGTTGCACTTGTTTATTCGCTCCGCTTGTTCGCAGCGCCGGTCTCCCCCTGGTACATGCCTATTCCCCATGCTTTTTGTTCTTTTGCTGATATTTTGGAAAGGAGTCTACACTGGCAAATCGTAAATTTGGGCATCGAGACAATAGAATTCCAAGTGTGCTGGAATGTTAGGCGGTCGTGGTTTCTCTATGGAAGGATGGAGCCGATGGCGAGTATAATAGAGATACTATGCCGGCCTTCTCGGCATGCAGAGAAACATCGTCGAACTTCAAGATACTTACGCCAGTAACTAGCAACAGCAATTTGGTCGGTGCCCACACCGTTTTCGATTAGGAAATGGCGAGGAAGCGAGGCGACTCCAGCACAAGCATTGACTCTAGATGCTAATCAGGGGTTCGCGGAATACAATGGTGTGAGCTGATCCTCACTGCTCACAATGTAACGTCATGATGCCATAAACCCAGAGCGACCAGTCAGCATGTAGGATGGGGTCAGTATACAAAAGCGAGGTTGCAACGGTCAGTTATCGGGAATTTCTAGGGCTTGATCTCCGTAGCGTGACCGGGGTTGCGCAGGAACCCGCCAATATATCCGAGGAGGACTAGTCTATTCCCGATGTTGGCACCACCGCCACCGTCGACCAGCCGGTCGAGAATGTGATGCTGTCGCAGACTTGATGTTCCTTCGAAGTTTTCGTCCATTCCCTGCGCTTAATTTGCGACAGATCGGCGTGCCAACCGTGATGATGAGCATGAATTGACGTGGTCCGGGCAGACGCCGTCGACTATATAAGGGGGCGCAGTGCTCTCCGATCAGCACCTTCAATCCTGCAAACCAAAAGAGTCCGAAGATTCCTATCGTCTCATTGTCAAGATGCTCAGAACTCTCGTTGGCCTCAGCGCCGTGCTGCCCGCCGTGGTGGCCTCGCCCTACCAACTCCACAAACGGGCCGACATCGATGCGTTCATCGAGAAAGAGAACCCAATTGCTCGCGAGGGCATCCTGAACAACATTGGCGCCGATGGAAAGCTCGTTCCCGGTGCTGGTCCGGGTATTGTCGTCGCGTCGCCGTCCAAGGAGTGTACGTCTTGCAACCAGAGTGCTTCCTGACCGGCACTGGCTAACCCCCATATCTAGACCTTTACACCTGGACTCGTGATGCGGCTTTGACCTTCCTCGACCTGATCCACGAGTTCATCGACGGCGATAAGGAGCTCGAGCCCCTCATCCAGCAGTACATCACCGGTCAGGCAAAGATCCAGGGCGTGGCCAACCCCTCCGGATCCCTGGAGGACGGCGCCGGACTGGCAGAGCCCAAGTTCAACATAGACTCCACTGCCTTCGAGGGAGAGTGGGGCCGACCTCAGCGCGACGGCCCCGCTCTGCGCGCGCAGGCCCTGATCGCGTACGGAAACGCCATCCTCAAGGAGAAGAAGGACAAGGTGGAGCAGAACATCTGGCCCATCGTCGCGAACGACCTTGCCTACGTCGGCCAGTACTGGAACGGAGTGGGTTTCGACCTGTGGGAGGAAGTCAACGCCACCTCCGTCTTCACCATCTCGGTGCAGCACAAGGCCCTCGTCGAAGGCGCTGCCTTCGCTAAGGCCCTCGGCAAGGAGTGCGCCGGCTGCGCCGTCGCTCCCCAGATCCTCTGCCGTCTCCAGGAGTTCTGGGACGGCAAGCAGATCATCTCCAACCAGCCCAGCAATGGCCGCGGCGGCTTGGATCTCGCCTCCATCCTGACTTCCCTGAACTCCTTCGACTCTGGCGCCAAGACCTGCGGCGACGAGACCCTGCAGCCCTGCTCTGCCCGTGCGCTCGCCAACCACAAGGCCGTCGTCGACTCTTTCCGCGAGACCTACGGCATCAACGGTGATCGCAAGGCCGGACAGGGCGCCGCCGTCGGCCGCTACAAGGAGGACACCTACCAGGGCGGTAACCCATGGTACCTGGGCACCACCGCCGCCGCCGAACTCCTCTACGACGCTCTCTACCAGTGGGACAAGCAGGGCACCCTCGAGATCACCGATGTGTCGCTCGCGTTCTTCAAGGACGTTGCCCCCGATGCCGCCGTCGGAAAGTTCAAGAAGGACTCCCCCGAGTACAAGACCATCACGGAGGCTATCAAGGGCTACGCCGATGGCTTCATCGCTGTTGTCCAGGAGTACACCCCCGAGGACGGTGGCCTGAACGAGCAGTTTGGCCGCGACGACGGTCAGCCTAAGTCCGTCGAGAAACTCACCTGGTCGTTCGCTGCGTTCCGCTCCGCTGCTGCCCGACGTGCTGGTCACGTTCCCCCTGCTTGGGGCAGCGATTCCTCTGCCTCCGTTAGCGAGTGCTCTGGTGACACTGTCCCGGGCGAGTATGCTCAGCCTAAGCCCGGTGACTGGTAAATGCTGGTGAGAGTGTACGACAGATGTCTCCTGCCTTGCTGGGTTGTTCTGTGGAACTCCGGCAGTGTATAGTTCTTACAGTGGATAGTGTTTATCCAGTCTGTCTCTTGAATTTAGATTTGGAATATCAGTCGATCTTTACGTTTACGATAAGTGTACTACAATGTAGACTATTCAAAGTAGATCACTGAGCTCTCTTATGCTCCAGTCAAGATATGCGAAGATAATTTTCATAAATTCCTCACGCGTTTGGTACTCAAATCATTCAGGGCAACGTCCAATACCTACTACCCTCCCAACCGTACCACCTACCCTCGCTTCACCATCTATCTCCACTCACACCCATCACGGCTTAGACACATAATTCACCGTAAGCTCTCCCTTCTTAACATCATTCCTAACAAAAACAACGCGTCAGCACCATCCCTCCAAATACCATAAAAACAAACTCCAATACATACCCCTCCGAAGTAGGCACGCTCCCACAAGCCGTACAACCATGATTAATCAAATCCTGCACCAGCCTCTTGGCATCAGCCCCGCTACCACCATTGCCAGTAGACTGGAAGAACGCGCAGATGCCGGTGCCGAGCTTGTTCTCCTCGCAGGCGATGTGCTCGCCGTTGTTGTAGTGCTTGTTGTCGTCGATGGCGTCGATCTTGTTTTTAATATGCGATAGCCGGGTGCCTGAGCCGCCGATGGTCCCGGATCCGGCGCAGCCGCCGCTGCCTCGGCAGTTGATTCCTAGGGCTGTGGATGTGGAGGAGAGGGTGAGGAGTGTTGGGATGAGGAGGGTTGAGGGCTTCATTTTGGTGGTGAGAGAAAGAGAGAGAGAGCGAGGGAGAGAGAGAGAGAGAGAGAGAGAGAGTGTGTGTGTGTGTGTGTTGTCTTTAGGGATGGAAGTGTAGTAATGTGGAGATATGGAAGGAGAAAGCGGGTTCATTTATGTTTCTTCCATGGATTAAAGGAAGGTAGCCGATAGATCAAATCTCTGTCAGCATATTTCGGTATAATTACTGCGTGCTATGCAGTATGGTGGACGAAGACGTTGGTCACCGAGAGGGCTGTGTATGACTGCATTGACCCTTGCATATCAGATTGAATACAGGCCTGGGGCTGATTCATACTACGACCTCATCCCTTTCTTTCATGTGTACGTTGACCTTTGTCTTTCATGTGCAGTTCAATCCGATCTCCGATATTGCAAGTCTCACCAAGTCCGTGGGGAGTCCTTCTCTATACAAACCACCCAGTCTAGATATCTGTTTATTCAACAACTTCATGGACATTATATACCTCTTCACAATCCTTATCTGTGTGCAAAGCATTCAGCTATCTACAGACCACTGAGCACCCAGTGTGAGCTGAAAAAGTTACACTGTGAGTGGCCCAACTCCACAGCCTCATCTAAGATTTCTCACTGCATCACGCACACGCATGCATATTACAGACAATTCCAAAGGAAGTCTCACATATACTAAGACAGTGCCGAGCCGTAACCCTTGCGTGCTACATGTGGTCTAGAAGTCTACTCTCTGGATTCGGAATGCTAGGTTGTAATTGCGACGAATCCAACAAACAATGTCCTGGCGGAGAGTATATCAGCATGACCGCGGTTTTGAAAGCCAGATATGTTTCTCTAGTGGTAATGAAGGCGGTCCCTGTTGATGTGGGCGCAGTGAATGCGATCAGCATTGGGCTGAATGCTTGGACCCCCCTTGCATCATTCATTCTCTGCGTGAATCAGTTGGTCACTTTACGCTTGTATCCTGTTTTAAGAGATCCTATCCACAATTAAAGCTGAGAAGATAGAGCAAGTCTTGAAGACAGACGTTGGACCTGTATGTATGTGCATTAAACTTGTTAAAACCACTAGACCAAAACGTTGACCAAGGCTTGGTATAGGACTTAACCAAGCTGATATATGTTCTAACAAAACTAATAAGACACGAAATCAAAAGTCTTATCATCTATATTCCATTAACGCCACCAATCTCTTCTATTTCCTTTCCCATCGGCACCGCGCATGATGATTGAACTCCCGTCGTATAGCAGTGCTCTTCAGCCATCCAGGACAGGGTAGAGTAGAGAAGGATGCGGAAAATAAGTATATAGAAACTTCAATAAAGCCTCCACGCCATACTGACAAAACCCCTGCGCTGTTCGCTCTCCAAAATACAGCACCAACTATGCATATTTCAATAATAAGGAAATGGTAGCCTTGTCACCCGAGTCCCTCGCATATCGAATTGGCGTCTTACGCCAGGCGTCCTCCGCTCTCACATTAGCACCCGCATCCAAGAGTGACATGGTTATGGTGCGGTTCCCCGTGATAGCAGCCCAATGCAGTGGCGTCCTGCCCTGATCATCTTCAGATTCAAGACACGCCTTCTTAGCGAGCAATTTGGTAACCAACAGACGGCATTTATCGATCACAGCCCAATGCAGAGGCGTTCTGTTTTGGTCATCACACTGTCCGATGTTGGCGCCTTGGGCGATTAACAGGCAGGCAATAACTTCTTGTCGGCTGAGAAAGGCGTGCCATAGCGGTGTCAGGTTATCGCAATCTCTGCTTTCCAAGTCTGCGCCATGGGAAAGCAATCGCTTGACGGCTTGCTCGCGGCCCCCGATAACAGCAAGCTGGAGCAAGCTTCTCCCTTTTTTATCCCGGTACTCGATGTTTGCTCCCTGGGATATCAGCAAGGTAATAATATTGCCATTTCCCTTCAGGCAAGCATGCCATAGTGGTGTCATATTATCGCTATCTTTTGCTTCCACGTCGGCTCCATAGTGAAGAAGTAGCCGGACGGCTGTCTCGTGGCCCATCATCGCAGCTTGGTGCAGTAAGGTTCTCTGTCCATCTCTTCCCTCAATGTCCGCGCCGTAGGAGAGCAGCATTGAAGTGATAGCCTCATCCCCATTGCAGAGAGCCAACCAAAGGGCCGCAGCATCCGGGGGCTTTTCCGGTTTAGAGTTACCACCGTGGGCAAGTAGAAGTTGGACCACTGGGCCATGGCCTTTGGCGATGGCCCGATGGAGTACATTCAGTCCATTGCGACCAACGCTGGCAGTTTTGGCCCCACGCGATAGTAACAACTGAGTGATAGCTTCATCGCCATTTTCGGCCGCAAGACAGATTGGCGTGCGGCCAAGGCTGTCCACACACTCGATATTCGCGCCATGGTCGAGTAGCAGTCTAGCAATCGATGCGTAGCCTTGAATCACCGCCCAGTGCAGCATAGTCCTCTGCTCCTCGTCGCACCATTCGAGGGCACCAAACAGATGAGGAAGGAGCAGGCGAACAATACCCTCATGTCCATACAAAACAGCTAGCCATGTCGCTGATCGATCAAAGCCTTCCTTGCCACTTGTTTGCACCTCAGCCCCATAAACAAGTAGAAGGCGCACAACCGCTTCGTGTCCGTTTGCCACTGCATATATTAACGGCGTCCGGCTGGCTGCGTCTCGCACGTTGGGTCCAAGATTTGTCCTGGTCAGGAAGGCCCTCACTGCAGCCACATGCCCGGCTTCTGATGCATGACATATGACTGTGCGCCCGGTGCCGTCCCACATCGAGTTTTGGGAGATACCCCGCGCCAGTAGCATATTGATTATCTCTGGGTTTCCTCTCTTTGCGGCGTATAGCACAGGAGTGAAACCGGACTTGTCCCTGTAGTCGACCAGGGTGTCGTCGCGGGTGAGCAATAGCCAAACAACGTGAACATGACCTTCTTCTACTGCATACGACAGGGGGGTGCGTCCTGCTTTGTCCTTCAAGTTGACATTGGCTTTCTGACGAGCCAGTAATAGGAACGATACAGTATCTGTATACCCCAGCCCTGCGGCATATGACAGTAGCGTCCGCCCGTCTCGGTCCTCCCGATTAACATTGGTGTCCCGCCTCGAGAGCGATGGCTGAAAATCTCCCAAAACCTCTGTTGTCGTGGCGCAGAGGAGTGGAAGCGCCCCAGCTTTGCCTTTGGCGTAAATATCCACGGGATTGGTAGGGTTAGGTGGTCGCGTGTCAAAGTTGTCGGTTGCAGTTCGCAGCCACTCGTCAAACCATTCTAGCCCATGATCCTGGAGGCTCTCTGGAGGTTTATCATGTGCGTTTGAATTGTTGGCTAGAGGTTTAATGGCCGATTGGTCTGTTCGCCTGTTTGTCACGGCTAATCGACGCTGTTGAATACAGATCCGCCTGAAAGGGAACTGCAAGGGCAGAAAGAATGTCACGTCAAGGAGCTCTAGCTTGCGGTATCGGACTCGCTCAAACCGTTCCATGGTCAGAGATGGGTCTCGCAGATAGACCGCGAAGAATCGGCTTCTGTCGCCACGTCGCGTGCAAGGCAATATCCCGAGGCCCAGCCCTCCACCAATCCCTAGAAAAGATAATTCCAAATGGATACCTTTGTTTGTCGTTGTCCAGGCAGTTTTACTCATCACCAGGGGATCCTGCGACGGAATGACATCCCCTGAGTCGGAAAACGCACCAACAGAGTCAGCAAGTAGCCCTCCATGGCCGGGATTCTGGGATTTCCATGCAAAGATACTGTGATCATCAGACACTTTTATAATTTCTTCTTGGAGCCTGATGAAAGCCGCCTTTCCTTCGCCATAGATCAACGGCATGTTGATACCGAACAGACCCATGAGGCAGTATGCCTCGTCCTCTAACCGTGACGTCTTGCGGTTTGCCGCCCACGACATTCGCTGTGCGACACTTGCGTCGTCGACTCGGTCCGCGTCGGCCAGGATGTCAATGGGGATGTTGGTGCGCTTGGATATCATGTCTTGGAGAGTTTCCTTAGTGCCCAGCTCGCTCCACGTCCGACTGTAGAAAATCACGGTGGACGGAGCGATGAGCTCCTGGAGAGTGAAGCCCCTCTCAAACCACCTGCTGCCGGCAATCTCGGCTGGCGTTTCAACATCAGATAGGTAGGCGTAGCAAACCGATGCGTCTTGGTACCACCGGTACATTGAATTGATCGCCTCGGACAGCTCGGTGCTGCTCGTCTTGTCGATGCAGCAGGTGTCCATCCAGACATAGTCCAGCCCTTGTGCCCTTGCGACAGCACAACAGCCTTGTATCTTTCGATAGCCTTTCTTGTTCACCACGTTGGCGTCGTACATGTCTTGGAAAGAGACCTCCTCGTCGTCCCACGTGTGAGAAAGGATGGCGTATCTAGGGATATCTTCATCTTTGAATTGGTGGATGGTAAAGGGGCTTGTCAGGCTCTCGCGCGTATGAACTAGACGCATAATGACGCTGATGACTGAACTTTGCGCAGTATCAAGGGAAGCAAATAATCGGTGAGGGGCAAGGGAGCGCAAACGACGCCACGGTACAGGGATGTCCACTGGATCTTGTTGAAAGAACTATTGCCATACCCCCAATGGATCCCAGATCGAGGTATGGACAAGGACGGTCAATGGTAAAGTGTTGATTTCCTAGACAAGGTTGTTATGAAACAAGTGTGTAGAGCATATATTTAATTAAAATAAAGCACCAGGCTGAATATTATAATCAGGCTGCGAGGCTGTGCAGACACACAGCCTCACAACATTTGTATCGCTTGACAAGATCTTTTATACGGTCAAAATTGATAATAGTAGCACTACTGAGATACTTGCATATTTTTAATAAATTAAACACGAATTTGCGCATTAAAATTGATAAGAAAACTGATTTTAATCGAGGGGCGTTTAAGGCAGATGCCTCAGAGGCTCCCACATTTTACGATTATATATATTACCGGGGTAGCATGCACATCAGCCTTCATATCTCAGTTTTTTAACTCGTTATATAATATTAATATCATAATGAATAAACAATAATGCCCAGGATTAATGTGCAGACTCTATTCAGATAGTTATATATAAGAAACTCAGGTGCTTGTACTAATAAGTCGCCGGGATCTCAGTATTCTGGGAATATTAACTTTAGGATCACATAATCTTAGGAGAGAGTTAATCCTGAGAAGTGAATATCCCCAAGGTGAAAATGCTTACTGCATTGTAAAGCTCACTGAGATTTATCTTATTCCCTTCTAATTTCTGCTAGTATTAACCCAAGCTAATGCTCCATAGACGTATAGGTTCCCCGCCCTGTCTGTACAATCGCTACATGCTTCGATATAGCACAGACAACTTAGAACACGGAAGACTTGAGCCGCGAAATTATCTCTAGCTCCACAGATTATCCGTTATATTCTTGGAGGCAAGTATGGCTGGGATATGAATATCAATACTCTTGTGGTCTAGCAACACATCCGTAGAAGGCGGCAGATTATACCTAGATATGCAATACCTCTTCACGAGAAGTGTTTGTTTCTCTGCAAACTACTACTGCAGTTTGCATACTGTTCATTTTCTATACGTGAGTTTCTACCTGGCACAAGTGTATAACAGACGGGGTCGCGAGTCAGGCGTTCTCGATGGGGCTGATGTTCGTGGAAGCCCTGTCGAGTGGAGAAGATGCTTATCAACCAGCCATAGCCTGGAAATAAGCACTAAGCTAGACACCGGGGCACACTAGAGGAAGAAAGAAATGTGGACTGTTGGCACAGGCCGAATGTATAAGGTAAGACATTTTCTGTCGTCATACAGGACGATCAGGTTAGGTATATATTCCATCCGCAAACTCTTTGTGATCCATCTCCACCCTCTTTGATTTCATACTGTTACATGGCCATTAGTCTTCATGTAATCAACCACCTATTCCAATCCAGAAACTTTCTTAACATAGTAAGTCATACCTACCTTCGAAGGGAACACACATTGAGTTAGTATGTCAGTTTCACGGAGTATATCCCTGGTATTGTGATATCATGTCCAGCGACACGAAGACCGAGGACCCGGAACACGCCAATCCTTCTCATACCCCCACGATTAGCTTCAAAAGGCGAATGACGGAGAAATTTGTGGTGACTTTTGTGTGCATGTTTCTTGCCGCGGAATTTAACTCCTACGTACTGGGAGACACCCCAGGCAAGGCTAGTAATTATCCTATCCTCTCGTTCATGATCATCGGTTCAAGTAGTTTGTTATCTGAACGCTTGTATGAGAGATTTAGAGGGGCATAGAAACTTATATCGTTTTTTGGCAACTACGCCAAGCGACGATGACGAAATCCAGCGGTTTTGAAAATGAGTGTTATTGGGGGTTGGGCCAATACTGTGGATCGAGGATGTCTGTATTAACTACCGAGATCTTGAACAAACCATCATAGACCTTGTCATGTCCAATATAAAACTGGAAAGCACGGTCCTGTAGGATGCAACAAATAGTAGGTACATCCTTGGATGGCTTCACCTGAACCCTCTAGCCCACGGGCGACTCTCCGCATTTCGTATCATCCGTGTTTGCCTTGTCGCAGTTGTAATCCTTTTGACTGTTGAATGCCGTGATCTCGATATTCCCGTCCTCTGCGTGGCCCTCGGTATCGGCGCCCTTACACTTCACAAAGAACCTTAGGACATAGAGTGCTTGACTTCAGAGAAAGTCATGACACCGCCGGCAAAGTGAATCATCGAAAAGATCATCTTGCAGGATTGCAATGGATGGCCGGTACCAGCTTGCACGCATATCTTACTCTCAACAACTCCAATGAGGCCTACCACACCGGTGCCTGTAGCACCGCCCACAGAATTGCAGGTAAGTTCGATCTGGTCCTCGACCAGATTATCTCGAATATTCCCGTGCTTCTTGCATTGGCTGTCCACCAAGAAAGAAAATAAAGAAATATAATATTACTCACTTGACCTCCTGCATAGTACGGATCTTTAATACCGGTGTTCCCTTCTCCCCGGGGTGAGAGCCCTATAAAACAATGATCCCCCCATATCCCACTCGTCCCCTGAATTAGAAAACCCCGTTTCCATCTGCCCTCGCCAGGATTCTGAAGTTTCTGAATCGGCACGAAGCAATTAATATGGGATCGTTAGGATCATCGGTATATGCTACTATGAGAATCCGTTACTTATACTATACACGCACGAGATATAGCCGAATGCTAATCCATCCCCTCCAATAATTCGGACCAGGTCCCATATCATCAAAAACCACTAGTCTTTGCATTTGCATTACAGTACAGGAAAAAAAGAATCTTGACTAAAAAAACCTATACCAAGACTTGCCCATGACTTCAAGACCTTGCAGGCCCTTTATTCAGTGATCATGATAGTCGACAAAGGCGTGAATCCTTCATACGCCTGCACCACAACGTCTTCTGGGTCGGGTCCTTCGACCTCGGTTCGAGTGTAGGCAAACCAGTTCGTCCACCCTTTGCATGAGAAGAGAATATGCATCCCCTGCAAATGCTTATCGTGAAGCACGGGCAATGCCTGGGCATATGTATCTTGAAAGTAGAACTGGAGGGCTTTGACCTCGTCGCGTTGAAGTGCGCTGTCCGGGACCAAGACATCGTCCCAGCTCCAGCTTTCGCCGTGTCCCCAATTCAGCTTCTTATCCTGCGTCGTCGTCCAGTACACGTCGTCGACTCTGAGATTGAAGGTCTTGACCTCCCTCATCTTCAGCATCAAACCCACCATCACTTCCGAGCATTTAGTCCCAGCGGGCAGTTTCCCCGACTCCTTGTATTCGGAGATCCGGGTCCGATCCTTCTTGATCTTGAATCCGCCAGAGATCTCCGTCTCCGCGGCAGCCTGGATGCCCATGTAGGAGGCCTTTGCGGAGATCGAAAGGGACGCTTTAGCCCCTGTCCAAAACTCCTCTTGACTGACTTCCGTCTCGGTGATCTTGACCTCCCGGTCGAGGTAGGAAGCCGGGAATGACTTGAGGACCCGCACGCAAGGTATCCACTCAACTGGCTCGTAGACGGTGAAGCGCCCGTTAAGATACCAGTACGTATCCTTCCCGGTAGGCTTCGCATCGCCGTATTTGAACCCATTCTGGATGATGTACTGGGGCAGGAGGGTCTTGGTGCGACTCTCAAGATCGAACCACTTGTTCAACTCGTCTTTCGTGAAGGTCGCGTTGCCTTTCATGTCGTTGTAATTCACGGGCACCGGGATGCGCGGGACATCACCCTCGTAGTACTGGTACTCCCTCCGGCGCTGATCATATCGGATACCTGGGAGGCTCGCGGGCATTTTGTCTAACGTGGTTTGCGATTGGGAAGGTTGTTCTTTGGGCTTGGTTTGGTTTGGTCGGTGATGGGGTTCAAAAAAATGGCACTTGAGATGGGAGCTGGTGTTTGCTGTAGACACAATGTCAAACTCGGGTCGAGATAGATATATTTATAGGCAGCAAGCCGCCTGTGATGGTGGAAATCTTTACGTGAAACTCCATGGAATAGAAGCTGCGTATTCAGATGACGTACACGCTGGATTGCAGGATACAGTATGCAGCTTACATTGACCCCTACCATGCATATCAGCCATGATCAGTCCATATCATGAGAATGAAGAGCGGGGTATAATACTATACAGTTATATAGAAATAAACTTTCCATCACTGGGTACATAGTACTGCTCTGGACAGTGTAGATGACCATAGACATGTCGAAAGACTTTCAAGACCCCCCACTCCATGATAGTCTTCATGATGTCCTCAACACCAGAGCATTACCCTACGCTAACATCGGAATGTTGGAGACAGACATACTTCCGTGATATCCAGGGATCCTGCATTGGTCTGATCTGCGTCATTTCTAAGAGGCATATATGCATCTCCTGTGGGCCCTGGCTCAATGTCACCTACATGCTTGGCAGTGCGGAATATTTTGCGTCCGTTATGCTTGATAGAAGGCCTGATCGTTTTCTCTGGTAATTTCAACTCTAGACACGAACCTGTTGGCAATGCCATCTCTGTGTGAAGATTTCAATTCACTCTCACTATCCATTAACCTACTAGCTAGATTACTTGTAGATTATGTTTCAATATTATTATTCGGGATTTGGCGTATCTGCAGCTAATGCAGCCATTCAGCTCTGCATGCATGCGTTTTACGGTAATCTGCAAGTTTCAGCTCAGCCCTAGTTAACCTGACAGTTCACAGCCAGCCACTACAACAGTAAACCTGGTTCCCCCGTCATTAACAGACATCATGGGTCGGACCGTTCCGTTTCATTCGTGCTGTGGTACGCCACCAACAAAACAATACAGGCCATATCGTCAACTCGATTATGCAGTTTGGATGCAGGTTGATATCCACACCCGATCACGAGGAAGCATACAGCATAGCTGAAAAGGACCTATAATACGTCTGCTATAAGCCCATCTCTAGTCGCTCTTGTGAAAGTTAGGTAATAGCGCGTCTTCAGCTATGATCTTGCAAGCCATTGGGCGCTACGGAGCTGAATTGGCACCCAGATATTTAGCATGGTCCGTTGGGAAGTTCAATAGCATCTTGGTGCACCTGCCAATCGGAGAGACCGTCCAAGTATCTGCATAGATCATGTATCAAATCTTGTAGGACTCACCTAAGCAAGCGCGTGAGTCTTGCTCCGACAGCTATAGACGGACAGTCCGTCATGTTAGAAAATTTATGCGAGGCCTATTTACATCTCCTCACCATTAAAATTGTCTCTACAACCCCGTCCGTTGCCGCAAATCCGCAGAGCCACTGGCCTTCGCTACCTCTACACATGCCCGTTACGCACGGTCCTTGTGGCAAAATAAGCCGTGCTACAGTGATACACCTACAGACTATATGTTTCACCGCAGACATGCAGATCTGGTGCTGTTCGGATTGACCCCTGTTTTGTTTCTTCATTGTTAGTGCCCTGGACGTGTGGCTGTCTGCCGGCTACCCCGATTGGGCGTCTACTAGCTGCATTGAATATTAAGCCCTGTCCGCGATGATGTTGCTGACCCCAGACGAGTCCCTACTGGCCAACAACCCCGCTGTACAGCCTGCCTGGGAAATCCCAGCTCGAGTGAATCCACGGTGCTTGTGTTGCGTTTCGGGCAACGAAGGAGGCGTTCTTCGTGCACTAGCAAACATGCAGTATAGATTACAACAAGCCATTGGTATTTTTTATTAGCGTGTTATGGATCGTGTTAGGTGTGTCATTACTTAGAGAAGGGTCCTTTGAGATATGTATGCTCAGCGAGCTTCTCATCCAGCAGGGTCAGAATCCTACTTTGTTAAACGTGGCCATCTTGTAGTGCTGCCAGTGAGACTAGATTTGCATGTGCGGATGGAGAAGTTCTATTATCTTGGGGGTTTTTTTATCCTACTTTGGGTTTTTTCCTTCTATGTGCACCTGATTAGCTTGGCTACTGATCGGAGCTGTGTAGGGCACCTGAATATATCATCCCCAGTGACAACTAAGCGGTAGAGTTATATTTTTGAAGCCATTTTGAACGATGTTGCTAGCTAGATATATACCATTTCATAGCCTTCGGGGGTCAAGTCCCCCTAGAAAAAAGTGTCACCCTGGTAGCTATGGCCATTAGGCGAATAACTTCACAATCTTACCCTGTCTATCCAGTAATAAATTCAGAAGAGGATTTGGAAAGAACCAACCGGCTATAACAATAAAGTTCTGTGAAATATGATGGTGATGGTGATGCTGTGGATACAAAGCAGAGATGGTGTGGAAGACCAAAGTGTCGTACCGAGTATATATTTCCACGGTCAGGTGATAATCCACGCCATGACCGATCGATAGGCTGCCTTCACCTCTGTCTGATCTTCCACGCTCCGCTGTCATGTAAACTACAAGGTTGATCGTCAAGCATTTTCCAATGCACAGCCTCGGGATTGGTAGCGCTCGTAAACCTTACTGGCGCCACGGAATATCCTATCCTTATTGGAAATAGGCTATACGTTTAGGGCCTCGCTTAAACTGGGGACGAGCTCGTTGTCTGAGCGTGAGACTTCCCATCCCACTTCACCCCGCGCTGAACTAATTTTGGAAGTGACATAGTGTGTCTTCAGGACGCCATGAGCTTTGGATTCGGCGTCGGAGATATTTTGGCAACCTTGAGGCTTGCTGATGATCTCAAGAAGCGCTTCTCCCAAGCCCCCAAAGAGTTCAGGGCAATCGCAGATGAGTATGACGATCGACGATCCAAACCGTCTTATCAAATATCAACGTTGAATAGAACGGACATCACTGATACAATGCAATCAAAATAGGGTCAAACGAGTCTGGACTGTTGTGCATGATCTGGACGATATCCCCATCGATGGCTTAAATAAACAACTGGGGCGGGACGTCCAAGAAATCTCCCAAGGATGCCAGGAAGTTCTCGAGGAGTTGAAAGTGAAGCTGGACAGATCGCAGGTTTTGGCCTACACAAACTCTGATTGGAGATCAAAGGCTCGTCAAGCATGGTGCAGAGTCACATGGGATCAGGTCGAGATTGACAGAATCCGTGATAGGATTACATCCACGGTAACACTATACAACTTGCTCATAGGCAAGCTAAACCGGTGAGACTCTTGCCCTGAATTTATATGCTATTGTCTCTGCATGCAATTTCACCATCTGATATATTCTTCTGAACAGGACCCTGACATTAGAGATTCAAGACGATCTAGATGTCTTTTTCGAAGAACGGCTTGAAGCCGGTGGACGGGATTTTCTTTCGCAGATTAGCACCATTGATGGCTCGACGCGCCATGCAGAGAACTTGAGTGCTCGACAACCAGGGTCAGGAACGTGGTTTGTCAACAAGGAGGAATTCCAGGCATGGTGCCATAACGAACGACAACTCTTATACTGTCCCGGTATGCCTGGGGCAGGGAAAACAGTGCTGTGCTCCGTTGCCATCGAATGTTTACAACAGACCTTTGCAACCCAGGATGACGTTGCCATCACGTATATCTTCTTTGACTTCCGACAGCAACTGAGTTTGTTTGAGATCCTGGCTGCACTTCTCAGGCAGCTTTTGCAGGGAAGACCAAACAGATCGTTAACCCGGTACCTGGGCGAAGCGTCCAAGGAGTCAATGAAGCTGGAATGGGTACAACATGAGCTGAGGACGCTCACTTCGGGGTTTGTGAAGACCTTTATCGTTCTTGATGCCTTGGACGAATGTTCCGCTACCGGTAGTACCTTGCGACAATTGCTAGAATATCTTCTGGCTCTCCGTCGGGTAGCAAACGTTAATATTCTGGCTACGTCGCGACACAACGAAGAAATCGCAAATTTGTTCGCGCCAGACGGGTTATTCTTCGAGATTCAAGCCAATGAAGATGATATCCAAGCCTATATCCAACATCGAGCGGCGTATTTCCCGCCGTTTGTGGCCAGAAAACCCGGCCTGCTAACATACATTCGGGATGAGATTGTAAAAGCGTCACGAGGAATGTAAGTGATCAATGTGCCATCTATAAAACGTTATGGACTGACATATTTAGGTTCTTACTTGCCAAAATCTATATCAACCTGGTGCAGGACGAAATGAACGAGAAGCGGATTCGCAAGGTGATTGAGCGACTGCAAAGTAACCCCGGAGCTTATGATGACGCGTATGATGAGACGATGGAAAGAATTGAACGCCAGGAGCAGTATGCCCAACACATCGCGAAAACTATCTTTGGGTGGATATTATTTACCACGCGCCCCCTTTCCCTGCCGGAAATCCAGCACGCTCTGGCTGTCGAGATAGGCGAGTCTGAATTTGACGACACCAATATCATTGACATTGAGCAACTGGTGTCAGTTTGCATTGGCCTGATTACGGTCGACGGAGAATCGAACTGTCTCAAGTTCGTTCACTACACGACTAAGGAATACTTTGAGCGAAAATTGCATCAGTGGTTTCCAGATATCCATCGCATTATTGCCCTCTCTTGTCTTACATATGTCTCTCTGGATGTTTTCGACCAGGGACCCTGCATTACTGAAGATGCCCTCGATAGTCGACTCACCCAGTATCCATTCTATAAGTACTCAGCTCAGAATTGGGGTTATCATTTTCGGGGACATGCCGAGGAAGAATCTATGGTGATACAATTCCTGGCCTCCAAAAAGAAAGTTTATGCAAGCTCCCAAGTCATATTCGGATTCTCCGATGACCCGCGGTCCAAGAGCCAAATATCCTCCTTCGTTAGTTGGAAAAAGCGTCGAATTATCATCAATGAGCCATTGACCGCAGCCCATCTTGCAGCATTCTTTGGACTAACGAGAATTCTGGTGGGCATGGTGACCTCAAAGATGGTCGAGGTTGACATCCGCGATTATGCGGGGCGCACACCCTTGTCATGGGCCACTGCTTATGGACACGAGGAGCTTGTCAATATGCTCCTTGAACAAGGTGCAAACTGCAATAGCATGAACCTCCTGGGGTTTACACCTTTGTTCTACGCAGTCGTCGGCGGCAGAGTGGGGATTGCAAAAAGTCTGATCATGGCGGGAGCGGAGGTCAATATAGCAGACCAGAATGGTCGGACGCCATTATTCCACGCGGCTGTTGGTGTCTCGTCGCACTTGATGCCTCTTGCCTTCGAGGGCGATTGTTTGGCCTCTGCCAGACTCTTGCTTGACCATGGAGCCTCCGCTACGCAGATTGATAATTTTGGCCAAACCCCACTTTTTGCCGCTGCCAGTAATGGACAAGAATCTGTGGTCAGGCTTCTTATCGAACATAATGCGCATTTAGACTATGCCACAGCTCCCAGTGCGGTCCCATTTGACCCATTGGCTTCCGCCTCAATGAACGGCCATGCAACGACGGCGAAATTGCTGTCCGATGCTGGAGCCTACATAGTGGCAACCCAAACTGGGAAGGATGCAGCATCCTACGTGACCTTGGCCAACCTATTGAAAGCTGGATCAGACGGTCATGGTGATGTTTTCAGAGACCTGCAAGATAACGGCGCCGACCCGAACATTCGTGATTCCCACGGCCGTCTACCTTTGCACTGGGCCGCATTCAGAGGGAACGACAATCTGCTCAAATGCCTTCTGGCGAATGGGGCAGATATCAACGCTCAAGATGTCTTTGGCCGAACGCCCTTATTCTATGCTGTCTTTGGAGACCGGCACTCTACGGCTTTGTTGCTACTTGACAACCCGAGTATAAATTATCAACATACCGACGTATTTGGCGATACTCCCCTGATCCATTCTGGCAAGAGACAACAACACGGAGCACACCAGTGGAATATTTACAATCTGTTGAAAATCAAAAACGGGGATTACGAAGACCTCCTCCATAACACTAGCTTTTTTCCCCCACCACAGGCGCGCCTGTACGCCGCATGTGATGCATGTCTTCACATTGGCATATGTTTATTCGCTTGCACGAACTGCACTTCGACAGTACCGCTCCGGAACGACCCCAGGACGGACCCAAGCCTTGAACCACTGTATGCTCAGAGGCTTGCGGAGCGTTTGCTTGAGGGAGTGGGGTCTCACTGGTCTGTGTTGCGATACTGCCAGTTGTGTATTTCGAAGGACAAGCCATGCCAGTGTCCGTTGTGCGGTCAGGCGCTCCATAATATGGATAGGTCCGGAAGGCTGCCGCCTAGGTGATGTTTTGATACTTTTGTAAATATGTTAATGATTAATGCTTTTATACCAATGTCACAGAGAGACAAGTACATACAACCATAGGATCCACTCGGCCTACTTAAACCACGTGAAGTCCACACGGTCAGTTCTCAATAACCATCTGCTCCAATATTTCATTTCTGAAGCAGTATCTCTATTAGGCTCTAATGAATTCGAATTGCTCACCGTTCAATCTAAGCAGACGCTGTCAGGCTATGCAACACCCACTTCACCCCATCCACGACAATCTCCGGCTGCGTCATCTGCACAAAGTGCCCACTCTCCATAGCAAACGCCATCTCGCTCCGCGTCGAGAGCTTCGAAAACTCCTTCATAATCCCCTCACTCTTCGCATCAATCGTCCTAATCATCTCCCTCACATGTGCTCTCTCCTCCTCCGTCCCATTCCCCTTCGCAACCCCCGCCCTGTACAACCCACTCCAATCCCTACTCCGCCTACCCCCAATGATATAAACCGGCTTGTCTCCAAGCAGCGGCTGCCTCTTCCCCAGCTCCTTCTTCCGCAGCGTCTCAAAACTGGGCCCGTAGTTCTCAACCGCCTCCTTTTGCAGAACCACCTGGTACTTCTCTGTTGTCTCCGCCGCCCGGAACGCGTCCCACTCTTCCTTCGTCAGCTTGTGCTCCGCTTCGATCCCCTTCGCGGCGTATGGTTCAACACCAGCGGCTACGATTCCCAGAATTGGATCGTTGACGTTCATCACCAGCGGGGACGTCTCGTGGTTGGCGTCGACGAGCACCAGACCGGCGAGTTGGTCGGTGCCTTTGAGAGCGATGTACTCGTGTATGAGCACGCCGGCCCAGGAGTGTCCCACAAGGATCAGCGGGTTTCGGATGGGTGCCTTCTCGATCAAGAGGGAGAGTTCCAGCGCGATGTTCTCGGCTGATGGCGTTAGCGGCGAGCTCTCCGAGTTGTTAAAGCCCGATCGGTCGTACGTGTAGCTCCGCACTGACGGACTCAGCAGTCGGACTACGGCTTGCCAGGTGAGGGCATCGCTTGCCACGCCCGAGATGAATAGTACGACCGGGTCGCTGGGACTGCGGGGCTCTGGGCCGTGCGTGTAGAGAGCTAGAGAGTGCGTGCCGATGTTGACGAGACGGCTGTTTGGGGGGAGGGTTGAGCCCATTGTGAGGATGGTTATGGATTCTTGGGGCCTAGTATATTCTTTGAGAGGTGTTGTGATATTCAAGCTGTTTACCAGCAGGACAGCGGCATTTTATCGTCTCATGGAGGGGCAGAGGTGGAGGGACAAAGCGTCTGGGGCCAGGAGCCCGGGCCCGGTTGGCGCTTACCAGAGTACGTCTAAGCATTGCCACGGCTCCGTCAGCCCCTGTCTGGCCCTAACTCCTTCGGGAGTCCTGCCTGGACTCGATGCAACGTGGTCTTGTTCGTGATTCTATATCAGATTGGCGTTACTGGTATTAATATTTATATCTATATCTGAGCCCATATTTTCGATATTACTAATCTAGTATATCGTATACTCTGCACTGGCACTGCAGCAGGTTGGGCGGCCAGGGTTTAGGGTTACCTGGGGCTGAGATAGGTCACGCATTTTGGCAAATTCCTGTGATAATTTATATAATGAGGGGAGGAGGGCTGTATGCTCTCAATCCACACAGGATAAATTAGAACATGTTCAGTCCAGTAAGCGAGAAATAGACGGATTTACATGAGCCGTGGTATGTCTACAGTGTTGGATAGGATTAGGTGCGGCTCCAGAGAAGTACTAACAGAATATATACTAATTAAATACTTCTACACTATGTGTTCATTACCTATATATTTAGACTACGTTAGAATCAGCCACCTGCAGGGCTCGATCTAACTAAAAAGCCCTAGGTTGCGATGCAGGCCAGGTAGTATAAATCGGGGAGTCTGGGAGTGTCCAGCCATCCTTAGATAGACATAGTGGTCTTTTGGTCGAGTGGTATACACGTATCCCAGAGCGTGCATAAAAAAGAAAATATTAATCTAACAATGTAATATATTAACTATAAATATCCGTCTTTTTCTCAATACTCTATCTACTAGAAATCTGCAATAAGCTCATTACAATATATATTACGGTAGAAGCAATATAAACTAATAACTTATCAGAAGATTTTGTATTTATTCTTGAAATGACATTCTTGAACCAATCCCTCGGGCCTGTATGTATCAGCCTGAAAGGCTACGGAAATGGACAGTATAAACCCCAATCGGTGTGTTCACACTCGTTGTGATCTAGGGGTCATATTAGTTGACCAATACCTTTTCCATCCAACCGTTGACCCACACATAATGTCAATGATCTGATTCCATGGCGCTGCGGTGCCTCCCCTCGTCCCGGCCCACCTGCCAGCCCCGCCGTGGAGGCCAGACCTTTCCTATAAGGACAAAGTCTCCATCTATGCCTCCTCCATTCGCATTGACCTCCCATCCATTCCGCTGTGACAGCAACAAGAACGCCCTATTCACCATGGCAGACAGCCAAACCCACAACCCACCCAAGCTTGGCTACGAGATGCAACGGACTGCGAACCAGGGCAACCTCCCCCAACTGCAAAGCCAACTAGCCCAGTGGGAAGCCGAGGTAACGGGCGACAGCATCACCCAGCCAGACCATCTGGGATTTAGCCCGGGGGTGTTTGAAAAGATAGAGGTGTACAAGGCGCTGAATCGCCCCTATAAAACCAATCAGCCTCTCGACCTGATACACTTCATGCTGAACAGGTTGATGATCCAGGCTGCGCGGAAGAACCAAGTTCATGTGGTTAAATTTCTTATTCAGGAGCGGAAATGGCCTGTCTCGCGTATCGCGGTAGAGGCGGCCATGGGGACCTATTCGTTCGACGTGCTTGAACTCTTCCTAGCCCATGGATGGGATGTGAATGAACCTGTTGGCCGGAACAATTGCTCAATACTCCGGTATGTAACTATCGACGGAAACTTTACGGGATGGTGGCGCCGACGCTAAGGGCCCGCTAGAAGGGTCGTCAACAACGAGACCCGCGTTCGTTGGTGTCTTGAGCACGGCGCGGACCCCAATATGCGGAACGCGAGCAGATCCAATGATGTTCTGAGCCATGCTGGTGCTCATGCGTCTGTTGACACTTGCCGACTCCTGGCTTTGCATGGGGGGGATTTTCAGCGCAGCAACGCCTTACACCGTGCTGCGGAGGCGGACGGTGATCGAGTTGAAGTGCTTCAATGGCTGCTGGATGACAGGGGCGTGCCAGTAAACCAGCTCGACTTCGAATATGAGCCGTATTTCACCGGGGATGGAAGTGCTCTACATTGTGCTGTTCGCGCAAAGTCTTTGGAACGCGTGAAATTCTTGCTAGGGCGGGGTATCGATCTAAACCTGAAGGATCCTCGAGGCCGTACGGCACGAGATATTGCCCACAGGTTGGGCCATGCGGAGATTGTGGTAGTCCTAGAGGCGTGGGAAGGTAAAAAGGGTTGAGAAATTTGAGGTTGATGGGACTTGATGTTCAGTGCTTGATCATACTTGTAAAAATTAAAATGCTGTCTAAGAATACAGACTAAGGATACAAAAAATTTCACCGCCTGAATAGTTAATACTCATCCTCATCCTCATCCTCGTCATATTCATCTTCGTCATCCTCCTCGTCGACACTCTGCTCTGCAATCTGAGTTGCTGCTGCATTCACAAGAGCCTCGTCATTCCCTCCGCTCCCCCTCGCCCCAATAAGAAGATCATCAGCTTCATGCCCAAGCTCTTGAATAAATGCCTTGAGCATATTTCTTGCCACATACTTTCCGGGAGTCCCCCAGAACAGCTTCCCTAGCTCATCCTGGAGAGAAAACACCGCTTGCTGACCGGGTCCGGCCCTCCAGGCCCTTCGCAGTATTTGAACGCAGTAATGGAAGTACAGGTATCGGGCTGCTGGGCGGTAGTTCCCTCTGAACTGCAGCTTCTTTCCATCCAGGTCTCTCCACCTTGTTGTTCCTTCGACGAAGCGGTCGAGTTTTGACCATGTTGTGTCAATAATACGGATCTTAAACTCCCGCACCTCATGATTGACCCAATTGCGAAGCACGCTTTTGGTGGGATGATCCGGAAGATCAGGAACAATCACGACTACCCCGTTATCAAAGGACCTCTCAATAGTAGCGGACATTATGAGCCCGTTACGCGATGAGAAGAGTTCGGCCGGACGAAACTTGCCGAAGATGGCATCCATCGTGGCTTGTCCATGTTTGTACGGGAAGAGGTGGGATGCCGTGACGTTGTCTGAGTCCAAATAAGACCCCAGGATGGGGCACCAGGCATTTCCATGCACGTCCAGGCTCTCATAGTCCTTCAACATCTGTTCTCTGAAGCTCGACTGCACTTTCGGGTCACGGGGACCGGCCCCAGTCCTGATGTTCAGCCCCAATGGGCTTGAGGTGAAGAGCCTCATGAAGGATGCCCTCAGCCCCCCTTTGGACTTGCCGAGGGAGAGGGAATCTCTCTGGTGTGAAAAAGACGCTATCCGGTGCCCCTGTGCCCTTATTTGTGCAAAAAGAGTCCTCGCTTCGTCCGTTCTCTCCCAGTCCGCCTGTCTTCCTTTGAATTCTGAAAACGAGATATCAGATGCGATCCTCGTCTTTCTTAGACAAGCCTCTTCTACATCCACGGCCGCACTCCAAAACTCGGCATCAAAACTTCCATGTGCCTTGAGTTTCTTCCGGGCCTGTCTGTGTTCATTATTGGCCTTTTCCATATCGTCCTGCAGCTTTTCCACGTCCTTTCCTCGCCGCTTCTTTGGGACATATAGCGGGGAGAGGTCTTCAAACGCTGACATCTTGGAGGTAGTACCGTGTGGTTGGTGGTATGGTATGAATTTGATTTAAAGACTTGGCTCTTCTCTCAACACTGGCTTTGTTGATTCCAACAGACAGGGGCGATGTAGAACCCGTACTATCGCGGTTCCAGGCATTATACCGGATTCAAGCTTCGGCGTTGCGTCATTCTGACAGACAAATTACTGCTAGATCGGGAAGGTGCGATGGACCTAATCCAGGCGTCTTTGGGTAATTTTTACAGTCCGTATTTTCGTCACATTCAAACTCTATAAGGACTATGACTCCGCTTAAGGTTTCATGTATTGTTTACGGCCACGCCGTATGTTTTCGTCTAGTCCTAGTTCTATATTAGTGGTGTCTGTACATTTTGCTCATTATAGATAGCGCGAGACAAGGATCCGAGATCGAATAAGTGTCCAAGACCAGGAAATGGAATAACGTATTCTAAATTACATAGCTAAGCGTCACCCAGAATGACATCCCCTGTCTTACTCTTAATTATAAACATTAGCAAAGTGACATAGTATCCAGAAATCTTAGGGGGAAACCCAATGCATCCACCAGCCTTAGTCCATCAACGGCAGCACTCCAAGACTATATGTCAAAACTTCCATATGGTTTCACTTCCAGCTTCTTGCAGGTCTGTTTTCTATTCATCACTGGTATTTCCGAACTTGCCCCGCAAATTCTCCAGGTTTACGGCTCGGTGCATCTTTGGAATATATAACAGGGGAGTGTTTGAAAGCTGACATGGTGCATGTACAACCACTTTGACCGGGACCAAAGCGGAGGAACTGGGTAGAGTAGACCCACTACAAACTCTCTATTTACCCCGGCCTCTGTATATAACCCCGTTCAAATGTCTGCCCGGTACATACGACCATAGGGTGTGGAGAACAGGGCTTCCCGTCCGCTCAGCCGTACTTAAGCCACACGCCGGCCGGTTAGTAGTATGGTGGGTGACCACATGCGAATCCCGGCTGTTGTATGTTTTTTATTTTTTTATTTTTCATATGATTTTGTTTTTGATTTGGTGAGTATAGCGCCTGGCTCGCTCTGGCTTCAGGTGTCTTGTTTGGTGGGGACGGCGGGTGTTTATGAACCTCATGTCATGTAAATACTGTCAACTAAAATGGTTGCTAGGATGATTCTGCATTGATCAGCCATTGTCGTAATATTTTATTGACATTTTTGGGCATTGTTTACTACTATACACGCGTTGGAATGCTTGGGATTGAAGTATTTAATAGCTAGACCTCTAGACCAGTTTAGCAATTCAGACCCTCGTCTTTTTGTTCATCAGACTGATAAGAGAGTCATGGTTACCCTGGACGTTTCCCTCAACATGAACTCAAGAAATCTACTTGGCGAATAGGGTGGCAAGGATATAAGCCCAGTCAGCTTTTGGAGCACATAGCCTGTATCCTTTTAGAGCGATAGAATGAGGTGTTATCCAGAATAATTGAATACGTAGTGGGTATGACTGATAATGCTGAGGAAACCCCTAAATGAAAAGCTCAAACCCAGCGCCATCAGTTGAGCCTGGGACACTCGGGAGAGTAGAATACCGTCCTGGGTGTACGTTGAAAGCATGTCGTATCCCTAATCGCGGTGAAATTTGTCGCAGTTATGGCGTGGACAACCAATACTACAGTGTCTCTTGGGTTCAGCTGGACAATGATACTATATTTCTAACTAAATTTGTTACACTGGTGATAGTGATGCAGAAATAACCCTGTCTAGTGTGATTAGCATAGTTATATACTTTATCAAGGGTTCTGCTGTTTTCAAAATCTAATTCGCAACAAGATTCTAATCACCATCCTATCTACCATGCACTCCCCCTAAACTCACCCGGTTGCTTACCTGGGAGAGACCCAGGGACCTAGTTATTCTGAGCTACTACACCGAAAAGCCATAGGGCAGTTTGGGAGGGTTTCAACTGACTGATATATCCCCAACATTCAATACGTCACACGCCGGCCGGTCAGTCGTATGGCGGGTGACCACAGGTGAATGCCCGCTGTTCTACCTTCTTTTTTTCTTATTATTTTTTCTGTTCCCTTCTTTTTCTTCTTTTCGATAATTCTGACTTTATATTTCTTGAAATCAAGTTCAGTTTAGGCTCTTGTTGTCGTTGTGGAGCGTGATGGCCCTGGTTAACCCAACATCAGTAACCCTAATGCCCAACGATGTATATAGGTATGTGATATATAAGCCACTATTCATGACCAATTCCGCAGAATTGGTCTATGATACCTTTTTGGCCGAGCGGTATAGTGGTCGCTCGGGTAGTCCTATATCTCAGGTATATATCCCTTCCCCAATGTATATTCGACGTGAATAGTTAACTAACCATCAATATATGGTAGATAGATGCTCAGTCAAGTATCCACCGCCAATCTAGCCAATTAAGGTAGGAATATTCATCCTCGTGATTGGACGACGGATATATCCATGACTAGAATAGATATATTAGACCAAATATAACTGACTAGACCGGAATGAGACCAAGAAAGACGCCCCACGTCAGCTTATCCCGTATCACTTCTCCCGAGTACTCTTACTGCTGTGCACCACAATGGCCACATATCGGTACGACCTACTCCTCGCAACACAAGACTCGCCGCTAACGCATCCACAGCGAAGCATGGGGTCTTTTCCAAGATGAATCCACATTCCCTTCCCGTAGCACCGCGAGTGTATCCCGTGGAACCAGACAGGAGGTGGGAGTGGAGATAATCAGCCCCAGTCAGAGTGCAACATCGAGTACGAGTACCATATCGAAAACAGAACTCGTCTCGGAGCTTCGGCGTCTTCGACAGGACTTGCAGGAGCTGCAGTCTGCCAGGTCAGCATTCTCGTATCGATCCCATCGAATTTTAATTGTAATTTCAGAATATTACTGACTCCATTTCCTTTTGTGTTTTCCAGTCATCCTAACCAAACCCTCCATCCCAGCGACCCACCCACCACCCATCCAGAGAGTTCTCTCCCTCAAGGACCAACCGCCGTAAAGTCCGAACCACTCCGCTGCTGGGAATCCTGTTGTAATGGCCGAGTATTTTCCACTCGAAGTAACTTGATCCGACACCAGCGGGAGCGAAAGGGGGAATCGGCCAAGCTGCGATGTTCCTTTTGCGATGCGGTCTTCCTGCGCAGCTCGGCCCGGAATGCGCATGAGACTGCTAGGCGATGTCGTCGGTGAGAATGGACACTGGCTGGCTGTGGTCTGTGGATCAGGATTGAAATAGAGATGTCGTCTAGAGCACTAGTTAGTTATGGTAGTCCCACATGTTGTCAATTTTATGAGGGAGCGCGTCCTGGTTATGATGGACGTAGTAATCCACCATCCCGTCAACAAGATTGACAAACTAAATAGTACAGTTTATTAGATTACCTGATAATCCAGAATTGTGATCCTCCCAGCCCAGACCTGATCCGGAATGGCCCCCGCTGATGACGGAGGGATCGCGGATCGGATCTCGCTGATCCTTCGGCGAGGGATCACCGATGCGGCTTCTATATATACAATATTCATAGCCCACTCATCCCAACAGTCTCATTTCTTCCATAACATCACAAAATGGTCTCTCTAAAGACAGTCCAAGCATCCAACGCCAGCCTTCGGGCCCTCCCCAACATCACTGCCCTGTTTGTGGGCGGCACCAGCGGCATCGGTCAAAGCACCCTGCGCCAACTGGCGCGCCACGCCGACAACCCAACAGCTTATATTATCGGTCGCAACGAGGCTCGCGCTCGTCCGTTCCTGTCTGAGCTGCGACAGTTGAGTCCCAAGGGTCGCTTCCACTTCATCGAGGCGGATGTATCACTACTGCGGAATGTGGACGCCGCGTGTCGCCCGATCCTCCAGCAGGAGAAGCAGCTGAACTTTCTGTTTATGACGCCGGGGGGAATTTCCCTTGGGGGACGAAATGGTATGAGGACTCCGTTCAGGGCGTACCAACCTGTTAGTGTCATAATCTGACAAAAGATCCAGAAACCATCGAAGGCGTAGACCACCTCTTCGCCCTCCGCTACTACTCCCGCATGCGATTCATCCAGAACCTCCTCCCTCTCCTGGAATCACCGTCGTCATCCGGACCAAGCCGCGTCGTCAGCGTCTACGGCGGCGGCTTCGAGTACCCCATTGACGCGTCTGACCTCGACCTCAAGCACAACTTCTCCCTGCTCAACGCGTACAAGCACTCCATCACCATGACCTCGCTCAGCATGGAACACCTGGCTACCACCCACCCCGCCGTCAGCTTCATCCACGTCTACCCCGGTCTGGTGGGCACCAACATCTACACCAATAGCTTCCCGAAGCCCATTTCCACGCTCTACAATTACGGCATGTGGCCGCTTATGTGGCCGTTTTCGGTGAATCTCACTGAGAGTGGCGAGCGCCATTTGTTTCATTTGAGTTCGGCCCGGTACCCTGCTAAGCGGGGCGGTGTCTCCCAGGGTGTTCCGCTGGAGACGGAGACGGGGGATGGAGTAGCGACGGGTACGACGGGGGAAACTGGCAGTGGTGCCTACTTGTTGAATTGGAAAGGCGAGGTTAGACCCAGTGCGGAGGTCCTGGCGCGGTATCGCGAACAGGGGATGCCGGAGTTGGTGTGGGGTCATAAGGAGGGTCTGATGAGTGACGCGGTGCGTCGGTAGAAATGATGTCTAGGTAGGATACCCTATAGAGCAATGCTGGATTTCTGTCATTTGTCGATGGGTTCTAATGTTAAGTTATATGAGGCTTAGGATGCGGCGAGCAACTAAACCGCCAACCGGACACAAACGTCTAAGTCGTGATCATGTGTTTTGATCTGAGAAATTGTCCCTTGTTGCTGCGTCTGGACCAAAGTCAGGAAGAGGAGGAGGGATCGAGGAGAAAGACATATCCAGGTTGGACAAGTCAAAGCCCATGTTTGGGAATTCGCTCCAGTCCATACCCGTCTCCATCTGATCGATATCTATATTCGGGAGGTCCCTGAGACGGTGGCCTGCTGCAAGCGGAACATCCTCTTGCATAAGACCGGGGGCGTCTTTCTGGGGAAAACAGGATTCGGTAGCCTGGAACACTGACTCGAAAGGTGGAGGAGCCATCAAATCAGTCCCGAGAGGCGGTTCGAGCGAAAAGGCCAGAGGGTCCACGTCCGTGGAGTACAGACTTCGTGAACCGGAAGGGACTATGGATCCAACATCCGAGGCTTCTTCAGCCATGTTCACGACATTCGCGCCTCGTCTATCGGACGGGAATCTGAATTCCCATCCAGTGAACCCTCTCTGACAATTGCTCTCTCCGCCGCTTTCCAACCACGATCGCATCCTGACGAACACGGTGGTGAGTTTGGTGGCTGGCCACAAAGGACCCCATCCTGCCGTCATCTGGATCAGTTGATTGAGACGCTCAAACACCTGCAGTCGGTCGACTTGCAGCGCGGTGGCGTCCTGAGTCGGAAGTTTGGCTGCCGCGAAGTGTAGCTTGACTAGGATGAGGAATGTGTAGATGATCCGGATCAGGTACGTGGCCGGGAGGGCGCGAATAGTCGACATATCTAGCGAGGTGAATATCTGGAAGATGTTGTCTATCGCTTCCATGAACTCGGTCGCTGCATGCGGTTCGATTAACACAATAGGTGGTGGGCCCTGGGCGGTATCGTCACTGGGGATATCGACATCATCGCTCGTCGCGGTGCAGTGAGCCACTTCGTTGATGTACAGGCGTGAAAAGTAATATGAAAACTCGAGGGACTCTTCAACGATGCGTTAATCGCTGGCAGATATCAAGGACAAGCAGGGGGGAAGGGGAATTACCATCCCAATCTTCAGTGACGCTTCCACGCCATTCATTGAGCTGTCCTTTGAAAGCGCGGTGGACCTGGATCATCTGTGACTTATCCGCAGCAAAAGACTCTACCGCAGACAAGTGCATGGCGTATTCTTCAGTTATATGCTGCAGCCGGATATGCTGGCAAAACAACCTGTCTGACGGAAGCGCCGCCGGGGACGTCTCCAATACCTCCAGACATTCGTCCATCAGACGTGTCCATCTCATGACGTTCGGCGCGCGCAGCGACATGGCAGTACTGCATAGACTCGGTTAACGCCGTGGAGCCGTCCGAGGATACCTTTTTCTCTCTTACTTGGAGCAAATATAGTGACATCCTAGCCACACTCGTCGAGCTGGCAGCGACCCCGCCTGGACGGCACATCCAGTACCCTTTCCCTTCTCCCCGCGAGGAGTCAAACTCTCCCCCAACCGCATGATCAAGGCCATATTAGCTGCTGTGTGGCTGATCTGGTAGATATCCATCTGTTCCCCCGGCTCGACGGGCTCAATCGTGCGATACCACGTGGCAGACACAATCAACGCCTGGAGCAATCCGAGCGTGTACTGTTCAGATCGGAGCATGCAATGCACATACACCTGGACAATCAGCTTCCGGAGTTTCCGCTGCGTTTCGAGTGCGCAGAATCCCGACGAGGCCACGTCGAGAATCGCCAGGAAAAGAACAGGGTTGGCGCTTCGGACGTCGGCTGCCGTTGTGCCTGGCGGGAAGACGACCACTGGGAATCGGGACGCCATGTTGCTCAGATAACGGCTGAACATTGTTTCAGTGGTACGGTCGTCTAGGTCGGTGGTGTTGTCGTCTAGCCAGGATTGGATGCTGGATTTCAGATCTTCCATTCCTGCAGTTCCTACCGGGCAGATGAATGGTTCGCTATGTTAGCAATCAACGGATGCAACTCCCACCTTCTGGACGAACCCACCATTGAATGGTGCCAGATTCCGACCATGTTGTCGAACATTGTGCGACACCCCTGAAGGCGAACAGAGAGGGCTAGTAGTCCCCAGCGGGCTCTCCCCAGCGCTATCTTGCAACCCCGCGGACAACAATATCGATTCAATCCGCGATTCAATCTCCACCATACGGTCGTTAAACTGGCGCTGTCTCTTCCCCGGCTGGCTCTCAGCATCGACGCAAGCCTTGCCTAATTTCTGGCACCGCACACACGGCATGTCCGGCTTAGGCTGGTCGCATTTGACTTTCGAGACACGACAGGACCGGCATGCTCGCGGATTATTATTGCTGTCGAGTTGGCAACCTCGTTGGTAAATAAAACGCGTTGGTGATCTCGTCGGTTTCGACGCGTTTTACTCACTTTTTTTGGGATTGGACCTGGACCTGCCCTTGCTGGGACTGCTGCTGCTGCTCTTCACGCATGCTCACGTCCTTTGATTCCGCATTTTCGTGGCTGGTGGGGGAGAATGGTGGGTCTTCTTCCACATTGCACGGATGCATGTTGTGATATTGATCTGGCGAGAGGAAATTATCGGACGGAATGCAGAGAGAAGAAGCTGGCTGAAGCTTTTACGGTGCTACTTTACCCATATACCCCACGATGACGCCTGGGATAGATGACATGGGGTCGGCTTGCTTGTAATAATGTGTTGGGTTAAGCGTCTGGCCAGTTAGAGACGTTGCTAAGCGCGGTGTTCAAATTAGGGCTTAGTCTCATGCGAGTTAGAGTTAAGCACTTCCATTCTGGGTTAAATAGTATGTTTAGTATAACAAGGAAGGTAATGTCAACTAGGTTAATATACATTAATTTATATCAGCGTGGTGGTTATTGAAAAACGGTCTTATAATAGTTATATACAATGCTATATAGAAGACATTCTTCCATACTGCAGTACACTATGTGCTTTCAATGCTTTGATATCTGGCCGTGATATAGAACCAACCACTTGATAAGGGAGACATTACGTTCCAGGGTAATGCATTACCCAAGAAAGCTTCCGTCATATTATACACCTAGTGTGTATTTCTAGTTTGATGCAAATAATTGACTAGGTGAACGCCTCCATACGTTGAGCCATTTCATATTTTGTTTTCTTCCTTTTCTATATTGTTTCCATTTCAGCTCGAGCAAAACCAGCCCCTCAAGCTAGTACTATTATTATTATTATTATCATGCGTTGATCCAAGAACCCTGGTTAAAAGTACATACGCAAGACTAATGTCCTATCTACGTAACCCTAATGCCCTAGGTGTCCGTATATGCGTATCCCGTTAAACCAGTGTATACTCTTCGAGCAATTTGATCCACCCTCAATACTGCAGGGACTGATTACAGGCATAAGACTCTGAGCCCTCAATTCCATGTCCGGAATTGCCCACACTGCTCATTCATGTATAAAACCCACTTCCCCTGAAGCCGTATATATAGCCGTCCTGTTACCAGGTCTAGGTGTCATGGTCATCCGGGTCCTGGTAATCATTCTATTTTTCTGGGACTCGCCGATCGCCCTTGGATCCCGTCATATCCCTAGAGCAAGCATGCCTAGTGTTCTTCTTTCGGCATCGCTCAGCGACCGGATGCAGTCGACCTTCTCCGAGTATGAGAGCCTGCTGAATTCTTGTACTATGCTGCTGGATGGTCTGTCGAAGCTTCGGGGCGTGTTATACCCTTGGGATCCGCCGTAGTTTCGGTCCGGGCCATAACGATCGAGGCTACCTGAATTGCTCCGGGGGTATCCCTGGTTGTTATGGCCTTGGGATCCACCATAGTTTCGGTCCGGGCCATAACGATCGAGGCTACCTGAATTGCTCCGGGGGTATCCCGGGTTGTTATGGCCTTGGAATCCGCCGTAGTTTTGATCCTGGCCGTAATAACCCCGTCCCCCGGGACCGCTGTAGTTGTTGTGATAATATCCCTGGCCATCGTAGTATCCATTATCATCGTCATAGATGCGATCCATATTGTCGCGCGACTCCCAGCCCCACTCGGATCCATTATTCCTGTTATACATCCCATCCAGTCCCGCCACGCTGCGCCAATCTCCAATGGCAAAGTCCGTGGCCTGATCATCAACTGGCACCGCTCGAGTCAGTCCTTTCTTCTCCACCTGGTCATAGAAGGCGTCATCCAATGAGGTGATATCCAGCCACTCCCAGAGAATGAAAGTGTCCTTCATGCCAGACTGCTCGAACATCCTCTTGCTCTCCTCACGGGGCGGAAAATCATTATAGTTAAGACCGCCCTTAGGACTGCCGTCGTATATAGGACAGTAGCGGCTGTGATTCATGGTAGATATTCTCGTACTATCAACCGTGCCTTTTATCGCCCCGTTTACCCTGACTTGCAATTTTGTAGGAACGGGTTCGATGCTGGCAATTGTTCCCCCGCTCCAGGTCCCTGGAGAGCCCAGCGTCCTACAAACTGCAGTGTAGTGCATCCCTAGTAACTTACCCATGTCCTGCAATAATCCAGGTTTTATGAGCCGCCGCATTATATGCATTGAGTCGGTGATGGCATTCAAAAAACGGGGGATCTGCACGGAAGGGGTGTCATCCATATAAGGGGGGATCTGCCCGGTAAGGCGCTTCTGCTCAGAAAAATGAGATGGATCCATAAGCGCTTGCATGAAGACCTGCGTTCCCAACGCCAGTAGTGGATCAACGGCGGGAATACAGCCACGCTCACATATGTCGACAATGCCACGCAACACCTTCACTAGCCAGCCGTCGTTCCTCTGCGCGGGGACAGAACGGACGCCCCAGCTTCGGGAGACAGCATATGTCAGTGACGTTCCCAACTGTATCATATCACTGGGATTCTCTGGTTTTCGTGGCATAGACGACTGTACTTCATAGTTCGTGAAGAGCAGAACATCTTGTTGATTCACGATAGTCACGAACTGATACACGTTCTGGTATTTATCCGCCACATATTCACGTGGGATCGCCAACAGGTGCGCAATCATTTGGATATCAAAGCTCGCCGTGCATTGTGGATGATAATACCCCCACCCATCCTCGTTATTTCGCGGGAATTCGACTTTCCCCGGGCCGCAATCAAGGGACAAGTCCCGCTGTCGCATAGATAAAACATAATACGAGCAACGGTCATGAACACGCGGCCCTGCCATGTGTGCCTTGGGGATGTAAATCGCGCGCAAAGGATACGTCAAATCCACCCAGACCTTGCGCTCTTTTGGGGTCGGTAGGGGGACGGGGAGAAGGTACACGTCCGTGTGGTTGCTGGTGGTATGCATAGACCTGTAGTTCTTGGTCGTGCCCCAGTGCCAATAGCGTTCAATTTTCCCGCAATCGGGCCCGTACATAACGGGCATGTAGCGGAAGCGCTTGGGTGAATTACGATCGGTTGGCCATAGATACTCATAAGGGGTACGGAGGTGGTGATGAGATTCTTCCCCTATTCTTGTATCATAATACGCATTATGCCATCTTTTGTCGACCACGATTTCTAGGAGCATGTGTGAGTAGAAATCCTGTGGGTTGGCGGGGTCGAACGAGTCGTTTCGGAGGGCAGTGTGAAGGAAGCTCCCACTGCCTTCCGGGTTTGGGAATGCCATTGTGGAGTTGACGGAGTGATGTGCTGTCAAAATGGATATGGGCTGCCGTTTATCCAAACCTTTATGAATAGGTTGTTGGATGATTATAGATGATGGATGGCTTAGGGCTGGTTGTTAAATAATCAGACGGTTCGGACACGGACTAAACCATCTTGACCCTGCTCAAGTTTTCATCATCCACATCTCGTGTTTGAATACGTACAGGCTTTGCACCACCTACGTTGGGGTCACTCACATGCGACTGCGTCTGATGGATCACCGGGAGCAACATGTGGGGGGTGGAGTGGAAGGCGGAGCACTGGCAGTGCGGCCACAGACTCGGGTCACAAAGACTGGGGCAAAGACCCACATTGGGGATATCTACATCCAACATCGTCGAAGTAGTAGAGAACAAGCGGCACTGAGTTTCCAGTTCTGCCCAACTGTTTGCCCTATTCAACCTCTGGCGCAGAGTATCATGCACTGGGCCGAGTTTGGCAGTCTTAGCAGACAGTGGAATAGGAGCACGACGGAGCGGATAGCGCGAAGTGTGTTAGGAGACTGGAGGAAGAATATCGTCATCAGTACTCCGTAGTAACATGTACAATAGCATTGGCAAAGCCCGATAAGGCACTTGTTCCGGGTAGATTTGCAGGAGTGATGTCATTATGCCGCGATGATCAAAGGTCGCGTCCATATCGACATGTCCTAGCTTGTGAGACCGTACTGCATTGCGGGATGCTGGCCAAGTGGTCCAATCAGCGGCAACATTACGGAAGAGCTGCCTAAAGCTGGAGCTGCGAGAAGTAGGTATTGATGCCTTGTCGAGGTTCTGCTTCTCCATGCAACTGCGTGGTTAGCTGATTGGGCCTAGGCAAGAGCGGCAGTCTGTTGACCCGGAGTATACCACTCCTATACGAGTAGTTGCAGACAAGACGAATGATATATGTCAAGTGGAGAACCATGATACACTGTGTTTTTCCTTGGGTGCGTCGCCACTTCCTACTCTGCACTCAACCGATCATTGTGATCTCTGATCTGGTTATGGAAACAGTACCGAAGCCATTGCATTGCTTCTCTGTCGATGGAAGAATAGACCCGAAGCAGCGCAAAGGCCTGTCACGGGATCAAGGACAGGGTGGGGAGAGTCTCAAGTAAATCACATATGACATGTCTAAGCAGTATATAGCAAGCTGTCAGCATGGTAGAATCAGCAAATCCATCGTACATCTCTATACTGCTTGTTCGTGGATGATTCGCCGGTTAGTATGTGTAGATCCTCAGTCAGCCGGTGTGTTGAAGTAGGAAAAGGTCAGCCGGTAATCAGTCACTGCAGTATGACACCAGATTAGCGAAATTCCAAAAGGCGAAGACGTGCACCATGCTGCATGACATCAGGCGATGAGTTTCTCTTTCCTATGGCACTTTTACCTGAACTCACCCTGGAGATACCCGCCAAGGATTATTTATAGTCAAAGGACATGCGATGTGGTTAGTAGGATGGTATTCGGGGAGCCCGATGAAGACAGCCAAAATATAGACGATATTGATGATTCGTATGATCATGATGAAGCTGTGGGTAGTTGAAAACGCAAGAAGAGTGAAAAGGATACTCCTCGTGAGATAGCTCTGCAAGTCAGCTGACATGGTGGCCCTTCCTTCTACATAATGAAGCGACCCGCTGGCTGTTTAGTGGTGATAACATGCCAATTTCAGCTATTATATACATTTCTCTTTCTCCTTGTATTCTTTTTCAATCTCTTGGGTTGTTATGGTTGGTAGGCACTTACTATGTGACTTGGTCTAACGACCAGGCTAATCTTGTCTAATCCTAATAATAGCTCTATATATATATACCTGACGTATACGCATATCCCCTTCCGCAATATATACTCAGTCTACAGAGCAATACGTCATAACGCTACTGAACATATCATCATGCCATTAAGTTATGTAGGTAGAGTGCGGGTGCAAGTGCAGTCTGCCTTCCTTCCATAGGTACATACATCCATATATCCGTCCTCCACCTCCATGTACAATCAAAAAGTGCAGCTATGTGGTAATTTGTGTTCATTTGCTCATCAATAATCAGGGTTTCGTGGCGTGACGTGGTGTTCATGGAAAAGATAAGAACAGAACCAAAGAAAAAAGAAAAAAAGTCATAAGACGGGAAAATAGAGGGGATGGAAACTAGGGCAAAACAAGACCATAAATCATTCAAGCCAGAAAATGCATCGAGTCGTCATCCTATTTTGGAGGGTATTATTCGTGTGGGGCTACTTGGGCTGTTGTGTTGTTACCGCCTGCGACGGTCCCGTCTGTCGTATAGGCCGTCATCGCCTTCGTCTTCTTCCTCCACCGGTGCCGGGGTGCGTCGCTCCGTGCGTCGCTTGGGTCGGCGTCGTCGGCTGGAGCTAATATTACTGGCCGAGTCATCCGGGGCCAGGGAGTAGGCGTCGTCGAAAAGGTCGTCTTCCGTGCCGCTTTCCCACCCGTTGAGGGCTGACGCGGGCGTGCCCATCCGTGCTTCCACGTAGGAGCCGCGGCGGTTCTGGTTAGCGACGGAGAGGCCGGCTCCGCGTTGGCGCAGGGCTAGACGCACGGCCTCGGCCTTGCAGTGCAGCGCCTCGAATGCGTCCTCCAGCGCTTCCATGCCGAGGTAAATGTCGCGTTCGATTTCGGCAAGTGCGGCGATTTCCATCTCTTCGTCGAGGACGATAGGCCCGCCGGAGGCTGCGGGCGACGAGGAACTGCCCGGTGGTTGGCTGGCTGAGCGGAAGCTGCCGTCCATGTGGTTAGGTGTGGGCCCCCGCGAGATTCCCCCGGTCGTGAAGGGGGTGTTGGCCCGGCTGCTGCTCCAGCGGGGAGACCCATGCGAAGGCATAAAGGTGTCCTCGGCACCGCTGCGGAGGAACCCGTCGAAACGGCCGGAGATCAGGATGTCCCACTCGTCGTCGCTGATGGCTGCGAGGGTTGCCAGCACGTGGTGGATGCCGGGGTTGTTGAGCATGTAGATGGCGGTTTCGGGGTCGCGAGGGAGAGACGCGAGGCGGTACAAGCGTTGGATGGCGATGGATGAGGACATCAGCAGAGGGGGTCGCGGGCGAAGCTCGCCGTCAGGACGAGGAGTGGGTGTGGCGGAGTTGATTCCGAGAAGGGAGCAGAAGAGCGGACGCTGCTCGGTCCCCAGGTGAGTGAGCATAGCAAACGTCAGTGTCTCATCGTCTACCCCCTCGGGCGCGCTGGACCCTTGTCCGGTTTGCTCATTGAGCCATTTGTCCACCGCGATCTTGGTCTTGCGGGACTGGCGCATGTAATGTTCCCGGTACTGCTCCGGAACATCGATGTCCATCTTCTGCATTGGGATGTGCTCGTCACCGGACAGGTCTGCACTGTCCACCGGCGCCGTCATCGTAAAGGGTGGCCAGCCGGGCAGCTCGCGGCGTCCCGAAACGAGCTCGAGCACCTCGCCCCAGCTCACCCCGGTATGCGGTTCTTCCATCCCGTTATGCTCACACATTATGCATCGGCACGATTCCGAGGAGATATCACGGGCGAAGACAGCCTCCAGCCGGTCTAGCAGACGACGTGCCACCGACCGATATCCGGTCGCAACGGCTAACGAGCCGCCTTTAGTCATTACATGATGGAAATCGTCGAGGAGTCGCGTGAACGGGTCAAAGATACTGGCGGCGGCAGCCTGGGGTTGAAAATGCTGGTAAGGCGGTGGGTCCGGGGCGTCCGCACCCATCAGGAGCGTTTTCGGCACCCGACGGTCCAAGCCACCATGCTGAAGCAAATAGTCCACTCTCGGGATGGACACCGGCATCTCTGGCGGGGGCGGAGGCGGAGGAGGGGCGTCAAATGCCGAGCTCGGGGGCCGGCCGTAGTCGCCAGCGATATCGACTGCAGGGCGGCTGGCGGGACGGTAAGACATGGACGAACGGTTCTGGGTGCGGGACGGAGGCTTTTCCGGACTCTTGTGTTTCCGCCGATACGTCGCGTTGATGGTGGCATCCGAGCCGTTTGCTGATTCCGAACCGACATCACGGACCGGTGCCGGGGATCGAGGCGGCGTGGCCGTGCGGCTGCTGGGTCGTTTCGGGTCCTCGAAGATCTTCGACTTCGTTGAGTTCCGACTCGCCGTGCGGGGAGGCTCTTCTTTGTCCTGACTCGACCGCTTGGACTTGGTCGGCGTGTCGGCTCGGGCGGTCGTGCTCGACTTGGTCCCTTCATCCTTCTTCGCTCGTAGGCTCGACGACGACCGGTTCGACTCCGTCCGGATACGGATCTTGGTCTTCCCATCCTTCGCCTTCTCTTCCGTCACTTTATTTTCTTTATCCCCGACCGAACTACTTTTGCGCGAATGCTGGTCCGTGCTCGTCAACGGCGGGCTCGGAGGCGCATGGTGGTTGTCCGAGCGGCGGGGACGTTCTTCCTTGGCATCATCCTTGCTGCGTTCGGTCAGATCGGTCGGATCGGGGGTGGGGATTCCCGGTCGGCCAACGGCCTCTTTGCTATGGGCCTTGGAAAACGACGGGTACGGCAGACTGGTCCTCGACTCGAGGAACGAGGCCGTGCTGGCGCGGTCGGCGTTGTCGACGCCCGGCATGGAGGAGCGACGCTTCTTGCGGGACTTGGAGGCGGCGGTGGAAGGGGTCGAGGAACGGCCCGTGGGGTCGTCCGGATCGTGTTCCTTGGTTGAGGTGCGGCTGGGCCGTCCGTGGATCGAGTGGTGTTTTCGGCTCTTCGATTTGGAGGAGGTCGATGATGATGATGGCTTACGCTGGCGGTCCCTGTCGCGATCTCGGTCATTTAATCTCAACGGTAGAAACATGACGTGGAATGGTTCGAGCGAGGTGGACGGGAAGAGGGGCTGAACGACGACCAGCGAGTGATCGGTTCTTCCGAATTTCTTAATTCTTTTTTTCCACCCCTTCTTCCCCTGGTGTCGGTTCGACCGATTTGTGACGTTCTAGTTACCTCTGAGAACAAAAAAGTAATGAAAAAGAGCAGGATCAATCAATCAGCGATCAATCCGGTAGCGAGTTGCAGGAGACGGCAAGTCATCCAGGTGACCTGGTCTGAGAGGCCGCGATCGATCGGATGCTCTGGCGCTTAGAGACCGACAGAACAAACCGAGAAACACGACGCTCACTGGTCGATTGGTCACGAAGGCGCTTATGTCAATCCACCGAAGGACAGTCCACAAGAGGGCTGCGACATGCCGTCGCGACGAAAGCAAGTCAAAAAAAAATAAAGTACCGTAAAATGCAAACCCAAATCAAAAAAGGAATAGTAGCCTCGACGACAAGTCACAAAACACGAAGAAGAAGATCAGGCACAATGCATGGGAAAGTTCAGAGAAGAAGAAATGGAGGAGACGCCTGCCTAGTCGCCGGGGGGGG
>JALZYL010000017.1:237206-497766 GCA_023619815.1 Aspergillus neotritici
CCCGCCCCCGCCCCGCCCCCCCCCCCCCCCCCCCCCCCCCCCCCCCCCCCCCCCCCCCGCCGGCGGGTTGGTTTTGCGGTGAGAAAAACGACTGACTGGAGACTTCTCCGCAGAATGAATCTCGCTCGCTCGTCTAATCGTCGGGGTCCTTTTCTTTTTTAGTTATCCGTATTTTTCTTGTCCTTTTTTTAGTCGAGAATGGTCTTGACTCGTAGTCTAATTAGTGCGGTCAATGAGAGATCGAGGATCGTGGCGTAGGTGGGACCACTCCGAGAGGAGAGCCCTGGCTGCATGGAAACCCAATGAAGAGGTGGAGAGATTCGACGGGCTTGCGGTTCCTCGAGTAACGGCTGGGTGGAGATGAGGCTGCTTCTTTTAATGTTGATCAGATGGAAGTTTGCTTGCAGAGACGGGGAAGATGCAAGCAAGGAGAGGGAAAGATGAGATGAAGTGAGAGAAATCGAGATCGAGACTAAATCACTCGTGGACACCTCAGGCAATGAACATGCTGCGGCCTGAGGCGTGGGGCCATGTGCCTTACGAAAGATCACCACCGCTACAGTTAGTGATACTCGTAGAATGTATCGATACAATATTGAACTGACTGATGGCTTTGAGGGTATCTGCGCTGATAAAGTCTAATCCGAATCCGAAACCATGCAATGCATGCGCAATCCCAACCCTGAATCCCAACCATGACAAACTCCAAGTCCGAACAGTTACAATGATAATAAAAATGACAACAAAACAAGTAATCAAACCAAACTCCCAGTAGTCAATCCGTTGGCGACCTTCTTAACCGGCGAGGTCTGAAGAATCCAATTTCCGTCCTCCTCGTGCGCTATACCCCCAAGACGGGCAGCCTGCATTGTCTTCTCGCTCGCGGGCGTTCGTTGTCCCGTGCGGTGATCCCACACCCAACCCTCCTTGAGCCACATCCACGTCAGGTAGGCACGCAACTCCTTATCTTGAGGAAGGACCGTTTTCCATTCCGGAATGAAATCGCCCTCTGCAGCGTCGCGCCCCTTCCAGTCCGTGGCCCGGCCTCTTAGTTCATCGCGACAGAAGATCCGCCAGCTGTCGAGGGAGTATGCCCCAACACCAGGTAAATGCGCAATCTCCCAGGCCACGCGGGGATCGTCATAGTCAATGCACTCTTCCTGACGAACGTCCCGGCCGTCCGTTTTGCAAGGGTAGTGCAGTTTTCGGTAGCGCTTATGTTTGCTGGGCGGATGGGCCAGCCAGGTTTGTGCAAGACCGATACATTTCTTCGCGCGTTGGTTTTGAAAGCCCAGACAGCGGATCATGGAAACCAGAGAGGCAGGATCAGCAGTTGCCATGGACTCAATGGTGGGGAATTGGTCGAAAACGTGGAAGAGAACTGGCAGAGCAACGGCCCCGCGGGTGCGGTTGAGAAAAATAGTCGCAATAAGCAGGCGGAAAGGGTCGTGGGCGAGCTGCTCTTGAACCAACCCAAAAGACAGATTATCAATAGGCGGAAAAGGAAGGCATGATTCCAACGCGGCTGATGCGGATGGAAAATAAGGCGATATCTTGGGGGGCTTGAGACGCCGTGGCTCGACAGTTGCAGGGGACTCCTTGTTGGGAATTGGGGGCCTGAAATGATGACAATCCCTTACAGGTGTTGCTGGTGGTGTAACTAGCGTGCTGCTGTGAGGGGCGTCGCTCAAGGATGAATCTGATGAGAGAAAGTCCTCCGGCAATCCCAAGTTTGCCATGATCTCCCGAGTTGCTGCAGGTATCGCCGGACCCGCGTTGCCAATGCGTATGTTATAAAAATATTTAGACCTCACCTCATCGCGGCTGGTCAGTTCCAGCGAATCATCGGGTGTTAAAAATCCATGTCCCAGTAAGGATCTTCCATGACAGGGGTATCTGGGTCGGGCCGGAGAGCTGTGCGATTCAACTGCTTTTCCGGTGTTCGAAGCAGCGGTTGTGTTTCGGGACTGACACCAGGGTTCTGCTGGCTTTCTTTTTCGGAACGTTGACTAGTAAGGCTGTCTCGATACTTCCTGGACTTTGTTGACTTCTGACGTCGGTTCCTCCGACGGGTCCGCCGGCGTTCCCGCTCTTCTTCTTTGCGGTGACTGTGGCGGGCCAGGGAGGTGGAATGGTCTGAAGAGCGGGTGCTCGCATGCGTGGGAGAGGTCGCATTCCCATCATTTCCCGGTTCATATATTTTGAAAGGTGTAGGAGGAGGCACCCGGGTGGGCTTGTCGTTAATCACAGGATTTGAATTCTTGGGAGATTCCTCCGGTTCTTCATCCACGTCGCCATATGCCGACTCACTTGTGGGCTGGCGCGAAACGGCACGGCGAACAATCGGCCTATACCCCACGTTTATATCAGGAGAACGAGACGATGAGCTCGTAGAGACGACAACAGGCTCATCGTCACTGTCCAGATTGATGACTTCGGGCTCTGGTTTGTTCCGCTTTTCAGACGCCGTGGCAGGAGTAGAGCTGCTCTTTTTCGCTCTGTTGACCTTCTTCCTAGGATTGTCATCTCTCTTGGCCTTTTTCCTAGGACCGTCGTCTTTCTTGGCCTTCTTCCCAGGATCATCGTCTTCGCGGTCTCGCTTTGCCTTCGAACTGGCCTTCCCATGTGTGGAGTCTTCCCGATCTCTCTTGGCCTTTGACTTCTTTGGCGACTTCTCTCGTCCGCCATCCCCATCCCCATCAGTCGAGGCCTCATTTTCCATCATAGCAGCCTGGTGCATATCGCGGCAGATCCCCTTGACATAATTCTCAAGCCGACGAATCGTCGGTTTATCGACGTTCGCCAGCCCAGCCTCTCTCCGCAAGTCGGCCACAAAACGACGCCATTTCTTGCGCTTCGCGCGGTATTTGGGGTTGGTGACGAACGGATGCGAGGTGATGAAGGCCACTAGTCTATTCCGCTGGCTTTCTTCCAAGGTTTCCAGGACGTAGTCGTCTTCGTCTGCGTTGTCTGGGGCCTGGGGTTGTGGTTGCTTAGTGGTAGTGCTTCGCACTTCGATGATGTCCGGGCTGGAGGATTCCTCGGAGTGGGGTTTGTGTTTGTTGCTTCGTGCCTGTCCTCGTCCTTGTATCTCTTCTACCTCCTCGCTTTCATCGCCTTCCTCTTCCAATTCCGCCTCCTCTTCCTCTTCCGCCTCGGCACTACTCATCCGAGTAATATTCCTCCTCGCCACCGGCCCCTTCGGCACGCCTTTCACCGCAGTCGAAAAATACGGAGAACGATGCTGATGGCGCTTCTTCGACCGCTTCATCGGACGTTCGTGCTCCTCCAGCCCTGTAGCCGAACGGGCGTCGTGACTTCCATCCCCACCATGACTGTAGTCGTCAAAGTTACTCTCGACGCTCGGATCGGAAAGGATCTCGTCGACGGTGCGCTCCACCTCTTCGTCGAAGGACTCGAACAGGGTGAGATCGATTCGCGGGGGAGAGACTACCACGGAGACTCTGTCGGTGCTGGGTTCCATGGCGTTGTCGTTTTTCTATTGGTTCTGCTGTAGGAGGTAGTCGCTGGACAGGTTTGTGGTGACGGTATAGTCGTAGATCTGGTCGGTTCGAAAGAGGACAGGTATTATGACCGGTAGGAAGAATAAAGAAGACTATGAATTGGCCGAGAGAGAAAGGAAGAAACGACCGTCACACATGGTCAGAAAATCGCGTGGGAGGGAAAACACAGCAAACACTGTGAAGAAAGAGTCTGTCAGTGATTGTCATTATTTGACATCTAGATAAGGCTACTGTGAATCAAACCATTCACTCACCAGGAAACCAAGACCGTTTCACGGCCATAACTGGAAGTTGCAGCTGTGGCCCATGTGAGAGCTGAGCTCCACAGCAAGGGCTAACTTGGGTACTAGCCTGGTGTGGGAGGAAGGGATTAGTAGTGAATAAAATAGAAAGGAAAACAATATGTTTAATATTATCCTGAAGCTGAGATAGAGCCAGACAATGGTTTCTGGAAGACAGTTCACAATTGAAGGTAGTGATAGAGAGTGATAAAGCTGTCTGGGTCGACGCCAGAAACGCGGGAGCACAGACCACTTCGCGATACGGGTCGTGTCGGTAATTGATCTATCATTTTCCTCTCTGTCCAGTTGACAGGTAGAACTCGGAAAAAAAACAATAAAATAAGACAAATAATAAAATAAAACACCCCCCCCACATTTTATTAACAACAGTTAATTACCTATGTCTAACACTATTTATTTACGCTTAGATAGGGAGTAATAATATCTACACCGCAAACCCCCCCGAATTCCGCTGCCTCGGCTCCCCCGCCGCATCAAACGTCCCGTTCGGGAGCCGACGGATTGCATGGGCGGTGCTGTCCCCAGGCGCGACCCAAGTGACATTGTGGCCGAGGGACTTCATGAACGCGACGGTGGCGTTGTCGTAGGCGTACTCGAACTCCACGTGGGTGGGGATGAGCTGGTCGTGGAGACGGGGCTGCGCCAGCGCTTCTGCGGCCGACATGCCCTGGTCGACGGTGTGGATGATGTTCTGCAGCGTGGCGGTGATGATGCGGCTGCCGCCGGCGGAGCCTGCGACGAGGAAGACCGTGCCGTTCGGGTGGGTTACGATCGCGGGCGTCATGGAGGAGAGGGGGCGTTTGCCCGGGCGGATGTAGTTCGCTGGGGAGGGGATGTAGCCGAAGGAGTTGGAGGAGCCGGGGGTGGAGAAGTCTATGGTTGGGCCTGATTAGTTTGTGTCTGGAAGGGAGGGAAGAGGATGTGGCGTACCGTCCATCTCGTTGTTCATGATGATTCCCGTCTCCGGGACCATCAGTTTGCTGCCGAAGAGGAGGTTGGTGGTCGTGATTTCGGAAATGGCGAGGCCGGTGTGGTCCACGGCTGCGATGTGCGAGGTGCCCGGGCTGGGCACGTTAGCGATGGATCACGTCGGTGGGACAGGGGGACACGTACGTGTTGAGACTCTCAAGTCCATCGGGGTCGTATGCCGACGCGTCTTGGGTCTTGGTGTCCAGGATCTTGCTATGAATCTCCTTGGTCGTCTCGTCGGACAGCATCTGCTTCTGGTACTCGTCCAATCCATCCAGGAAGTACGGGTCTCCCAGGTTGGTCCGCTGGCAATGAGTCAGTTAACCGCCTAAGCCATAAGCAAGTCACACCATCATACCTGGCCGTAGCCGAACCGGATGGCCTCGTCCATGCGGTGGGTGCTGAGGTTCACAGTCCCCGGGGCGAAGAAGTCATCGTACATGTCGAGGACCTTCAAGACATTGAGGGTCACAATCCCCGAGGATGGCGCCGTCGTGCTGTACACTTTGAACCCCCGGTAATCGATCTGCGCGACGTCGCGGATGGCCACCGTGTAGTTGCGCAGATCCTCCATGGTCATCGTGCCGTTGTCAGCCGCCAGGGCCGCGATCATCGCCTCTGCCAGCGGGCCAGAGTAGAAGGCGTCCGCGCCGTGGTTGGCGATCGTCTCCAGCGTGTCGGCGTAGCGTCGACGCGTGATCGTGTCTCCAAGGCCGAGACGGGTGCCATTGGGGGCGAAGTCCAGCGCCCAGGTCGGATTCTTGGTCAGGAAGTCCTCGTCATCTCCAACGGCCGACTTCATGTAGCGCACCAGATCCTCGGTGACGGGGAATCCCTGCCGTGCGGTCCGAATGGCGGGCTGCATCACGGTCGACCAGGGGAGCGAGCCGTACTTCTTGTGTAGATACTCCAGTCCGCGCACCTCGCCAGGGACGCCACTGTTACACATTAGCTGGTTTGGATTTTGCCAATGGGTCGAGTAAGATCTCACCTTGCGAGGCCACCCGTCGTCGATCCATCGGTGTTGTTCTTGAACATGTTCTCAAAGGCCGCCGCGGGAGCTGCTTCGCGAAAGTCGATGAATTCAAAGGTGTTATTGGGGGATTTGACCAGGAGGAAGCCGCCTCCTCCGATGCCACTATGATACATTCCTGTCATTATCAGCATTTCTCATTCTGTCTGTGTTGTTTGTAGTGATGTCCCTCTCTTTTCTCTCTAGGCTGGGAATACGAACCAACAACCCCGACACAAAACGTCGTCGCAACCATCTATATCCACCGTTAGCCCTCCCATCCAACCCACAACACCCCACGAGCGATACTCACAGCATCCGCCGCATTCCCACCCTTCAACAGCATCTCCGACCCATGGCGACTGCAGATATCACTCTCACTCGCCACAGCCCCCCGGTGACCGGGGCCAATTGCACCCAGCGCCCTCGTTCCACGCGCAGCCACCAACCGATCGGCCACCAGCGGCGACGGCACCACCCCGGGGACCTGCACCAGCAGCAGCAGTGCCAGGACCAGAGAGCCCGCAAAGGCGGCCCTCAAAAGACGAAACATTCTGCGTTGCCTACCAGCGTGCGCACGGTCGGGCTGCGATGCGAACCAGTCTTCTGGGAGCTATATCGCGTGTGGTCAGTCGTTGCAATGCTCGACGAAGAAGAAGAATCAACAGAAAGAGAACGAGAACGAAAATAAATAAAAAAAAGAGACACAGAGAATAACGAATATCTGCTGCCGATTGCGACTAAGACATGACAGGGGATACCGCAGCTTATTTATTGTATTCCAAACCGACGAACGAACCTCCTTCTCCACCTCGGATCCTGGACCCCTCTCGCGATCGCGCACGCCCATTGCGCATCCTACCACTAACTACCAAACTCGGCTGGTCGGAGAACTACCGTCGTTTCCCTATGGCTTGTTTGTCTTGGGGTAGGTCGCGGAGCGTACCATCGGAGAGATCCTAGCGCGGGGACGATCGGCGATTTGGGCGAATGCCGTTGGGGAGGATTATCGACGGTGTCTCTCTTTCTGGCGCTAGTATGAGACGCGGTCGAGGACGGGTGGATTTGCTCGCCGCGGACAAAGAACCTGGTGCGTCTTTTTTTATTTTTTTTTCTTTCCCCGGACAAAGAGCTTCGTGGTGATTTATGTGGCTTTCTTTTTAAGCTTCCGTTTACCGATAAAGAGGGGAGAGGGGAGGGTAGTATCGGACCCGATCGGTAGGTCGTAAGGGAGTGATCGGCGAGGAAGGGGGTCGCGTGTTCGTTCTGACAGGTTGGACGGTTGGCGATAAGGCAGAGATAGGGCAGCTGGTATCTGGCGATAACACGAGGCATCTCACCGTAGTTTCGATTTACCAATTATTGTCAGTCTATTGGGTGAGATACAGATTGGTATGGCATATCTGGCGATCTATCGGGTGACTTCCACCGTGCATCACCGGACCCACATCCTATCTGACGCGTGGATATTTTCCCGTAATTAAGGGCGAGGAGAGATAACGTATCCCATCCACATCTACACATGTCTGACACCATGACTGTTGAACTGGTTGGCTGGTTAAGGTATCATTCAATTCGTATCTCCTTCTATCTCCAACCCCACGGCTTGCCGCGTCCACGCGATGGTGTCCGCCCACGTGGATGGAATGTCCCCTGCGCCTTGCAGCACCGCGGCTACCATGCGTCGGCCCCAGTCGCCGACGTACCAGTGCTCCGAGAGCAGGTGCATGCCGACCCCGTAGTGCAGGAACAGCACCCGCGCCATCCAGTGCCCGTCCTTCAGACACGAGAGGAACGCCTCGTCGATGTTGACCGGCCATGCGATGAACCCCCCGTTGGGATACCCCATCGGCCATCGCGAGGTCGCCTCCTGCAGGAGGGCACAGGCCCTCCGGTAGCCGGCCTGGTAGGACTCGTCCAGACTGTCGATTGCGATCTGGATCTTCTCGAGGGATTTCTGGAGCGCTCTACGGGGGTTAGTATTGGGCGGAAGAGGGGGAGGGGCACATGACGTACTCTCGAATTCGCACAAATTTAGGGTCATTGGGTCTATGGGTGGTGGTTAGAGTAGTATTCCATACGAAAGAGAGACGAGATAGATACTGACATAGGAATGTGACCGGTTTCGCCCGCGCCGTCGTGCTTGTAGACCAGCCAGCCCCGCAGCTCCCCAACATGTTCCATGTCGTTCAGCTGCTCGAACAGCAAGGCGCAGCCGGCCATCAGACGGCGCACTTCGAGGACTTGAGTCAGCGGGTCGAACGTGTGGAGGTGACGATCTTGCGAGATGCAGGGGTAGGCTGTGGCGCAGAGCATGATGAAGATGGAGCAGATAAAGGCGGGCCCGCTCTCTTCCCGCGTCAGCTCGGCCAGGACCCGACTGAAGGCGGAGCACGCGCGGTTCTGGTACTTGAGCGCCGCCTCCAACCACATGCCCTTGTCGTCGGGGTCCCGCGATGCCAGATGCAGCGCGGCCAGCGCGAGAAGACTGTCCAGCAGAAACGGGGCCCCCATGGCCAGTCGCGGCACGACCATCTGGAAATGGTCGGGCCCGAGGTTGGCCTGGAGGAGGGTGGTGTAGGTGTCGGTGAGGTAGTGGTGGAATAATCGCATCTCTAACATTCGCGTGGGCAGCGACGGCTCCTCGGCGGGGGTTACCTCCTCCCCGCCCTCGCGGGGGGTGGATGGCGGCCGGGTATCACCGTCGCTCGAGCTGGGCGGGGGGTATATGCACTCGAGTTTCCTCTTGCGACATAGCCCACACTTGGGAGTCCCTTCGTCGCACTGGTTGATGTGGTCAATATCCGGTCGATCCACTCGGTAAGGGGTTTGAGAGCGGACGGGGATGATGGTCTAGCCGCATAGACGACCGGTCCACGCCCCCAGTGACAGGTGGGAACCAGTGAGGCGACATACCTTGACATGTCTCCGTTTACAGTGTAAACATCCCTTGCGGGACTTGGTATGACTGCGACGGGAGGGCATTCAGACAGGGGATCGGAGAAATGACGTATGGCGGGCGCCCCGATCAATGAATTAGGTTTGGTCGCGATGACTATCAAGAAGAGCCTGATTGGAAGACACGCGCAAGGGATGGGGCCTGCCCTGACGGGTTGGTCAAGAGTCCAATCTGTGAACACGCTCGTTCGGTCTGCACTACTGGACAGAGAATAGACGGCAAACCCCGTCGGATCCTGGAGGTCTGGGGAAAATTGGAGACGAAATTTGAGACTCCGTTCCGGCAGGGGAAAAAACATGGGGGAATCCGGAACGGTCTGGCCGATCGTCTGACTCAGCGATTTGCCAGTTGGCGCACCAATTGGGGAGATGGACCACCGGCAACGGGATGAGGGCTTGTCGGATTGAGATGTGAGGGATCCGGACAGATCGATGCATCATCTTACTGTCTCACAAAATGAAGAGACCCGTTGGAGGGCCGGTGGTGATCTTCCGGTTCCTCGTGAACGGGTCAGGGTGCATTGCGGTTGGACCTGCGAACGACTCCTGCAGGACATAGGTCCGTCGAATCGGTTGACAGATGACTCTCACATGAGAGAAAGCTGGATGAAGAAAAGATGACAACACATCCACCAGACTATCTCAATGTCAGATGCAGGGGCGCGTAGGGATGGAAGAACTCGTCCTCCGTCCACTGCAGCCGGCCCACCCGAGACACACCTTTATTAAACCAACGTACACAAGCTTCGCCGCGATAGACTGTAGCCCGACAAGCTTTAGCGTAATGAATCGACCGAGACCTCTAGCTGCATGGAGTGGACCAGGGAAACCCACGGCATGGACACTAGCCGTGGGATGGCTTTTTGCCGTCCTCATTTACCGAACATGGCCGAAGTTGACCTCACGACAATGGCACAGAAAACATTGCCAATCGCTATAGTAGAAAGTGTGAGAAAGTCTGGATTCTCCGGAAGTCGGCACTGCATATTCATGATCCAAAGAGTCGCCTTGGTTGGAAGAAATTATCGACAAGATCCATTCTGTCCATTGGACTCGGCATGGACAAAGCACGGGCGGGACATGTCTCGTTCTAGCTGGACTCGGTCAGCCCGTCGTCTCTCCCATGTAATCCATGTTCCAGGGGCCGTAAAACCCTGGTCCTGCGCAGGCGTCAGCAGGCCGACGGGGTCCACTCTCGGTGTGATCAATTTGAGCGAAAGTATACGGTGTGGGCCTCGTTCAGGCAAGGTCCCGGCTTGAGCGACAAAGTTAAATGGTATTGCTCTGTCAATGACGAGACAGAAATATGATCCAATTGGCCAATCGAGTCAATTGAGGTAATGGGAGCCAAGAAATATATCAAAGTGCAATCGTGGTAGCGGTCATGGTGGTGGAGGAGAAGAAGAGAAGACCGACCGTCGGAGTATCAGATCAGATTAGATGGGATGATTTTATCAGATGGAAGTTTATTCTGTCCCAAACTTCCTCCTCACCGTCTTGTCGTCATCTCATCCCGGGTACTTCTTTGTCCCATATGATTGATAATAATAATAATAATAATATGTTCAATGGTTGATGACGATGCTGATTATCTTACTATGATTCTAGTCTAGATCGACGTCCTATGTCTGATCTCCAGCGGTCGCACTCACGGCATCCCCCGAAGCCAACACCACCGATCAGACCACACGATGAGAATTCAACGGATCAGTGGCTAATTGCCAAGGAACTCGTCCCGTTTCGTCCCTGCTAGTCTCGTCCGGTGGTGACCAGGCGTGAAATCACGGCGCAGCGGGTCCACCCGGGAAATTGACAGCCTCATACTGGAGTCGAGAGTGGTGCATGAATCGCCACGCTGATTGATATCTGCGCATCCATATTCAATCATCATCCAGAGATCTGATCCACGGTCGTTCCTCATCTCTTTCTCACCATCTGATAACTCCGAATTCCGGAGGATTGGGTTGGAATGCAGCCTGGGCTCGCGTGGGATCCCACAGCAGCGAATCAACCGGTGGATCCGAGTGGGGTTATCCTGCGGTCTCTGACGAGATGACTGGCACGTCCATTGCCGCAACCGGTCGACCGTGCTCCCTTCGGCTATCTATCAAGGCTACCCTGCGACATTGACCGATGTCATGAGTTGGGGATGGGGTGGAAATATAAGGGAGAGTAGGGAATGAGGGGTCCGATGGCAGACGAAAATGAACTGACGGGAATAATATCCGGCATCGACCTCAATATCGGAGGATATCTTCTGTTCTCCAATACTCCCAGTCCACCAAATAAGTTATCTGATCCGTGGCTGACGAGCACTATCTGATCCGGCACCGCGTCTGGTGCGGCCCAGGGGAAATTTCCCTCGCGTTCTCAACTCTCTTCTCCACTGCCGATCCAAACTTCCTTCCTATCGGACCTTCTGATTGCTTAATTTCATTTCCCCTCCCACTTAGTGCACGATCCTCTTTTTCTTTTCCTTCTTTTCTTTTTTTTTTCTTCCTCTTCTGTGGCTTGTTTTTTACGGTTGGATTTCCCATGTTGGTGTCGTCCTTCATGTTCTCTCTCTCTCCAACCTTCCTCCTGCCTGTCCCGTGAGATCCTAACCCACGCCGTCCTTGTCCGTGACAACACCGTCAAGTGGGAATCAAAGCGCTCCTCTCCACGATGGGGGTCGTCGACAAAATTCGGGCTTTTACGGAAAAGCCATCCGCGGCCACCGACACCAATCTCTCGGGGGAGGTCTACCCCAAGCAGGAGGCCCCTATGGAGGCCCAGTCCGACCCGGATGAGTCTCAAATGAGTCTGGAGGAGCGCGAGGATCGGGAAAATCGAGCGCATCCCGACCAGGTGACGCAAGATGCCCAGCTCGGTCAGCAAAAGGCCGAGGCCATGGCCCTGGTCTGGAGCAAAAAGGCCCTGTTTGCAACCTACGCCTGGTAAGGAGCCATCGTATCTGGACGAGGGACCCGGCTAACGGTGGGAAACAGGATCTGGCTGTGCTTCTTTCTGCTGGCCTTCCAGTCGGCCATCAGCACCAGCGTCATCAATAATGTCTACGCCAACTTCAAGTCCGCCCCGCAAGTGAGTACCGCCAACATCTTGTACAGTATCATCGGGGGGGTTCTCCGCTTGCCCATTGCCAAGACCCTCAACCTCTGGGGTCGTGCCGAGGGCTTCCTCGTCTTCGTCGGCGTCTACACCCTGGGCCTCATTATTACCGCCGCGTGCAACAACCCGGACTCCTACGCCGCCGGCTACACGCTCTTCTGGGTCGGCTACGAGGCCCTCTACTACATCCTCGACGTCTTCATCGCCGATACCTCCGGGCTGCGGAACCGTGCCTTCACCTTCGCCTTTGCGCAGACCCCGTTCATCTGCACCGCGTTTACCGCCCCCTTGGCCGGTCAGGCCTTCGTCAGTGGGCCCGGCTGGCGCTGGGCCTACGGGGCGTTTTGCATCATCCAGCCGGTCATCTTCTCGCCGCTGGCCCTTGTGTTCAAGTACTACGAGCGCAAGGCCGAGCAGGCCGGCCTGCTGCGGCACGAACGGAGCTCCCGTACTGTGATGCAGTCTATCATCCACTACATTCACCAGTTTGACAGTACGCTCCTCCTTCTCTCCCTCTCTCTATTTCTTTTTATTAACTTGACCAGTCATCGGTGCCGCTCTCTTGATGGCCGCCTGGATCCTCGTCCTCCTCCCCTTCAGTCTGCAGTCGTACGGCCAGGCGCAGTACAAATCGGCCACCTTCATCGCCATGCTCGTCGTCGGGTTCTGCCTGTTCTTCGTGTTCGCGGCATGGGAGAAGTGGATGGCGCGCGCGCACTTCATCCGCTACGAGCTGGTGAAGAACCGCACGGTGCTGGGCGCGACCATCATGGCGGCGCTCACCTACTTCAGCTTCTACTGCTGGGACCTGTACTTCCAGAACTTCTGCCAGGTCGTCTACGGGCTGAACATCGACATGGCCGGGTACATGATGCAGATCTACAACGTCGGCTCCTGCTTCTGGGGCGTGATCTTCGGTCTGTGGATCCGCTACACCCGGCACTTCAAGTACTCGTGTCTGTGCTTCGGCCTGCCCCTCATGCTGCTGGGCTCCGGGCTGCTCATCCACTTCCGCGGCACCGAGCAGGGCATCGGGTACGTGGTCATGTGCCAGATCTTCATCGCCTTCGGCGGCGGCACGCTCGTCATCGGCATGCAGATGGCCGTCATGGCGGCGGCCGACCGTGACGGCGTCCCCATGATGCTCGCCGTGCTCCAGCTGTTCAACAACCTGGGCGGCGCCGCGGGATACGCCGTCGCCGCGGCCATCTACAACAACACTTGGGCTGAAGCGCTGCTGCGTAAGATCCCCGCCAGCGACAAGCCCAACTGGAACAAGATCTTCATGGGCGGCTACCTCGAGCAGTGGAAGTACCCGATGGGATCGCCGACCCGCGATGCCATCAACTACGCGTGGGGACAGAGCCAGATGTACGGGTCGATCGCGTCGACGGCCTTCCTGGCGCTGGGCATTCCGGCTATTGCTATCTGGAAGAACTACAACGTCGATCGCAAGCAGAACAAGGGAACGGTTCTGTAGTGGCATGTATATGGAATGTGTCGACTGTATATACGGGGGCTGTGAGAACTGTGATACCCGGTGAGTGGAGGAGAATCGACGCAAGGAGTATATAGTGATGCGTACCGATTAATGTTGTATATTATTTTCACGCTATAAATACTGTTATACCATCAGGATCAGATCCTTGATCGAGCAGGGTTACATTTCCCCGCATTGAGTCCACTTCCAATGGATTATCCTGCATTCTCTATCTCTGTCGATCCATCCCCGTTTAGATCCCTGTCTAGCGAAACAGCAGGTTACACTGCATCGCGCGCAATGCGTTCAGATTCCCATCCATCCCTTGACCTCCATCAACATCACCACTCTCTCTCCCCCACCACCGGCCATGCAAATCTACCTCCCATGGCTCTCCCTCCTCTGGACCGTCCTCGTCCAGTCCAAATCATCCCCCCCAGACGTCCCCAAAAATGACATCCTCCACTTCATCGACCCCCTCATCGGCTCCACAGACGGCGGCAACGTCTTCGCCGGCGCCAGCCTCCCCTACGGCATGGCCAAAGCTGTCGCCGACGTCGACGGCCAAAACACCAGCGGCTTCTCCACAGACGGTAGCAAAGTGACGGGCTTCTCGGCGCTCCACGACTCCGGCACAGGCGGGAACCCCTCACTGGGCAACTTCCCCCTCTTCCCGCAGTTCTGTCCCGACGACCGCCTCGACCACTGTCGCTTTCCCAAGGCCGCTCGCGCAGTCCACTACAGGAATGACTCGGTCGTCGCCCGGCCGGGATACTTCGCCCTCGGGCTGGACAGCGGCATCGACGCCGAGATGACGACTACCGCCCACGCGGCGCTCTTCCGCTTTCACTTCCCTGCGCAGCCTGCGACGTCCGGCGCAGACACACACGCGAAGCCCATGATCCTCCTAGACCTAACAGACCTATGGGACAGTCGACAGAACGCGTCCATCGACATCGACGCCCAAACCGGCACCATCCGCGCAAACGGCACCTTCCTCCCCAGCTTCGGCGCGGGCACGTACAACTCCTACGTGTGCGTCGACTTCGCGGGCGCGCGCGTCCACGACTCCGGCGTGTGGGTCAACGACGGCGCAGACACCCATCCCAAGCGCCTGCCGTTCGTCCCCCGCGGCTTCAACAACTTCTACCTGGAAGCAGGGGGGTGGGTGCGCTTTGAACAGCCCCGGACGGGCACGGTGACGGCCCGCGTCGGCGTCAGCTACATCAGCACGCAGCGCGCGTGCGACAACGCCCAGCGCGAGATTCCCCGTCCGCTGGACAATTTCGACGCCGTGCGCGCCCACGCCGAAGACGCCTGGCGCCGGAAGCTCAGCCCTGTCTCCGTCGTCAAACCCGGGCGCGCCAGTCGCGAGCTGCAAACTGTCTTTTGGAGCGGTCTCTACCGCACGATGCTCGATCCGCAGGACCTGACGGGTGAGAATCCCCTGTGGGATAGTGGAGAGGAGCCGTACTTCGACTCGTTCTACTGCATCTGGGACTCGTTCCGCGCGCAGCACCCGCTGCTGACTATCGTTGATCCGGAGGCGCAGTCGCGCATGGTCCGCAGCTTGCTCGACACGTACCGCCACGAAGGCTGGCTCCCGGACTGTCGGATGAGTCTGTGCAAGGGCTGGACGCAGGGCGGGTCCAACGCCGATGTGGTGCTGGCTGACGCCTTCGTCAAGAATCTCACTGGCATTGACTGGGGTTTGGCGTACGAGGCGCTCGTCAACGACGCGGAGAACGAGCCCCTCGAGTGGTCCACGCATGGCCGGGGGGGCCTGTCCAGCTGGAAATCGCTGAACTATATCCCCTACAGGGACTTCGACCCCGTCGGGTTCGGGACCAACTCGCGGAGTATTTCTCGGACGGTCGAGTACGCTTACAATGATTTCTGTGTTGCGACTGTAGCGAGGGGCCTGGGCCACGCTGCCGACGCGGATAAGTACCTCGCGCGCTCGGCGAACTGGATCAATCTGTTCAAGGAGGACCAGACGAGCTCGGTCAATGGCTCGGACCCCGGTTTCGTCGGCTTCTTCCAGCCGCGGTATCGCAATGGAACGTGGGGGTATCAGGATCCGATCGCGTGCAGTGCGCTGGCGTCGTGGTGCTCGTTGACGAGTAATCCGTCTGAGACGTTTGAGTCGAGCGTTTGGGAATATCAATTGTACCTGCCCCTCCTCCTCCGCAGTACCTTCTACACTCGTTCCATAAGACTAACAGAACGATAGCTACGTCCCCCACTCAATGTCCACCCTAATCGACACCCTAGGCGGCGACTCCGCCTTCACCTCGCGTCTCGACTTCTTCCACGAGTCGGGCCTCGCAGACCTAGGCAACGAGCCTGTCTTCCTGACCGTCTTCCAATACCACTACGCAGGGCGGCCCGCGCTGTCCGCCGCGCGGGTGCGATCTTACATCCCGTCGAGATTCAACGCCTCGCACGGCGGCCTCCCCGGGAATGATGACTCCGGCGCGATGGGCGCGTTTGCGTTCTTCGCGATGGTGGGCTTGTTCCCGTCGCCGGGGCAGAACGTGTATTTGATTACGCCGCCGTTTTTGGACGAGGTGCGGTTTGAAAGTCCTGTTGGTGGGGGGGCGGCGGTTGTTAGGGTTGCGAATTCGTCTACGCCTGCTGGGGGGGGAGGAAAAGGGGTGGCTATACAACGTGCTACGCTCAATGGCCGTCCGTATAGGAAAAGCTGGATTGGGCATGAGTTTTTTACGCATGGGGGCGTGCTGGAGTTGGTGTTGGGGGAGGAGGAGACGGATTGGGGGAGGGCTGTGGGGGATAGGCCGCCTAGTTGGTAGTTCTTACTGCTTTTTTACTATAGTATACATGTAGTATACTACGTATGCTATGCCGTATGTATATATATACTATGTAGGAGGTAGTGTAGGTTGGTTTAGGTAGTGTGGGTTGATCGTGATGTCCGGTGTAGATTGTGTGTATACCGGCCAATGTAGGCGCGTGGCAATGGCATATACGAAGACTATATTATATATATATAGTTCTCTATATTTTATGGAAGCAGCAGATTTTGTTAATACCAGCTCTAAGAGACATTAATAAACTGATAAAGCTAGCATACTATAAATACAATATACTAAGCCCACTACATAGTTAAGATCGAGCCATTAGCCATGAAAGACATCAATAAACATAAGATACATAATCTAACCCACAAGCTAACTACCTAGCAATCAATCAATCAACCAGTCAAGCTGATAACTCCATCTCCACCGTCTAATGACCGCGCCGAACAATGCTAATGCCTGCTAGATGCGATCAATCAGTCACTAACGTATCGAACTAGCGGCATTACTTTCGTCATGACATTGGAAAATAATCTGCACGAGCAGCCAAAGTCAGAGGAAACATCTAACGGGATGTATCTTCCTCCTTGGTTGCTCCAGCCCCAGCTGCTGCCTCCCGCACAGCTTCAACAGTAGCTGCTGCATCCTCATCCTCATTCTCATCCTCATGCGCAGACACAGACACCGGTACAGGCACAGGTACAGGCAAGTCACCACTATCCCGTACTTCTCCTGCCTTCTCCTTCTCCTTCTCCTCCGCTTCCTCCTTCTCCTCCGCCTCCTCCCAACTATCCGCGACAGGCTCCGCAGCAGGTTTCAGAATCTGCTTCGCAGCGCCGACACCAGACCGCAACACAAGCCTATTCTTCCGCGGTGCACCCCCCGCAACAGCAGCAGCCGCCGCAGCGGAATCACCCATAAGCGCAGCATACATCGTGGCTCCGCCGATCGACGACGGAGTCGGCGGCGCAAGCGGCGTCGAGCTCCGACTGCTACTCCCGCTGGGCCCTCCCCGCCTCGACGAAGCGGCCGCGACCTGCGCCCAGCCGCCTGCGCCGTCTCCCCCGCTGGCGGCAGCGGCCGCGCGGGCAGCCTCGCGCTGGGCTTTGGCTTCTGCGGCCGCTGCGCGCTGGGCGTCGCGCTCTTTGAGACGCTCGCGCTCGCGCAACTTGACGCATTCGGAGACGCTCATGCCGCCGATGCCGATTGTGGTTGTGCCGTTGCCGGTGCCGAAGGGCGGGGGCGTCCATGTTGTGGGGCGCAGCACGAAGACGTGCCGGTGGGGCTCGGGGTCGTAGCTTTCGCTGGTGAAGCCCCAGTCGGCGGCGAGGGAGTGCGTGAAGGCGCGGAGGGTGGACTTGGCGGGTTGGAAGCGGACGGAGCGTTGGGTGGGGGTGGCGTTGAGGGCGAGGGATTGGAGGCTCGTTTCGCAGGCTTGGATGGCGGAGAGGGGGGATGTGGAGGAGGCTTGTAGGTACAGGTCGAGGGTTTCGGCTGAGTAGGGGAGGTTGGTGGAGGAGATGTTCTGCGCGATGGTTGTTGTTGGGTTGATGTCGACGCCGAGGGCGGATGCGAGGGAGCGGTTGCGCTCGAGGCGCGCGCATTCGTCGTCGCAGGTTAGTGGGGTTGAGGCTGGTGAGCGCGGTGGCTGCTGGACTTGGCCCTTGGAGGCGACGGCTTTGGCGGCGCCGCAGAGACGCGTCTGGCGCAGGCGACCGCAACCACATGTCACTGTGATTTTGGTCGGGCAGGGCGTCTTCTCCGCGCAGGGGTACGGCGCGTGGCACGGTTCCGTGCACGGGTGTCCGCACATGGTCTTGGTCTTGCCGCAGGGTTGCTGGCACGGCCGCGAGGCGTCCTCGCAGTCGCCCGGCCGGTGGCAGTTCTTCTGGCAGGTGTGGGAGCCGCATTTGAGCAGTTCGCCGCAGACTTGGCCGCACCGTGCGTCGGCTAGCCAGCAGGGCTGGTTCTTCAGCGCCCGTCGGCCGCACAGGCAGGTCTTCTCCGTCAGGTACGGGCACTTGGGGCACTGCTCGTCGTCTGAGTGGCAGTTGTGTGGCGTCTGGGGGTGGCCGCAGGGTTTGGGCCGTTCGCAGGGGAACGAGCACGGTGGCGGCTGCGTGCCACAAGGCAGCGGCGGGTGGAGGACCGTTCGACCGCAGTGACAGGCGACCTCTTCGAAGATGGCCTCCCGGCAAGTGTTGCAGGGTCCCTTGTGGCAGATCTCCGGGCATGTGTGGCGTCCGCATTTCAGCATCCGGCCACACACCCGCGTGCAGATGTGCTCGGCTTCTACGTCCTCGTCGCTGGGGCGCAGGTGGGCCTTGAGCTTCCGCCGCAGGGCCTGGCGCTCGAGCGCCTTCTGCTCGCCGGGGCAGCATCGCTCGGTGCACGCGTGGCGGCCGCAGTGCAGTCCCGCGCGGCAGACCCGGAAGCACTGCGGCGGCTCCATCGTCCCCTGGTGGCAGATGGTCTTGAACGTGTTGCGTCCGCAGCGGCAGCTGATGGGCACCGTGCGGCGACAGACCCCGCATGGGCCCGTGTGGCAGATCATGTCGCACGAGTGTCCGCAGGGGAGGATCTTGCCACAGGCCTTCTGGCAGTTCGGGATCGGGTCCTCACACGACGTCCGCGGCGTATAACCCGGAGTCTGGTCCAGCGGCGTCTTCCCGCAGGGACAGTCAAGGACGACGTCCGGCGACCGCGGGCAATGGGCGGGTTCCGCGTCTTGCGGGTGGCAGCTCTTCTGGCAGAAGTGGACGCCACAGTCGAAGGGCCGATTGCACTGCTCCCCGCATGCAAAACAGCCCGTCCAGTGCTCGACATGTCCGTCGCGCTGCACCTCACTGTCCATCTCCTCGTCCTTGGAGCTACACAGCATCTCCGTCTCCGCCTTCCCGCAGTAGCAACGCGCTTCGATCTTCACCTCGCACGCCCCGCAGAGACCCTCGTGGCACGGCCGAGAGCAGGTGTGCTCCCCGCAGGGTAACAGATCCCCGCAGATCTCCCCACAGCTCCATCCATTCTCGTAGTCAGTATCTCGACAGCGCTTCGTAGTCGAATTCCTCCCGCAGAAGCAATCCTGCGTCGGGCCCATCGCGGTACAGGGCGCACACGGACCCGCGTGGCAGGTGGCATCGCACGGGTGCGGGCAACCCTTGCGCAGTCGCGAGCAGGTTTGCCCACACGAGTGCGGCGGAAGACCAGGCAGCGGACGGGGGTCGACCTCCTTTCCGCACCAGCACGTGTAGCTCGAGGGGAAGACCTCCTGCGCCAGGTTGCACCCGGGACATCGCCAGGCCCGGGGTTGAGGGGTGTCGCCCTCTTCACCCCGCCGACGGGCCGCATCCTGCGCCGCGGCGCCTTCATTCTGCGACCATTTCTTGACGCAGCTCAGATGGAAGACAGTCCAGCACAGTCCACACGACCAGACCCGCGATCTCCGCCCCAGTTCTCCCGTGCAGATCGGACATTCGTAGAGGGTGTGGGCGATGTCTTCGTGGATGCGGGTGGCGATATCCGGTGCCGTCGATTTCGTCGTCACCTTGGGCGGCGGCGGGGGGGGTTTCGCCTTCGCCTTCGCCTTCGATTTCCCCTTAGACGGACCCGCGGTGGATTTCTCCAAAACGTCTCCATTCGGCATCCCACCGGGGACAAACGCCGGCGCATCGGCCCTCAATCCCTCCCCCACCCCGTTTTCCTGTGGTCGTTGCGCATGTTCCTCTTCTCCTTCGTCCGCTTCCGCCCCCGCCACACGCTCCGGCCGGGTCAACCTGCCCTGGAACCGCCGCCCGGAGCTCGACACTCCCGTATCAGCGTCGTGAACGCGTCCTTGACGACGACCGCGACTTCCTCCTCCTCCTCCTCCTCCTCCTCCTCCTCCTCCTCTGCGCCCTCCTGTCTTCGGACCTCTGCGTGGACGGGGGTTTTCATCGCTCGTTCCGGCGGTGGGTGCTTGCAGCGCACGAGTCTCCAACGGTGGCTGTAGTTGCGGTTGCGGCTGCGAATCCGTCTGTGTCTGTCGTGGCGCGCCACGACTGCCGCGACCCCTGCCTCCGCGGCGGGGATTTCTCGGGCGGGGGGCGCTTCCGTCTGCAACGGCGGCCACCGGGGCGTGGGCGTCTGCCATAGTCGGCACGGTCGAGTGAAGCAAATGCGGTGCGCTGTTGGGTGCGCTCATGCAGGTGATGGACGTGAGATTGGTAGTAGCTATGGCCGTGGTAGGTAGGTAGCTCAGTCGACCTCGGTCAACGAGGTAAACACGCGGTGTGTGGACGTTCCCGCCAAATATGCAACAAGGACGAGAGAAAGAAGACAATCCACCAGAGTCGTGGTGTGAACCTGTCTCGGGAGAGGAAGGGAGAACCAAGCGGTTCCTTAACTGATGTCGGGGAAGAAGGAGAAAAAGACGTGAGGAGAAGAGGATCAAATGGAAAAATGTTGGAGTGGCGGAGGATCGGCGGGCGGTGATTGGATGGGGTATGACTCTTATGCTATACAGCATGAGTCATAGTCTTACTCATGTTCATTAACACGACTCATGGTTATTATATGTTATATTGTTTATATTATATTTATAGAATGATACTCATTGGTCATTCTCTGGATCATTCTGATATTGATCGGATAATTGCTAAGTAGAATAGATTGAAACAATGCTATGCCATGGAAATGCCTCCAAGAATCTCCTGAATCCCCTCCCTATACATCAATCATCTCGCATCATTCATCAATCAAAAGAAAAGCACCACCTCCCCCCGTTCATTCTGTTTCACCCGTAACGTCCGCCACAGCTCCTTCTCGTCGTCCATGCGCCGCTCACGGTCCGCGCGACTACGACCCGTCTCCCGTCCGCGGTCGGCGTCAAACTCGTCCGTGACGTCGCGGTGGAACCGTTTCAACACCTTGTTCATCGAGAATCCCCGTCCGCTCTCGGGGCCCTTCGTCACGAGCGACAGGAAGTGCGCCGCCATCTCCTGTTGCAGCGCGTCGGGGTGGTTCGGCTGGCGGTAGACGACCATCTCGTGGCCGTGGTCGCCCCGCGGGGCGGGGTCCGGGTATTCGATCTCGCGGAGGCGTCGCAACGGCCGGTCCCCGTCGATCGGGGCGCTGCTCTTGCGCTTGGACTTGCGCGCGTCCGGGGCGGCCACCGGGGTGCCCCGCACGCGGCTTGTCTTCTTGGATGATCGGGCGTCGACCGCCCCGCTCTGGCCGTCGTCGGAGGAACCCCGGCGTCGGCTGCTGCGGGCGGCCCGGTCGGTGCCGTTGCTGCTGGTGGAGGCGACGGAGCCGCCGAACATGGAGGAGACGAGCCGGCCGGCCCGGTGCTTCATGGAGATGCCCAGGCCGGGGTCCCCGCCGGCGGTCTCCTTGTCGTCGCGGCGCGTGCGCTTGATGGGCGAGGAGGGGTCCTGGTAGCGGCGACGCGGGTGGTCCGCGGGCCCGTCGCCGGCATCGGCATCGAGCGACGGGGACCGCATCATGCGATTGAGCCCGCCCGTGAGGCCGGAGTGGTTTAGCATGGGCGTGCCCGGGTGGTTGACGACGCTGGACGGGGCCTCCCCCATGGGGGTGTCGACGTCGTCCCGGCCGTGGTCGTCGGTGCGACGCTTGCGTTTCTTGTCGCTGGTGGTGGCCGCGCCGTCGGTGCGCGCGGACCGATCCTTCTTCTTCTTCGGGGCGGGGGTCATGAACTCCATGGACACGGTGGGAGCGGCCTTGTTGGGGTAGACCGAGGGCGGGATGGGACCCGAGCCGTACGAGAAGCCGTTCTCCTCGTAGGCGACGTCGTATTTTTTGTCCTCGTCGTCGTCGTCGTCGGCGTCGGCTCCCAACTCGGCCAGGGCCTGGCTGGTCTCAAAGACAGACGGGGCGTGATCGACCATCTTCATCTGCTCCTTGGGACCGGCCACGGAGACCTTGGACGCGTTGGGTGTCTCCGAGGTCACAAGGAAATCGAAGACGTTAACGGGCTCGGCGTCTTTCGAGCGGGGTGTCGCATGGGTCGGTTTCTTGGAGTCACTGGGAGGCGGCGAGGGAGCAGGCGGCGGAGGAGCGGCGGTGGTGCTCGCGGGGTTGTCGGCATCAGGAGCGTCCTCGACGTAGGGTGCACGATGGCCGTTGGCGGGTTTGGAGGCCTGCTTGGCGTTGTTCGTTCCCTGATTGCTGCTGCTGCTGTTGGTGTTGTTGTTGTTGCTGTTGTTGCGGCGCTGGTTTTTCTCGGGCTTGGGTTTATATAGGGCCCCCTCGTACTTTTGGGCCTCGGTCATGCACGTCTGCAACATGGCAAGCCAAGTCAGTATTGGGTCTAAGGACCAAATCATCCTCAGGGCGTCGGAGCTGTCAATCCCCACCCAGCGCCGGCGTGGCTGGCCAGGAATGGACCCCATTCGCGATCCAGGCTCCACTCGCCGCGATGAAGGAAACACAACCGGTTTCAGAGGTCATCGACACGCGCGACCAGCTCGGAGACAGCCCATGCACCATCATCGGAAGGAAGGACATACCGTATGCGACCGATAGTCGGTGCCCCAAAAATGGGTCATGCAATCGATGCAGGTGAAGGAGGCACCGCGACAGCGATTGCGATGGGGATCGAGTTTCTTCTTGGTGAGGATATCGCCACAATTCTGTCCCCCAGCCGATCGTGTTAGCTCTGTGAGAGTCGGTCAAGGCACGACGCCTGACTCGAGTGGGGACGGGGGAAGGGATGCGTTGGTAGTGGATCACCGATTCACCACCCACTGGCCGGGTACCAACTCACCTCGCAGGAGAAAGAGACCATGTTGACCCCGCTCTTGCGTCGATGCGCGACTCTGGTTGGGTTGCAAGAAGTCGGTGAGAGGGGGAGATGGCGTCAAGGAATCCGGGCGCGACTCGTTCGGGGGAGATACGCTAGACCGACTGATACCCAAGATGGGACCACACGATCGGATATATTTATGAGGAAGAGACGGGATGAGTGGTCGAGAGAAAGGTGAGGAGAAATTTAATCTGGTGTCTGAACGCGACAGAGTCGAGTGGAAGGGGAGCGATATGCGACGCCGGAGGGATAGGAGAGAAAGAAGAAAGGTCAGATGTTGCGCTTTGGGGGCCTTTCTTTCCAGTCCGTTAATTGGACTGGGGTGGGTAACGAGGTTCAGCTGATCCGTTGGAAATGGAGAGAAACTGAGGAGAAAGTGAAGCCAAAGAAGAGAATCGAGAAAAGTAGAAAAAAAAATAACAGAAAAATAGAGAAAAATAGAGAAAATAAAAATAAAAATGCGATAAAAAAGATAAGAGACGCTAGTCCGGTTTGGGACGGGTTTGCTGCCTGGGGAAACAGGCACTCATAGATCGATAAGATAGCGATATAGAGATATGATATAGATATGATATAGATGTAGTTGAAGATATAGATATAAATACGAATACAGAGTAGAGTAAGATAGAAAACAGATATACAGTAGAATACACTCCAATCCCGCCAATATACCAATCCCGTGCAAATTACAATCCTCAAGGCGACCATCCCATCCCCTGTTTCGTCCCTCCAAGCGAGGGCATCCTAGGTTTCAGCTTCTCCTCCTCTTGGTCGATCAGAGAGTCAACCGGTTGAGAGGAGGATCCACATCCCTGATTGCAGACACTGTCGGGTGGTCATGAAACGGTGATCATGGAAGAAAGGGTGGTGGCGACTGTGGTCAGCCGCGCGGGTCATGGATTGGGTGGCATCATGCGGATGGGTTTTTTATAGATTGTCTATACCTATATAACTATACCGGGGTTTTTATTTGAAGGGGTTGTAGATTTTATATATATACATCCGGGGATCTATATACACATATACATATAGATACAGATATAGATAGATAGAAATTAAGATATATACACCAGAAAATTGTCTATGGAGAATGTCCCATAAATCACATGCGACACCCGACGAACATCCCAGATCCCAAGACGAGTCGCATACAAAGACATGCAGACGGACCTGTTCCAGTCCGGATCCAGATCCAGATCCGATCCAGATCCAGGCGGAACGACAATTCCTCACGCTGGCAGACCCTTCCACCAGACCCTTCCAGCGATCCCGCGCCAGTCGAGACGGTGTCGCCCCGGGTTTCGATCGAATCCTTGTATGCCCGAGCCGCGTCCTGGGCGGGGTGCCAGGATTGGAATCGGGGAATAGTAAAGGCTGGAAAGAGAAAAAGCAAGAAGGCTAAAGAAAGAGAAACAGAAAAAAGGAAAGGAAAAGAGGGAAAGAAAGAAAAGAACGAGTGTCCTAATAATCCCCATCTGGTCAGCAGCCTGTGTGGTGCGGGGAAGAAGCAAGGAAGGTGGAATAGATAGGACGAATAGTCCCGTGGATCTCCAACGCACAGGTTCCTTCTCACCATCATTGACTCTCTTCATCAGACCCATTACCAGCGTCGACTGCATCCCTCTCCTTCTTCGGCGAGACGCCATCGCCATCGCCGTCTCCATCTCCATCCGCCTCCTCACCAGCGCACCCACAATCATAAAAATCCCCAATCTTATTACAGTCAAACTCGGGCTTCTCCAGCATCACATTAACCTCATTATGGATAAAACACCCCCATCCCGCAGCCGCATTGCGCGACGACACCTGCGGCGGGTACTTTTGCAGATGGCCCTGGAAATGTGAGGCGCATTCGCCGCTGAACAGGTCACACAGTCAGCGGACCACCCAGCTAGCCGATAGGGAGACAGGGAGGGAGGGAGGGAGGGCCAGAGTGAAATTATTATAAGCTCTGCACTTTGCACAACATCACATACCACGGGTAGAGTCGCGCAAACATGTAAATGTAAGAGCGCAGTGTCTCCTGCTGCTCCGTCGTCGGTTTCTCCGGATACCGCGCCAGCATCGTGTGGAAGTATTTCCACGTCGCACGACCTAGTTCCGCCCTGTTGTTCGTTTCGTTTCGTTCGCCGACTGGTCAGCCACTGCATTGTATTATACTCGGTGTATCCTAGTATTGAGCTAGGTAGTAGTAGATGTTTGAGGAAACCCACTTCGCCGTCTCGTTCCCCAACCGCGGCATCACCACCTCCCCGCGGGTGAGGTCATCCTTGGTGAGCTTCGCCGCCACCGAGTGGTCGATATGTCCTGGGGCGCGGATCGCCGGGCTAGGCGATCCTTGCGGTCGAATAAAGAACAGGAAGAGGAAGAAGAGGAGGCCGATCGCGCTGAGGAGTATGCGCCGGGTGATATGGCGATTCGCCATCGCGGATCGGATCGTCGGGGTGTAGGGGGTGTAGAGGGTTTCGCGGGTGGGTGGGTATGTGTCCGTTCGTTCGTTCGCGCAGGTCACCAGGACCGGTTCAGGGAAGCGCCGGAGACGAGGTGTCTGTTCCGTAGGGAGTTGAAGTGTCGCATGTGTGGAGGGAGTTGAAGGAATCAAGCTAGAGATCTGGACAAGTAATTCGTTGACTTTCAGGGCGTCTTACGAGGGTGGAGGATCGTATGGTGTTATATGCGGCTTAGTCATTATGTTGCATCATTATTTGAACGATGGATCATCTCTGGCCTAAAGAAGAAACAATAGAACGGTGAATAGAGATTGGAGAATAAAAGATTGATTATTACTGTGTGTATGTATATATCTACATGTGATGTTTATGCAATAAAAATAACTGGATTATTATCACGGTATATAAATGTCTACGCCAAAATATATACTATACAACCCTACTCTCCGGCGGCCCCAGATAAGAACTCCTCACGCCCCCCAGATCAACCACCACCTTCTGAAAGACAACTCCCGGCTCAATCGCCCACAACTTCAGCGTATTCTTCTGCCCCCCACCAAGAACGTCATGACTGGTGGTGTTCGACCACACCCCATTACTAACGGTAGTCTCCCAGTTCGAAGGCAAAGACCCCAACGGCGTGGACGGCACAAACTGCACAACTTCAGGCTTCGCATCGTTGAGCGCAATCGCGTACGAGAGGGGCCGCGAGGGGTCCGTGTTGAGCGACGAGCCCAAGTATACCGTCGCCTTGGCGCTCGATGCGTTCGAGAACACGTACATGTCGTACTCGAGTCGTGGAGACGACGGCGGCTCCTGTGTATCGGCCGTAACGGGCAGCAGGGTCACTCCGGAGTGGGTGCGGCCGTAGCCGGGTATGACGGTGTAGGAGGTGTCGTCGGTGGAAGTGTTGCGCGTGGCGTGTGCGGCTTCCATGCTCACTGTTGCGTCAGACTCGACGAACCCGTGGAAGGAATCTGGTACGCTGGTCTTGTTCACCGGGAGCTCGATCGTCGGCTCGCCGAAGTTGCCGTAGTCGTCTGTGTCGAGGGTGACGCTGATGGACACGGTGGTTGAGCTGGACGGCGCGTTCTCCCAGTCGACGGAGAGCTGGACCCGTGTGTCAGTGTTCTTCCCTGACGCGGTGACCGTGCCGGATGAGGGATCCGCCTTGACCCATGCCTGGTCCGGGGTGATTTTGAATGTGAAGTCCTCGGTGCCGCGCGAGAATACGTCGATCCAGCGACTCTCGGGCCCGTACGGGTCGATCGGTGGGAGCGTGAGGGTGTTGCTGGATAGATCGTGCCAGGCGTCGTCTCCGGGGACAGACGCGTTGCTTCCTTCGACGGAGACGCCCATTGGCCCGGCCAGGCTGCCTTCCAGAAGCTGGGTGTATGCAAGCGGTGGGAGGGTATTTCTCATCGGTTGTTGCCTGTATCACTGTCAGCTGGATATAATATACAATTATGATATGGGTGGTGGATACTAACCAGTAATCATAGCCCAGATGGGTCTGATCCATGATGTGATTCCACTTCCCGTCCAACAGGCGATGGTATCGCTGCGTCAGTTCGTGGTCCTCTCTGAACAGAGATAGCACATCCTCTGCGAGGCTATTGGTACTGGTGCGCCTCTGGCTGGCGTAGAGATTGTTCCGGGCAGCCGAGATATGGATATTGGTCACCACGTAGCCAGCCGTGCAGGGGTGCAGCACCAGCTCGAAGAAAGCAGGACGCGCGGACTCGCTCAGTCGGCTGTAGACCTTTTGCGCGTCCTGGGCGAGTTGCTTCCACTCCTGCAGGACGCTGTCCGCCTCGTCGTAGTTGATAAGACTGAAGGTTTGCATGTCAATCAACTCGTACTTTCTCCGCGCGGCGTACATGCCATAGCGGTCCATGATACTCGCGACGTCTTTGGAGAATGCGGCCCCAAACTCGCGACTCGCCCAGTGCTCGAGCCACTCGTGCGTGCTGTCTGGAGACGACCACCGTGGCATATCGTATGCAATGTCGAAGAAATGGTTCAGGGGATGCTCCTGCAGTATATTAGCCTACCCATCTTGTCCGCGGTACATAAGCGCTGAACCTACCAGTCCTTTCAAGTCCCCGATGTTCACCAACCACACCTGTCGTGCGTGACGCTCATACGCCAAGTGCATCTGCTCCCACGTCTTCTGCAGCGATATGGTGTTGATCCACTTGTAGTCGCGCGGATCACCGACGTAGTCAAAGTGATAATAAACGCCGGCCCCAGACGCGCGATCCGTCTCGTTCCCCAACGGCAGCCGCTGGATATTGCCCCAGTTGTCGTCCGCCCAGAGGAGTGTGATATCGTCTGGAACCCGAAGTCCCTGATGGTAGTACTGGCCGACCTCCTTGTACACACACCACAGCTGCGGAATATCCGACACGTTATCCGCGCCAAACACCTCCCCCAGCACCTTCTGCTGCGTGAGTATAATATCCTTCAACGAGTCAGGCGTAATCGTCGGCGAGGCGTTGTCTCCCAACCCGCGCATCCCCATCGTATACAGACTCTCAAACCGCTTCGTGCGCTGCGCGCCCTCCCTGAAAAACTCCGTGATATTCGCCTCATTCGTATCCCAGTTCCAGTCTCCCCCGACAAACATCGACTGCTCGTTCGTCCACCGCATCATCGGCTCCGTATGGCTCGTCCCAATCACAACACCATACTCATCCGCCGTCTTCGAGTTCCTCTCATCGTCCACATGGAACATACTCCCCCACATCGCAGGCCACAGGTAGTTCGCGCGCAGTCGCAAAAGAAGCTCATAGACACGCGCGTAAAAATCCGCATTGAACCCCGCCCCGTACTTCCCATCGGGATAGTTCTCCTTAATCCAATTCGTCAGCCCCGGCTGCTCATCATTGATGAATATCCCACGGTATTTCACAGACGGACTCCCCTGCACCTTGCGCTTCTTGACCGCGTAGATCTCGCGATGCTGCGCAGCAGGCACATCCGCAAACCAGTACCACGGCGACACGCCCATCTGCTCCGAAATGTCGTACAGCCCGTAGATCGACCCGCGCTTGTCGGCGCCGGCGATCACCAGCGCGCTCGCGATCCCCGCCATCGGCTCCGCCACTACCTCCGTCTGGAACGCCTCCCATTGTCCTTCGGTGTCGCTCACGTTGAGCTTCCCCTTTTGCACCAGGCTGTCGATGAGCCGCGATTTGCCGATCGTGCCGGCGATGATCACGGGCTTGTTCGCCTTCGCCGTGCCGGCTGCTGCTACCCCCGCCGGCGCGGTGCCGTTCACCATCAGTGTGCGCGTGTAGTTCGCGCCGCTGACTCGCCCGAAGTCAATGGCTAGGTCGTCCGCCGCGCGGATAACGCCCGGCCAGTCGTCGCCGTCGAGGAGGATAATGCCCGTTCCGGTTCCATTGCTGTGTTGCCCGCCTGCTAGCTGGAGGGCTCCTGTTTGGCGGCTGAATGTGATGATGGGGTCTTGGCCGAGGGCGCAGACGGCTTTGGCGGCGCATGCTGCTGCTAGGAGTGCTGAGACTAGCATGGTGACGGTCTGGTAGCTTCTCCTGTCCTCTGGGGAGAGAGAGGGGGGGAAAGAGAGAGCAATTGCGCATTATCTAGTATCAGCAGTGACGGCGCAGCTGTCTCCCCTTTTAAGTGTCTACCCCAATCTTGCGACGGGGAAAATTATCCCCATCGCTCATTTGGTGGCTTGTCTTCCTTTACTTTGCATCGGCTAAGAGCAGGGTAATAACGTAGCCGGAAATATGCCGTCCATCCATCCATTACAGGAGATCGATGGGCTGATTCGGCGGAGTATGATGCATTGGGTTTGGGGTAGTAGGGATTTAGGCTAAATCTCGCGGTGTCGGTTTTTGCTCTCTGTTGCGATTGCCGGGTTGGGGGTGGTGAAACAGGGTCTGTCTGATTTCCCCGCATACTTGGCGGACTGTGCTTCTTGGGGGGTGACTATGGTGTGGAGACTGGCAGATGGTTTACTGTAGAGGTGGATATTCATGCATTATTCAAACAAAATTGTGCTCCTGGTGATGAATCGTGAGACTACAGCTGGTGTAGAAAGAAGCTCTAAAGTCGTGGATCTATTTGGGATCCTCAAACGAGACTCGTGACAACCGATGTAAATGGCCTGGGGACCGTCTTCCATCCCAGTTGGGCCAGTAACCAGATCAGACCGGAAGAGGAAGAAGGCAGACATTGAGAGGATGGAAAGCTGCATGTGTCGGGGATATTATTTCATGTCGGATCAAACAGAGGCGGAGGGAGTATTAGGTGATTGTATCAGAGTAGGAATACAAGGCTTGCGATGAAACTGAGACCGGCGTTGTTGGGTATCTCTAAGCGCACTCTTAATCGTCCCCGACGACTTCCTCCATGACAAAGTCATGGATGTGATCAAAGTAATTCGGCTCGGCGACACTGTCGTTGTGGGCCCCGTTGGGCAGCGTGCGCCATCTCTTGCGGGGCGAGGTGCAGCTCGCGAAGAGCGCAGTCATATTATCGGGGCTGTCGGTCGTCAGTCAGGTTGCGTCCACGGGGAAATGAGGGCTGAGGAGCACGGACGGGACGATTTCGTCTTTTAACCCACTCAAGAACAGGATGGGCATGGAGGTGATCTTGGGCAACAGCTCCTCGCTGTTCCAGTTCTGATGACAGAAGCGCGCCAGATACCGAGCTGGCGGGAAGACCCTAGACCACGTCAGATTCGCCCTTTCTTAGTCCCAGATAGCAAAACATACGAAGGAATCAGTTTCCGAATGCTCAGGAAGGTGTTTTCGAGAATCAGGCCAGAGATCACCCCCTCTTCCTGGTTGTTCGCCGCCAGATGGATGGCGACCGCACCTCCCAAACTCTGCCCATAGACAATCACCTTGTTGTCGCGCGTCTCTGCCCGTTGTCGGACATAGTCGAGACCGGTCTGTCCGTCGATCTTCAGCCCATTCTCATCCGGCACGCCTGTGGACAGTCCATAGCCGCGGTATTCCACCATCAGCACGTGGCACCCCAGAACATCCTGCATGACCTTGGCGATAGGGATGCGATGGCCGATATTGCCCGCATTGCCATGAAACATGACGACCGTCAATTTCCGATTGATGCGACCGTGGGCGGGGCGCATGAAGAGGGCATGGAGCGACTGGCCGTCGGAGGTGGGAATTTGGAGCTCCTCGTAGTCGGTGATGCCGAACTGACGGGGTTTGGGAACATTGGTGCGCGCATCCACGGGGACGTTGCGAGGGTAGATGAGTTCACTATGGTCGCGCTGGTTAGCCATAGGGAAGAGACGAGGCTGGCTCCTTCTTGGGGATTCCCCCCTGTCGGGACCTACTTTTGCTTGAAATATAAGAGACCGCTGGCCAGAACCGCCAGTCCGGACGAGGCCAAGACGGGCAATCGAAGAAACTGGACGACGTTGCTGGCCATGTTGCTGAAGCTCCAAGCCGGTGGATGTGGGGATGGGGTTGGCGGTGGAGATTCGGACATTATTGAACGGGGACAGCGAGGAGCGAACGGGGAATATTCCCCCCGCGAGCCAAGCGGACCGAAAGCAGGAAGAGCGGTATGGAGACACAACCGTCCCCTAGGGGAGTATAAAATATGACGGATCCGATCGCTAGATCGTATTTTAGCAAAAGAAGGGGAGTTTAGGAGGAGTGATTAGTGGAAGGAAGGAAGAGAAGGGATGATGTGGTAGCGTTGTATGGAGTACCTGGTATAGTGGCAATAACAGGTACCTAGGTATACGGGAGTCGAGCAGCAGTGACAGCAGTAGTGACAGTAGGAGTCGAGGCGTGGCATTAATGAATCCCTGTGCTCAGGAGATGGTGGCCTCAGGCACCGTACAGACCGCTGCGGGGAGACCAGCCGCTCACCGCTCTCACCGCCCGGACTCCAACGTAAGTCACGGTCGCCTACAGAAGAAGCTCCGTCACTGAGCTATCTAGCTTACCTTGACTTCATCTCCATCTGCATCATCCATCTGATTCCCCCTTTCTTTCCGGTTTCTTGAATCAATCACACGGTTTGAGGGGTATTCTTTTTCCACTGTCAATACAGTCATAGATCTATACATTTCAATCGTCAAGGAAGATGGTCAACGCTCACGGTGTGACGGGCGTGCTGGGAGAAGGTCGGACATCCCATGGCATCACAATGCGGGATCACAACTAACCCGGTCTGAATGTAGATGGCATTCACGTCGATATGAACCACTTGAAGAGTGGAGAGGTCAAGTAAGTTCTGTGGCCCAGCGCAACCAACTTCTGCTAACCCTTCCGTCTACAGCCTAGGAACGTCGATGTGAGTGCGAGTGCGGTCGAACCACCCCGACAACGGACAGCGTATTGACGAATCACCTAGTATGGCGATCAACTTCAAGGACGGGGTCATCTTGGGAGCCGACAGTCGGACCACCACCGGGGCCTATATCGCCAATCGAGTCACCGATAAGCTGACGCAGGTTCATGACACCATCTGGTGTTGTCGATCCGGATCGGCCGCCGACACGCAGGCCGTCGCCGATATTGTCTCCTACCATCTCAACATGTACGCCATCACGAACAACGAGGCCCCCAGCACCCAGGTGGCGGCGTCGCTCTTCCAGGAGCTGTGCTACGAGAACAAGGATATGTTGAGGTATGCCGTCGACATCTCTTCCCGGTGACCGTCCCCTGCTGACTTCGGTCCCAGTGCCGGTATCATCATTGCCGGGTACGACCCCCGGCACGGTGGTCAAGTGTACCAGATCCCCCTGGGTGGATCGCTCCACAAGCAAGCATACTCCATTGGCGGGTCTGGTTCGACCTACATCTACGGCTACTGCGATAACCACTGGAAGGAGAACATGACGGAGGAGGAAGGGATCAACTTTGTTCGGGGCGCCTTGCAAGAGGCCATCAAGTGGGATGGCAGCTCGGGCGGTGTCATCCGGTTGGTGGTGCTGACAGCCAAGGGTGCCGTCAGACATCTTTACCTGCCCGACACGGGCTATACGGCGCCGGGCGTTACCAAATAATCACACGGCATATGATCCGTTTTAGTTGATATTTTGTCTTGGTGTTACCCGGTCTCTTCCTCTTCCTCATCTTTGCGAATATATGGATCTTGTCCAGTATGACGGGGCGATGGTCTTGGCGGAGGACATCACGTAGCGGTCGAGGAACGGTGGACATTAGAGCACTGGGGAGTCAGTGAAGACATTTGTAATGACGATTAACAATAATGATGAGATCATGGTATCCCCATAGAGAATTGTAAAAAGACTGGTGCGTGGCTCTTGTCCAGAAACCGTGGCTTTTGCAGATGAATTACCGCCTGAGGCCGTCCTCGATCAGTTCAATCTGTATATACACGTCTACAAACGCCCATCCGTATAGTATCTAACACACATGTTAGTAAATTGTAGCGCATTCAGTCTGGAATTTAACAAACCAAACGGTTGCGAGGACAGCTTTAACGGGGATACATGCTCTCTATAAAGTAATGTACTTTCTCCGTCAAGGCCTCTGGAATGGAACCAACCCTAAAACTATACTGTACTATCCTACAAGTCTTCCACCACTATCAACATATCTCCTCTTCTCATGTGTCAGCCCCATATTTAGGTCAGGTACAAAGAGTTACCGTACATAGCTGGTGAACCACTCTTTATGTGAGTTCTCACACTTTCGTCTCTGGAAGGCCCCCAGATCGATCTGACCAGATCGTTAGATGGACTTCCAGATCAGCGCGCAGTCAGGTGTGAAACTCGAGGGAAATGCCTACCATGGGTTTCAGTGGGGGAAGAAGGTGGTAGTACATGTCTCCCCTCTTGGAGCAGGAACAGTAATTGATATTATTGCTTGAACTACCCGTGTTAGGTCCCCAGTTACCTTGATCTGTTTTGTTACGGTGTCCAAGCAGGACCGTGGTAATCGTCTGTGACTAGCATATGTTTATGTTGATCCAAGTATTCTAGAACAGGTGTGGCTCTTGCATTTTAAAGACCTAGAGTGCTGTTTAGCAGTGGGCTATCAAAAAGGGAAATAATCAAGGTGAAGGAAGCATGTGTATCAAATAGCCAGCTGGCACCCCAGCGTTCCCCTCTTCTCATCCGAAGAGTCCAATACATAGCTCCCCTCGCGGGCCTACTCCCTTAGCTGGTTCCTAGAGGTTCACTGGCCTCGAAATCAACCCCTGGACTAGTGATATGTTACAATACCACTGTTCCTAAGAGCTGGTGTCAATCCTGTAGGGTCTAACTTGTTCGCAGGTTAGGAAAATGATCCACGGATGGGTTAACATCATCATCGCCTCTAAGAGCTTTGACTCCTCCAATGCAGGAGAGCAAACAGATGCTCTAGGAGTTTCTGGCCCATCTGACGCAACTCGAATGCGCTCACCATGACGATCCCAAGAGAAGCAGCTTGTCGACGGCTGTAGCGAGTTCGCCACGCTCAATCAAACTGCGGAGTGTCCGGTTGGAAGGATGAATAGAGACAAATTGAGATCGGACGAGTTCGAAATGACCTTATGACCTGTATATATAGAAGGGTCTGTTCACCTCTATGTTTTTAGATCGGTCATCGACTGAACCGCGGTATAGTGTATGGAGACGGAGTAGACCATGCTTAGCCTACGTTGTACTGTAACGTCTCTATTCTCTGTCAGTCCATCTGATGATCTCATAAAAGAGTGTCTGATCCCAATAAATACCAGCTATATCAACCCCCAATATAGGCAGAAAATGGAGGATCCGAACCAGAAACCGGTTGGTTGTTTTAGTTCTGCCGTCTCTGGTCCGTCCACTTCCCGACCGATCTTCTTCCTCCACCTCAACTTCTTCCAACTCTCACTTCTCTTCTTCCCAACTCTCACTTCCCCATCAACCATCCGGTCTACCCCCATCCCCTCTCTCATCTCATCCGTCAATCTCTTCATTCCTTCAGAGAGGGGTCTGTTTCATCTCCATCCATCCATCCATTCCTCCCCCGCGCAATGGACGCTTCACCCGTTCCTCATCGCCAGTGAGTTCCCCTGCCCGCATCCGCCTGGGTTGGGTTCGCGGCGCCCCTCAATTCCCAAATTACCTAGGTATGTTGGTGTGCTCTGGCCCTTCTTGTGCTCCGTTGTTTCAGTCTCTGCCTAGACGGGGACCCTGTCCATCCTGCATCCCCGTTGGATGATTTCCCCTCGTTTGTTGCCTGGGGTTGCGTCCGATTTGTCCTGTTCGCAAACCGGGAGCCTTGTCCTTCTCCCCCTCTTCTCCTGAATCGGTCGGTCGTGTCTTCTGGGATCTGTGAAAACACTCGTCTGGTCGCTCTGGGGGGACCACTTCAACGAAAGATTACAAAAGACGCGGGGCAGAGAAGGAAAGGAAGAACGCGAAAATACCACAGACACATCGACTGAGTCGCGATTGCTGACTCCTCCAGCCAACTGGTCTAGTCACCTCCATCCTGTATAACCTGTATAACTTCCCCCCGCGGGACACGGGATCCCGGGTCCTCAAATCATCGAACCATCGGTGGACTTTCACAGCTCCTTCACCATCATGCTCGGAGGCGCCATCGCTCCATCGGAATCTGGCTTTCGACCTGCATCCAATCCGCCCTCGCATTTAGAGCCCGGTAGCTCTAGATCCACTCCCTCGTCCAATACCACCCCCACTTCGTCCGTCGTCCCGCCATCAACGTCTGCGGTTGGCTCAGCTCGCCTCGCTGCCCACCCGCCGCAGGATGTGCCGCCCTACATCAACCGACCGACGCCCGCCCACTCGCACTCTTCGTCCCGGTCGGCATCCGTAACCCCCGGATCATCCCACCTGCATCATCCCCCGGCCTCGATGCGCGCCTCACACCCCACGGCCCATGGACTGCCTGTCGAGTACACCACGCGGCCGGCGGGGGACGACCCCGCCCCAACCGCCACGACCACCACCACCACCGACCCCTCGCGACCGGCCAGTCACTCCTCCCCCGCGTCGCCTCGGCTCCGGCCGACCTTTCGGTCCCTCCGCTCGCTGGGGGGCTCCGAGGCGAGCTCGCCCAGCCGCATCAAGGTCCGCGACCTTTCCCACATCCAGAGTTTGGCCAGCGAGGAATTCCTCGCCCCCCGCCAGGGAGACCCGTGGTCGGGGAACTGGGCGCCAGAGCGGCAATATGAGATCAGCTCCATGCCCGTCACGGACATCATCGAGATGGTGGCGGGCCTGCTGACCAAGATCACCACCACCAACGACGCGCATCATGAACAGGTCCATCGCCACATCCCCCCGGCCGATGGCGCGTCCAACCTCAGCCCCCAGGCCACCAGCGTCCTGGCCTTCCACGGCAAGAACGTCCCCAGCATCAGCATCCTGAGCTACCTGACCCGCATCCACAAGTACTGCCCCACCACGTACGAGGTCTTCCTCAGTATGTTGGTCTACTTCGATCGCATGACGGAACTGGTCAAGGGCCAGGTGGGCTGTCTCCGGCGCCGTGCCGCGCCGATCCAGTCCGATTCGTCCGCCCCGTCGGGGGAGTCGTCGGCCCAGACGTCGCCGATGGTGACGCCGCCGCCGTCGGCGACCATGGCCGCCCAGGACCCCTCGACCCCCTCGTGTATATCCCCGTCCCTGCATCCCCAGGATGGAGAGGACCCGTTGTCCCATTTCTTCGTTGTCGATAGTTTTAACATCCACCGGCTGGTCATCGCGGGCGTGACTTGTGCCAGTAAATTCTTTTCCGATGTATTTTATACTAATTCGCGATATGCCAAGGTAGCCCCGTCACCTGGTTTATAGTCCCACCCGTGTTCTGGCACTAACTCGTGGACAGGTCGGAGGCCTCCCGTTGCTGGAGCTCAACCATCTGGAGCTGCAGTTCCTCCTCCTCAACGATTTCCGCCTCTCCATCCCCGTCGAGGAACTCGAGGCGTACGGCACGATGCTGGTCGACTTCTACGCCCGCGAGATTCTCGCCCAGAAGCGGCAGTCCGCGCCGCCGCCGGTCGGGATCCCTCGTCCGATGGACCCATCCCCGTCCGACACCTCGTCGGACGCCATGTACATGCGAACCCGCGACCGGCGCCATCCGTACGAACCGGAAGTCCGCCAGACCCCGACACCGCCCTAGCCGGTAGGTCTTCGCTCGACTCGTCTCGCCGGTGCCGTCCCGGCTCCTATCCCTCCCCCTTTGATAGGCGGGAGGGAGAGTTCCGCTCACCGTTTGTTTCTCCCGTGAATATACGTGTCAATGATCGATCATTTTTGCCCTTTTACGATTGGCGTCACATACCCTTCTTTCTATACACCATCTGTTGGCTCTCCACCTGCGTGGCGCATTTTCGGGCACCGCCCCTCGATACCTTTGATTTATAGTATAGAATTGTCAATGCTACTAGCCTGGTCCCGTGCGCCTCTGTCCTCTTTGCAGCACCGTAGCCCTGCGTTTCATGCCGTGTCGGAATAGCCACCCCAACGGTCTCCTTCACTCGGTGTTCTCCGTCTTCTACATGCGTGAACACAGTCGTTCGTCCCGGGCTCCTGCGCAACCATGTGTTGACATCTTGTAATGTGAGGCCTCTACCTGCAGATTATCCTCGCCCTCGCGCCTGTCTACTTGTATGCTACGATCAGCCTGGCCGTGCAACTACGGGCCATATTGCCCTCCAGGGCGCCTCGCGACTGCAATCCCGGCTGCAAAGTACGACACAGACCTTTCCCAACGACCATGGCGGCAGATCAACTGAGGCCAGCGATTGCCCGTCCCGCCAGGTCCGAGCTTCCTCCCCCTGGATCTGGCATCGAGGTGGTAGAGATTTGTTACCTCGTTGTCATACCGGACGATAACAACGGCCCTGGCGCCGGTGGCGTCCTGCCTCCTGGCACTTTGGAGCCGGGCCAAGGCCCCGGTAACGGCACCATCCCCAGCATTCCCGGTGGTGGTAATGGCGGCAGCACCGGTGGCCCTGGAGGTGACAACGGTGGCGGCGTCGGCGGCGGTGTCGGCGGCGGCACCGGTGTATCCACCGGCGTTCAACACCCTCCCCCTACCACGGCCACTGCCCCTGGCGGCGGCGCTGGTGGCAGTACTGGCGGTGCTGGAGGAAACCCCTCTGGCACGGCCACTGCCCCTGGTGGCGGCGCTGGTGGCAGTACTGGCGGTGCCGGAGAATCCCCCTCTGGCACGGCCACTGCGCCTAATGGCAACAACACTGGCGGCGCTCAGCAACCTCCCGCTGGCACGGCAACTGGTCCCGGTGGCAGCACTGGCGTCGGCGGACAACCCACTGGCCCAGCTGGCGGCAGCACAGGTGGTGCCCCTAGTGGAACACAACACCCGCCCGCGGGTACGGCGACTGCGCCTGGTGGTAGCACCGGCGGCGGCGAACAACCAACTGGCCCTGTCTCCAGTGGCGCCCAACAATCCCCCACTGGAACGGGGGCTGGAACCAGTATAACCCAGCCGTAAGTACATTCGCACACCCAGCTTGAAGGACAATTATATTAACATCCCATCTAGAACAACAAATATCATCCCCCTCCCTCCCACAACTGAGGAGTGCCCTCCTATCACGGTCACTGACTGTCCCGTTCCCTCGGATGTCACCACCATCACGATCACGACTGCTCCTCCTGGATCTAGCGGTTTGCCTGGCCTGCCAACCACGGAGTGCCTGACAGATGCCAGCACCATCACGATCACGGTTCCTAACGCAGGCGGTTCGCCTGTCTCGCCTACGGATTGTCCCACCGTTACCGAGCCCGGCGTGACTGAGACCAAGACCATCACTGATCCTGGAGTGACCGAGACTCAGACCATCACCACACCTGGCCCAACCATCACCAAGCCCCCAGTAACCATCACCCAGATCATCACGGACACAGTCACGATCACCGACCCAGGCCAGACCAAGACTATTACCCAGGTCACCACCACCACCAAGACCCAGACCAAGACTGAGACCAAGACCAAGACCGAGACCGAGACCGTCACCTCGTGCCCGACCCCGCCCCCTAGCGGCAAGCTCGACTACGGCACTTGCAGCGACCCGTCCATCAGATGGGAGTACGGGCTTGATAACCGCAAAGAGTGGTCGTATATCACGAACAACCAGAAGGACTTCCCGCACGGCTCCTCCACCACCATCGACACCCTCACTGACCACATCTGCAACCGTCTCAAAAGCCCTTGCAACGCGCCCCAGGATACGATTGACGTCTGCTATGCCTCTGCCAGGCAGGTCTCCAACAGCGGGCTGAAGGGCGAGGCTGCCTCTGACTTGTGGAACAGTTTGATGGTGTGATTGACCAAACAAACTACCTGTTCTTCTGACGATTAGATAGATTTCTATTGTTCTGTTTTTGTTGTTGTTGTTGTGTTCTTATTGTTATCGTTATTATTGGGATTAAGTGGATACGGATGGGATATATATCGGAGTACTAGTGATTGATGATTGATTCTATTTGTTTTAGTTCTCATTTCTTATCTAGTACTGACCATGTGGGTATTAGTAGTTTTTGGAGTCTATTTGTCTAATTTATTTGATTCAATTTATATTTCATGATTTACTGAAAGTAGCATCTCTACTTAGTTTATCTTTAAGAAGGTAGGTAAGTAAATAAATAACTATACTAACTACAACACTACGATAATTATAATAGCCAGCCCCCAGCGTCTATTAGAGGAGCGAGAACCTAAAGGAAAAGTACAGTCCTATAAAAGCCCTAATAACTATCTACCTACCTACCTACCACCTACCTTCCTACTACAGCAAGGGAAGACAGGGACAACAACAAAGGTAAAAAAGAATGTAATAGTGAAGGCCTAATTTACTAGTATACTAGTATATATACATGCATCCCAAAATCCGGTCATTGTTATTTATTTGCAGCTTATTAGACTACTTAGTAACATAGTATAGTATAGTATAATATAATCCATTTTATACGAATAAGTGGGTGAGGGTGAGGAGATATATATGTTAGTTATCCTGGGAATATATATGCATATGCATCGATCATTAATTCCAATGTCTCGATGAGAAGAAACTATGCCATATGCCATATGCTATGCTATGCATGCTATGTACCATTACCATCCCAATCCATTCCATCACGCTGTGTGGGCCAGCCCGATCAATCAATCAATCAATCATCATCGTCCATCCAACCTCTCTGTGCGCAACCAAAAGTAAAAATATATCAACCAAAGTAATAGAAGTAATAATATAATATAAATAAATAACCGCGCCGGTTTGCAACTCCATTATACCCGTCTTGTGTCGTCTTTTTCTTCATTTTTCTTTTCTGGTCTTGCCATTACTGCTCGCTAGCCAATCATCGATAGGCGAGATCTTGTTTCATTCGATGCGGGGTGGACTGTTGGATTTATTCCCTGCGGGGCTGAGGCTTGCTCTGTGGGGGCGATCAATCGAGTTAGCGTTTGGAGAGGCATACATAGTATATAGTATAGTAAACTTGGATAAATATAGGGAAAGGGGACGGGACACATACGACCGACGTCTCTCTCCCTCCTTCCGAAATCCCTCGATAATCTTCGCGATTTCCTTCCGCCCAGACCGGGCATCGACTTTCCTCCCCCCGAGGCTCATGCTGACTTTTTCGCTAGCGTTGGCTGTCAAGAGCCGCTTGAGGAGTAGATGGCGCATGCTGAGGCAGACGAACACGCCGCAGTCGCTGCCGTTTTCCTGGATCGGCGAGTCCTCCAGGTGCACGAACCGGATCGGTCGGTTGAGGAGAGCCCCGAACTTGGACGTTACCGTCCGCGCTTCCCAGTAGTTCCCAGGCGGGAGGGAGTCGTAGTGGAAGGCGACGCCGTCGACGATGGATATCAGGAGGAGGGACCAGTGCGTGCCGCCTTCGGCTTCTGTCACGTTGCGGCAGTCGTTGATGGGGAGGAAGACGTGCGTTGTGTGCGTGAAGTTGGGAAGGGCTTCGCGGAGGGAGTGCGGGTTGGGAGTTTGCAGGATCATGAAGGACATGCTGGGTCGGAGGAGGACGATGTTGGAGGATTTGTATTGGACGAGGAATTCGCGCTCTAGGTATCTGCCGACCGATGGCGAGTCAGCTTCCGTGGGGTCGGAGTTAGTTTCGTTATGTGTCAATACTTACTCCTCCCAGAAGGAGATGATCTGTAATGGGTTAGCTCGCAGCCGACCCTATACAGGAGAGGTAACCACCCACATTATCCGTGAGCCAGTCGTTCTTGAGGGACTGCATGTCCTCTCTTGTTACTAACAATAACAATATCTATTAATCGCCTTATCTTTGCTAGCGCACACCGACCGGGGAAGGAGACATACACCGAATATCATGATCTATAAACTCCAACTTAGTCAATGCTCCTCAATCCACGGGGTATATCTCAAAGGGACCAACAAAAACTCACAGCTAAGGTAGGCGTCGTCCGGATTCAGCTACAACAAGAAGTCCATCAGCACCGGAACTCCACCATCTGTCCATCCATCCATCCATCCATCCATCCGTTCATCCAGGGAAGGGGGGGAAAACCCACCGTATCACCAAACCGCCGCATCCGCTTCTGCAACCGCCCCAATCCACCGTCCCTCATTTTGCGCAATATCTACCAACCAACCGCTCGATAGGATACGGTAGGATCAATCGAATGCCGACTCCAGGTCGGATAAGCGAGAGCACGTCGTTCGGAACCACCAGCCAGCGACGGGCGAGCGGATGGTCTGGTCTCACGTGGATATAATATAATATAATCGTATGCCGTCCACAATTGCCTGCCCACAATCGGAGACAAAGCAATATATATATCTCACGCTCTCTTCGTCTAGCGGGGTGGGTTGACGCCGACGAATGGATGAATGCGGTATTCCGACCCTTTTTCGCAACCAAGGGATTGATCGATTGATCGAGGATTGATTGCCGTTCCGCCGGCAGAGAGATCGCTGGGGAGGGGAGCGCAGCTGTCACCTTTTATGGAATGGGGTCCTCCAATTATACCGAGGAGAGACGAGACGAGAGGGCGGGGGGAAGGGAAAGACAGGGATTCAGACTGGGGAAAGAAGGAAGTTTGGTTAATTATGTTGTTCGTCATCCGAGGCTCAAGACGTCACTGTGTGGCTGGTGTGGCTGGGCGGGATGCACGTGATATCATCTCCTTCCTTACGCCTTACGCCTCATCCTACTTGCGGAATACATCCACGGGATAATCAATAGTAATTAATCAATTCTCGGTTCAGTCGAGCGAGGGGGTATCTAATAACAGGTAGGTAGGCACACTCCAACAACACTCGGGCGGAGGAGTGGTGGCATCTCATGGATCAATCAAGAGATAATCGATCCGTCCAGCCCTCGGTCTTTGCAGACCATCCACACGCCGCATCTTTTCTCCTCTCCCAGTGGTTGCATGTGTAACAAAGTAAAAGAGTAAGAGACAATAAACACAATGGCTAGTCGTCCCATCGTGGCGCTGTCGTTTAACCCTACCAGTCGGAACAGAAAATCAGAAACTCCCCACGAAACACACCTAACACCACATTATCGTCACAAGATTGAAACCGAACGCTCAGTGAGGCAGAAAGAAATTAGCACAAAGACTTGGGGTCCAAGTCGGTCACTCATAAATATTGATGAGTTCCCAGAAGAAGCAGGTGGTAAAAAAAGAAGAAGAAAAGTGGAGTAAAGAAAAAGAATAAGAGGGAGAAAGGACAAAAGAAGCAAAGGAGAGGTAAGCTATGAGGAGAGTTTGGCAAAGTGTTTATTCCAAATCCACCCGACTTGACCCGTCGCGTCGTCCTGGTTTCTGGCCAGCCAGAGCTCGCCCTTCTCCGCGATAACGTCGAAGATTTCCCCCGCGACATAGGTCAGATAAGGATACCCCGCTTCACGGCGGGCCCGGTCGATATTGAACTCGTAAATACTGGCCGCTAAGAACAGCACGGTGGGTTCTTTGGCGTGGTCGGTCTCGGCCGGCTTCTCCTCCTGGGGATTGTCGGACATAGGCATGGCAGATGAGAAGAAGCCCGAGTATCGACCACCGGGCGAGGTGGGGTTCTCTTCCGGTGCCTGGTCTCCATCCGCGGGATTTGCGATCATATCCGCCAGGAATGGAGAGTCCAGGCTCAGTCGAGGGAGGCTGGGGAAGGACTCCGTGTTGGAGATGGACTGGGGCGCAGAATGGGAGGTCGTGCTCGTGATCTGCTGTAGGGCTTGGCTCCGCGGGATCTCGGGCGTCTCGGGCGCCGCACGGCCCGAGAACGTGGAATCAGCCCGATGGCGTCCATGGGACGCGAGAGACTGGCCATCAATGCTGGGGGACTGGAAGGGACGGATGCCGCTGCCGAAGTCGTGGGATGCCTTGGGGGATTCCTCCACAGCGGATCCGATGCGAGTGCTTGAGCTGTTGACGGTCGACGGGCGTCGGGGCGAGCTAATGGTGGCCGCAGCCGAAGGGGTGTTGAAGTTGACCATATTGAGGCTCTCCGCCAGCAAGGAGCCATTGCAGATTCCAAGAGACGACACCTGGGCTTCGGCAAAATTGAACGTCGCGGTCCAGTCCATCACCACCTTCTGGACATCCTCGGGGAATGACTCCACCAAGGGCCCGAGCTTGGTCTGCAACACACTGAACCAAGTGGTCTGGATCTGCAGGAAGTTTTTCAGGCAAGCCTCCATCAGCTTGGCAGTCAGGGAGTACAATTTAGGCAGCTCGTCCTTGAGAGTCTCGTTCAACGCCACGAACTGTTCCCCTTGCTCGGTGGTCTTCTTATCGGGCTTGTCCCCCCGCTCCTTGGCGCCTTTAAAGCGTGCATAATCCATCAGACGCTTGTCACGCTTCTTCATCACTCGTTGCGGACCGTCATGCAGTTTGAGCAACGTGACCATAGGATCGATGACACTCTTGCGAACAATACCGAGCTAGAACGAGTCAGCAAACAGAGATCTCCCGTTTCTACACCGTGGGAGAAATACTTACATGCTCGGGCAATGTCAAAGCCATGATATCCTGCACAGTCACCTTCAAGTCACGCCACTTGCCTTCCAATTCCGAATAGTTCGTTGCAGACACATCGATAAAAGCTTCGATCGCAGCAACATACTCGGCAAACGAATCCATGGAGCTTTGCGCTTCTTGAGTGTACGTCTCCGCATCGCGCATGACCACCTGCAGCTGGAAGAAGTTGTCCCCGAACTTCTGGGACAGGGCATCGTACTCCTTATCCTCGACCAAGTCAGAGAGACCGACCTGTTGTCGGAACTTCTCCGTGCGGCGACCAAAAGCCTTGGACAGGCCGGTTCGGACATCGGATTCCTTGCGTTTTCGGCCAACGACCTGGCCCACAAGGTCGGCCCGCTTCTTCATCTCGTTGATGCGAACCGAGATCTTGGTGACCTCGTCCAAGGCATTCATGAGATAGGCACGATCCGGATGGTCCTCCGGAGTGGAGTCGATGAGTTCCGACAGCAACAAGGGGTACTTCAAGATCCGTTGCACGGGCTTCACCAGGAGAGAATCGAGGTCCCATGCCGCCGTCAGGTCCGAGGCCCACTCCCGGCATTCTTTGAGCCAGATCGCCACCTTCGGGTTCCGCTGCAGGGTTTGGAGCTTTTTGTTGGCCGCGTCATGATTTTTCAGGTAATCCGAATAGACCTTCTCCATGGTCTCCACGTGGGTCACAAAAGCCCGCCCGATGAACGTGGCCCGGTCCTTTTCCACATCCGACACTGGGCCCCCGGTCGATGCATCACGGTCGTGTTTGACGGAGTTCCGGTTTCGCCCGTTCCGTTTGCTGCTCCATCGCTGCGACTTGGGCATCACGTAGACGCTTTTGGCCGCTTCCTTGAGGGTGTCCTGGAAGGCCATGGAAAACTGAACCACTTGGTCCGAGTTGGCGAAGAGGATCTTCACATCCTCGGTGGACAGGTCCAGACAGGAGCTGGAAGTCCCCTTGTAGATGTCGTCGACGACTTTCATGTCCCGGCCGAACGTATACTCGGTGTCGACCAACTCCTTGATGACATGCCGTCGCTTCTTCAATTGGCGCTGCTCGGGGGAGGGGGACTTGACGACGTCAGGGGCCGGTTCCGAGGTCGAGGGCGCCAGTGACGTAGCCGATGAGTCCCGAGCTTGCGGAGACGCAGTCGGCTCCAGCCGTTGCAGAGAATTCTCGCTACTACCGACGCTCTGGACTGGGTCCAAGGGGGCGAAGATGGACGCGGTCTGGGATTCAAGGGACCGTTGCGCCGACGGGAGGGCATAAGGATGCGGGGGTAAGGGTTGCGAAATGATGGCGGTGCCATTCTCCTCGTGCTCCGTCGGCGGGGCAGGCGGCTCGTGGGACGGTAAAGGAGGACGAGCGTCCGGTGAGTCGAGCGTTCGGGGGCTTTGGACCTCGACACCCCGGCCCAGGCTGTCCTCTCCTTTGTCCGAACACGGCTGGCGCGAGTCCGGGGTCACGAGCCGAGGTGTGGGCGCAGCGTCAACTTTGGGGGCACGGTGCTCTTGCGGGGACGATTCCTCCGCCGCGATTTGCATCCAATCCATGATCGACGGCGAGGCGTGTTCCCAGTCATCCCGGAGGATCAGACTGGCCGTGTGGGGGTGGCGATTGGACGGCGGGATACCGTCGGCGTTGGACACGAGGACCGGATCGTCTGTCAGGCTGTCCGTCCGGCCGTCGGCACGCTTGCCGGCGTCGACGGACGTGTGGGCGGCCGGGATTGGCGGACGATGCCCCCTTCCGCGCGCCAGCTCTTCAAAGTACAGCTGCGTTACGCGCTTGGAGTCCCACCCGCCCAGTTTGGCCAAGCTGGAGGAGCGAGAGTGGTCCCAAGGGAGCGGCTGCGATCCGCCGTCGGGCTTCGCCTCTGTCGGTGGGTGCGTGGGCACGGACAGAGTCTGGGAGCGGCGATCGCCGGCGACGGACGGGGGGGTGCTGGAGAAGGCGGAGCAGGACTGGGTCGCCGGTTCGCTATCTTCGGTGCAGGGTTGAAGCTGCGAGAGGTCATCTCCGCTGCCTTCACATTGATCGTCGGTGGAGTTCGGGTTGCGGAGCGAGGAGGACCACGAACTGATGCTCCACCGGTTGACGAGCGCGTCCGCCACCCGGTCGTCGTGGGGGTAGTGCGTCCGGAGCTGGTGATAATCGCTGCTCCCCACGGAGGTATCGCAGCCCAGGGGATCCTCGGGTAACATGATCGGAATCGATTCTTTATCCTCATTGTCCGAGAAGCTGCAGTCGCGGTCATCACACGAGGAGCTGCTCGGGCTGGACTCACGAATCTGCATGATCTGGCTCAACAGGGTCCGGTGCGATTCGTGCAGGGTCTGACGAGACAGCTCGGTCTGCGGCTCGGGGTCAAAGGCCGTCCTGCGGGTGGTGGCCGATTCCGTGGTGACGACCGAGGTGCCGGTCGGAGCGCGATCCTGCAGGTCCCCCGCGACACCGGGCCGTCCTAACGTCGGCGAGTCCATCGTGGTGAGAGGTGGCGCTTCGACGGACCGGGGAATCGGTGCCGGCTGCGTGAAACCGGTATCGACCCGGAGCGGGGGAGGCGATCCCGCGTCGGGGAGTCCTGGCACAACGCGCGGCGGGGAGACCTGTTCGGGACTTGTCTCGGCCGCGTCCTCGATCACGGTCGCGGAGTCGTCTAAATGGCGCGGGCTCTCGGTTTCAACCGGGGGGGTTGCGGGCCGTTCCGGGGCCGCGGGACGGGGTGGCGGAGGCCCCTGTTCTTGCGCCTGGGCGTGCCGTCGGAGCTCCGCAGCCTTCTCTGCCTTGCGCTCATTCTCCTGAACGGTGCGGTTGAAGGCCTGCTGGATGCGTTGCCGTCGCGTCGCAAAGTCGACATGGCCCAGTTCGGGCAGTCTGCGCTCCCGCGGCCGGGCACTCCGCGGCTCGTGGTCGCGGTTGATCTGACGCTGCAGGTTCGACACGGTCTCGACTACCTTGGATCGGGGTTTCTGGGGGGGTGCCGTGCGCGAGACGGGGTGTCGGGGTCGGGAGCTGCGGAGGGGAGGCGACTTCTTGGGGCCGTCGGCGGTTATGTAGGCGTCGGGTTGGGGCCCTCGACTCGGGGCCGGGTGCCGTTGGCGATCACGGGGTCCCGGACGCTTCGCAAGCGGACTGGTCGCAAACGACGGTGGGCCCTCGTTGCTCTCGCGGACGCGAGGGGGGGTGGGGGCCGGTTTGGGTAAGCGGCTAATTCCTCGGGGTGGCAGGGGCACGGGGGCGGCGGCCCGGGCGCCCCAGGACGGTGGGGTGGTCTTGGCCGTGGGCGAGGAGTCGCTCGAGCTGCAAGGCGAGCTGAGGCGGTGTGCCGAGATGGGAATGCGGGACTTGGAATGTGGGCTCTCGGGGGGGGTCCGGGCATCCACCATCGGCAAGGGGATCGGGATGGCCATGTGGGAATCGACAGCCGGTGCGGCGGTACCAGCAGGCCAGTTTCCGACCAGATCACTTCGCGCACGTCGGTGCGAATTGGCACTTGGTCCCGTCGTCACCTCTTCCAGGTAGGGCGTCCGGCCTAGATACCAGGCGGTGGGGGTCAAGGGGGACCGGCCCGGAGACAGGTCGAAAGTCGTGGGGTGCGGACTGGGAATGGTCCCTTCGGATCCTCTACGGGGGAACGGCGACAGACCGAGCGGCTCTCGGCTGCGAAAGCTCGTATCCACGGCCAGCCGATCTTCCACGGGATGCGGTCGAGGCGGACGGGCGTTGGAGTCCCACTCGGCCGGCGACGGGGCGTCGAGGTCCGTTGTCCTCAGTGGGGGCGGAACGAGAGACAGTGGCTCTTGGCCCGGCAACCCTGTCGAGTGACCGCGGAGGAGGGGGTGTTTCCGGGTCGACGATTCGAGCGTTTCCCGCCGATGCGACAACGCTCTCGCGCGCACGGGACCGTCGATGGGGCTCGTGGGGCTGGGGGCTCTCGATGGGTTCCGCGATCTGGAGGGAGTCGCGGCGGGACGGGGCAACACCTCGTCGACGTTGTTGTTGAATTTGTTGACTAGGTCCTTGAAGGAGGCCTGTCTGGCTCTTCCGGTCACCGCCCCGGCGAGGGGACTTTTTGCGGGTTCGGGCTTGAAGGCTCTTTGGGACGAATCGGAGACGGAGCGATACTGGACCCCGTTCCCCTGCGATTCGAACGAGGACGTCGGCTCCGATGCCACGCGCTGGTCGTGTGGGGGGTATCTGTCGGCGGCTACGCTGTTGCTGATGCCGACCATGAATGCACTCGCCGACTCGGCCGCGATCTCATCCCCTGGGGTCGACGCGGGGGGATACGTTCGGTAGAAGTCGTCCGGGTCGGGGGAGAAGGACCGAAGCTGGGGGTCGTCTCGTTCGGGATGAAGGTTCAGGGATGCGTCGCAAGGCCGCGAATCTGTGAGACCCGGGGGCGGAGGGTATGTGGTACTGGGTCGCAAGGCGGGTGGGGGGGCAGCTGGCGGGAGGAGCGATGCGTCGAGAGGGATCTGTGACAAGGCGTCGTCGAAAGCATCGGAGGGGATGGGAGAAGACTGGCGTCGGAGGTGAAGGGCGTGGTCATTGCTGTCGAGGAAGCAAGAAACGTGTTCGACATTGCCGCCGGACATCTTGCATTCTTCAGGCCGACAACCCGCTATCCCCCCTCGCCAAGATAGGACGCGAGAACAGTCCTTAATTTTACTATTGTTTGTTCTTTTTTTCTTTTTCCTTTTTTTTTTAGTCTTTTTTTCCCTGTCTTCCTTCTTTTTCTTTTTTCTTTTTTTCCTTTTCCGTTTCGAGGAAAAACCGATCAATAAAATGGATGAATTAAAAAAAGAAAAAGAAAAAGAAAAGAAAACGATCCAAAGAAGGTGATTGAGCAGTCGGTGTCTTAGATTTTTCCCTTTTCTTCCCCCTCCAACCAGGATTGATTGGCCGATGGTGGTCTTTCCTGTTCGAGGCCGTTAGTTCTGCGATAGATGTGTTGGCCGCAGCTGGTAGGCCACGGAAGAGAGGTTGCAGATGATCCGACCTGGGACTACAAGGCAAGCATCACCGGGTAGCACCAGCCCAGGACGACGTCATATTTGGGGGGAAGGAAGAAATGAGGCCAGCGCGCGGGATGATCCTGGGTTGAGGACGAAAGATCCCAGTGAGAACGGTGGTTGTCGTCGTCGTGGTGGATGGGGTAATGATGACGAGATGATGATACCGTTTAGTGTCTGTTTGCTGTGGGGGGGGAAACAGCCACGGTCGATCAAGAGAATCGGAGTCAGACAGAGTTGAAGGAAGATCGGGACCGGATCAGCCCGTCGGTGAAGGAAGCGAAGAGAGATAGAAGGATGAATCAACCAGGATGACCGGGGGGGAGAAGTAGAAGGAAGAGTGAAGGATGGTGGGGAGAGGTGAGGGGAAGAGCAGTCAGTCGTTGGAGTGGTAGAGGAGAGTAGTAGTAGGAGTAGTAGAGAGAAACTAGGTAAAGAGAGAGAAACAAACGAGGTCAAGTAGGTCAGCCGGAGTGGGGGCCTCGACTGTCAGGCAGCGGACCAGGGGTTGTCATTAGTGCGGACTAGTGGTATTATTTACTTGACTCTTCACTCTCGACTCAGCTCTACACAACTCGACTCTCAGCTCTCAGCCGGTTGATTATCCCAGTCAAGGGAATTCTACAGAATACTCCATCTGATCTATTCTATCACCGCTCTTGAAATATCGAAGAGAAATCATGACCAGTCAGTTGTGACCGTACCTTTGAACCGATCCGGCTTAGGTATCAATTGGGAAGGGCTGCAGATGTGGGCCACTCCCACATCCCAAGGTTTAGGACATTTCATGGGTACCAATCAATGGTCGGTCATTTTAATTATGATGCTGGATGGATCTGGATCATGGATGCGTTCTCATAGGATCATGATTACACTACTCGTACCCGATGTCGTCTGCCGATTGAGGGAAGTCCTCTCCGAACAGCAGCTGGAGGGATCCCATTATCCATCGAGAACGGGACTCTTGACTGACAAAGAGTATTCTCCAGATCTCGTCAGAATAAACGGTACAAATACCCGAATGTTGATGTCAACAATACAACAATACCAGTAATCTATCTCCATGGTTCATGACTGTCCGTCTCGAGCGGCCGACACATCCGACCCCCGCCGACTCCGACCTTCTTTCCTGCTTCTTTCGTCTTCTGCAATCAATTCAATTGTATCCCAGACTTCTCCGCTCATAGGGTCATCCATTGCCCTTGAACCCTCCACCGACGCAAGGGAGGGGTTGACCCCGGAATCCCTCCCACAAATCCTTTGAACCGCGGCAAGTCGGTCATTCCTTCTCCGACGGTGGGAAAGTCTGGTTCCCAGGCACGCCAGAAAAGAAAGGGAACAAAAAAAGTCAGTTGGGAGTGTCCCAAGGAACCAAGTCAGCGAGGGCCCCACCGGCCCTTTGTTGGCAACTTCTCCGCTTGAACACCACATCTCCACTTTTCCCATGTGTACGACTCTTATCTTCTGCAACTCAACTCCATCAGAGAGAGTCCTGTGGTGGGTGTTGTTGGACGCACGCATCACATCGGAATTCAAATCCATCGGAAGGAGGATATCTTTCCTCGAAATTCCTTCCAATCCTGCAGCACGGGAGCTTAACCTTGCGTTAGTTTTGAACAAGGAAAAGAAATAAATACAAATACACGGTATTATTTCGTTTTTGAAAGACCATCCACACTGTCGGTGGAAGATAATTACACCCTGTTGCGCAAATTCATGATGATAGACGGTTTCATGCCCTAACTATGGACGACCGCTTCAGTCTCTACCCAAGACACTCCATCCTCCTATGGTTTCATCCACCGTTTCCTCGCCAAATGGAGGGTGCAAGGGAGAATTTCAGGACCGGACCGGACAAGACAGTGTGGACGGTGGAGCGATGTTGGGGTACCACCAACGACCCATCCTGACTAGCTCGTTCGGGCACTGTCGTTGGTGCGGAACTCGGCCCTGATGCGTTGTACAGGGTGCTGTATCCACGAAAAACGCGTTGTACAACTGTCCGGGCTATTCCAGATTCATTCCGTACATGCTCGTTGAATTCCTCCAGGAATGAAAGAACCCTCCGGTCCCACTGCCAACTCAACTCTAATTTATGAACAAATCCATCATTGATTAAACCATATCTCGGGTGTCTGTCGGTATTGATATGACGCGGTAATTTTCCGTCTCCGCTGTTTGACAGATCATTCGCCTGTCTGGGGTCACACCGCTCCATATTGATCCAGATGATAGGTCTGTATTGATGTATGGATATATATATATGGATATATATAGATATATTATATACATATATTAATCTATCGATATTAATCCCAGGCCAGAAGTATCCAGTATTCAATAAATAGACCAAATAAATTAACACGACTACGGTTGTAACCTGCTTAGCGTCGGCGACCTTCTAGACCACCGCCCGTTCCAACGATCGGCTCCTCGACTGTTCATTCTCCTCGTATGGATCACTGGATCTCCATCTTTCTGGGAATAGTCAGGAACAGAGTGCTGATCGACACGCGTCTTCTCCTCTTCGGTCTTGAACAACAATGGTCTGACCCACCTACCCACTCTATCCACACACTCACACAATGGTTTTGATTTTTGACAGTAAGTCTCGTCCTATGGTTACCAAGGTAGGTAGCCTGTTTACTTGGTTCTCATCGGCAACTCCAATCGTATCCCTCAATCCTACCGACTCATCCAACGAGGAGGACACGAACAAATTGTCCCATGTGGTACCGACCTAACGATCAAATCTGATGACAAAACCTGCAGGGATCGCTGGTAAGGCTCTGACTGCTCAGTCCTTGGCGGTCTCAGTCCAATCTATTCCGCACAGCCATCATACCCTTTTCTCGTCCGCCACCCGTCGGCCCGTCGGGTGTTGCCTCCCTCGCATCCACCGATGGAGAAGTCGACCCTGGATCCTGCACCTTAATCAAGATGTAATCTGCGATGGGGGGGACGGGGACTGGCCTCGTGTGAGACCGCCTTTCTGGAAGGATCGCCAAGAGACCAGCCCACTCACTGACTCACTCACTACACTTGGTCAACGTGAGATTGGTGGCCGGTCAGATAGTGGCGGCTTAAAGATCATCATCGCTGGTTGATCAGTTGATAGACCGCTTAACTCGGTCTATCTATCGAGTGAGCACTGACAAAGGCCGTGAGGACGTGTCTTTTTATCGGAACAGCGGCGATGAGGGCACCATACGTTGCCAGTATGCCGATTTCAATTCTGCTGAAGCTCGCCTCCAAGAGGGTAGGGTCAGGTCCCTTGTGTCGCGAATGCCCCTCAATGTCCTCGAGGCGATCGGCCGAAACATGATCATCCGCCCACCCGGGTCGACGGGGCAGCCCGCTGAAACACTAGAACAGGATATATGACAGACCCATCCGACAAACGTATTGTCTCTTTGACAGATCATACCGACCATTCGCCACTGCAATCTCGTACTGCGGCATTCCACGACCATGTGACCGTTCCAATCCACACCAGATGCTTCATATCGAACCCTTCCATCCTGTCCTCCCATGTGAAACAAACCCGACCCTTCCAACAATGACCCCAACAAACCGGTTGCCGACACTGAGGAATGTGGCGAGTGGAGTCGCTGTCTCACTTCAAGACACCACCTCGTCAGACATGGCCGCCAATACGGTAGGGGTCTAAAATTAGCGTCCACCGATCATCATGCGATCGATTGTGGACTGGGACTCGCAGGTGGGAAGGGCGAACTCCAGATTAAGTTGCTGGGAGCATCCCTGGCCATGCATGAAATTGGATACGAGTTGAATGTGCGGCCTGCAGGCTGGGACGGAGTCTGGGGGCGGAGAAAACCAACCAACGAACAAAATCTTTATATCCAGGCTCAACAGTGTGATTGGACTCTCGCTGAGGATACCAGATTGAGATATCTATTGTTTGGAGTGTAGTCGTCGTGTTCGAGTTGAGCGCACGATGCAGTACGGAAAGAGGCACATGTCCATCCACCACTCACCACCCCGTTAATAGACCCCTTGATGTCGCGGAAGCATCTGCCCGGGAGAGGACTCCCACCCGCAGCCTATACCTCCCAAACGCACCATGTCCCAGACATACAGAGTGCTCATTTCCGCCATGCCAACTTGCATCTCACCTTCACCTGGTACAGGTACAGCGACAGATACAGAGGAATAGAACCAACGCTCGTCGAGTCCGTGCTCCTCGATTCCAGAGACACGGCCAATCCTGTCTGTCCCAGATGTTGTGTCTTACTTTCGTGGTTTGCAGCCATTTGTACTGTTGGTCTATCGAGGGATGTGGTTGGTAGTTGGTCCATTATTGAGTCTGCAGTTTCCCTTGTGCGGTCAGTACTAGTTTCTCGTTTGTAGGCTGTTGCTTTTGGTAGGTCTATTCGTCTACACGTTGGACGACGGGAAGGGGTCTTGCCATTGGCTGTGTTTGAGGCGAGTTGGATAATGATTATGCTGTGTCCTGGAGAGAATGTGCGATCAGCCAAACGGTGACGGGAATATGCTGTTCAAGGACGTACACCGCTATAGAGACCTGATTCTTCTCATTGTTTGGAACGTCGAGCCTGTTGGTCTTCCAGTATGTAGTGTAGGCGACATAGGGTCTATGCCGCCATTTATATATATCATAGTTGATTGTATGGACTCATCATTATTATCATAACATGACAATCTTGGGAGAAAGCCTGAATATGTCTAGGATGATAGATAACTTCATGACTACCGGTGTCTATCAGAAATATATATATTTTTTTATTGATGGGTCTCTATCTAATGTACTGATCTATTGATTCCTCTTCAATCGCATCGCAACTAGCAGTACTAACCACTCTTTCTCCTTTTTATTTTAATTCTATTTCCTTTTACTACCTACAATAATACAGAATTTAATCACTAGAAATACACCATATCAATGATAAATAGTATAATCCAATCCACCGAGTCCAGTCAAGAATTTCCCCTTTCAGCCACCCCGCGTTTCGGCGCGTCTCGGCGCGTTCCGTCTCTCCTCCATCTTCCCACCTCTTGCTATCTCAAATGATATCTCTGTATACCAGTCATTAAACCACTGCTATATCAACAAACCAACTCTCAGCCTGCCTCAATGGTCAATGGGCAAAAAGAGAAAGAGACCCGTCAAGGACGGTCGAACCCGCCCCGGTCTGTCACAGACTTCATCCACCACGGCTCCTGAAACCGCCGTCGGTTCTAGAAACAATACCAATAACAATGACCCGGTCTCCCTCTCGCGTGATTCTTCCCGGCATCTGTCGCATCCTGTCCTGTCGCTCTACTACAATCACCTTGTCCCCTTGAGACAGTACCTCCTGCGCCAGATTCCCGTGTCTTCTCGATCGCGGCGTCGCCGGATTGCGTCGATAGGCCGGGGGGGTTCTACTCAGATACCTACTGGGGGTAGTCCGTTGGGCAGCAATGGTTACGATAATAGCGGGCCTGGGCTTGCGTCTTTCTTGGATACTACCCTTGTGGGCGTGTTGAGAGAGACACCCCCAACCACCAGCAAGGAGCGCCAGCGCGATCTGATTGCCTTTACGCAGTCGCAGTCGAGATCCCAAATCTCAAGTACTGATAGCGGGCCGTCTTGTGCGCAAGCAGAGGTAATGTGATGTCGGACGGCTTTTTTTAACCTCTTTCTTTCATTCGCTGCCCTGTTTACCGTGTCCCATGTGCCTGTCGACCATGCATACCCCAATACTCCCCGTAGCGACACGGTGTCACCTCTGTTTCCACAAATCCTTGCAGAAAACTAACTCCTCCTAGATAGTCGACTTCGTCATATCCGTTCTGTTCAATCGCAATGGCGTCTCCTATCGAAAGCCCCAGCATCTGCTGACCCATGGGTATCAACGTGCTACCGGGCCTTCCCCCCTGGGAAAGAATACCGCCCCCGCGTGCAGTATACCTGGCCTTGTGGCGCGCTTCCCTAATCAGAATGTCGTGGCTCTGAAGCAAGCCCCCTGGACGGATGTACTTGGTCTGTTGGGCAGTAATGGGGATGAGATTATGTTGAGGCTTCTGCTGGATTGTGGCGTCTTTGTTTCCATTGATACTTGGAAGGGGATCTATAACCAAGTTAGCGGTATGTTTGTCTGGATGCATATGATAGCTATGCGTTTGTTGACTGGTGGATTAGGCATCCCGCTTTCTGATCTCGAGCCCGTAGAGAAACCGGCGGCAGCAAATGTGGTGGACTCCGGTCTGCAGGGCGTTACTGTGCCAGCTGCCACGGGTAAAGAGCCGTCCACGGCGAAACCACGCCACGCAGCACAGACGTCGGTGCAGCGCCCAAACAGTGTTGTCTTCCTTCGTCGACGCATGCTCTACGCTCGCCCAAAGCTCACTTCCAAGGGGAGGATTGACTCCGGGCTGACAAGTCTTCGTGAGTGTCGCCGCAAAAGGCAGCAGATAGACCAATACTGACAGCGACAGATGTCCTAAACCGGTACCAAAACACCGACTCTCTCGCGGAGACGGTGCATGTCTTGAAGTACATCTTCCCTAGACAGTTCGGTCTCCACAATGTGTTCACGTCGCACTCGAATACCCGGGAAGCAACGCTCCCCTTCACGGACTACTCCGCCCGCGAAGACGAGATCGCCCGACTGGAAAATCAGAAACAGATCCGGCATCCTCGACTGAAGCTCAACAGCGTCGGCTCAGAGGGTCATCGTCCTGAATGTCCTCCAAAGGTACCCAAAAGGCTGCGAGGAGAAGCCGTGGTGCTGGCCCAGCAGCTGCGGAACCGTCATCAACGGTGCTCCTATCTACACCTGCTCAACTATTACTGCCCACAAGAGGTTCGTCTCAGACCCTACATTCTACGGCTAAGGCTGACTTCCTAGGGTACCGCCCCCTGGTCTCTTGGGCCTGTCAAATCCCAAAACAGTGAACCGCGATCGTCAATGACAGAGCCATTGGTCACCCAGCCGCGGGCTGGTCCCGCCCAAACCCCAGACGACAAACTACCGACCAATCCACTGCCAAACACCGCGGTGTCAAAACCAAAGCCCAGCCTCACAGACTATGCGACGCCCCCGTCTTCGGTGTCCGTGTTCTGCCGAGCAGTGCTTCGCAAGTTGATCCCTCCGGGGCTCTTGGGCAAGGACGAGAACGGAGCCTCTAACCTTGACGTTGTCCTCAAGCACGTGGACCGATTTATCCGCATGAGACGCTACGAGAGTCTGAGCCTGCACGAAGTGTGCGACGGCATTAAAGTCACATCTATGCCGTGGATGCAGCCTCCCACCCTCGACACCCGGGGGGGTAAAATGTCTCTCTCGGATCTTAACAAACGAACGGAACTCCTCCACGAAGTGGTCTACTACGTTTTCGACTCGATCGTCATCCCGCTCGTACGCGGGAACTTCTACGTCACCGAGTCCCAGACACACCGGAACCGGCTCTTCTATTTCCGCCACGACGTGTGGCGCCGGCTGACGGAGAGGCCGTTCGCCGAGCTTAAGTCCTCCATGTTCGAGGAGCTGAAGACCGACAAGGCCAGGCAGGTGCTGGAGAACCGGTCCCTGGGGTACGGATCGCTGCGTCTGCTTCCCAAAGCGAGCGGCGTCCGGCCGATTCTGAACCTGCGCCGCCGCATGCTGGTCAAGACCAGCCGGGGCGGACGGGCGGGCCAATTCCTCGGCTCGAGCATCAACTCCACGATCACGCCCATCCAGGGCATGCTGAACTACGAGAAGACGCGCCAGCCGGCCCAGCTAGGCGCGTGCATGTACTCCGTCGGCGAGATCCACGCCCGACTCAAGGCGTTCAAGCACACCCTGGTGCAGAAGGGACAGCTGAGCCGCACCCACCAGCCGCGTCTGTACTTCGTCAAGCTGGACATCCAGTCCTGCTTCGACACCATCCCCCAGCAGAAGCTGGTCCGGCTGATCGAGGAACTCGTCTCCGAGCAGGCATACCACTTCACCAAGCACGCCGAGGTCCGACCCGCGGACGAGTTCAACAGTCTCTGGCCGCGCCCGGAGACGCAGCCCGCGCGCGCGATGCGCAAATTCGTCGGCCGGGCGGCCCCGGCCACGAAGCCGACCCCCCTGGCGGAAACCATCGCCGCGGGCGGGGCCAGCCACCGGCGGAACACGGTCTTCGTCGACACGGTGGGCCAGCGCGACTGGAACACGGAGGACCTGCTGGACCTGCTGGACGAGCACGTGCGCAACAACCTCGTCAAGCTCGGCAAGAAGTTCTTCCGCCAGCGCCGAGGCATCCCGCAGGGGTCGGTGCTCTCCAACCTCCTGTGCAACCTGTTCTACGCGGCGATGGAGCGCGAGAAGCTGGGGTTCCTCCGGTCGGACGAGGCGCTGCTGCTCCGGTTAGTGGACGACTTCCTGCTCATCACCTCCCGCGCGGACCTCGCCACGCGGTTCCTGGAGGTCATGATCCGCGGGCAGCCGGCCTACGGGATCACCGTGAACGCCGGCAAGAGCCTGGTTAACTTCGCCGCGTCGGTCGACGGGCGGCAGATCCCGCGACTGGTGGACACTCAGCGGTTCCCGTACTGCGGCAGCCTGATCGACACGCGCACGCTGGAGATCCACAAAGACCAGGACCGCATGCTGGACGGGGAGGACTCCGCGGCCGCCAACCTGTGCAATTCGCTGACGGTCGAGACGACGCGCGCGCCCGGCCGCGCCCTCCACCGCAAGGTGCTCGCGTCCTTCAAGCTCCTCATGCACCCGATGTACGTCGACACGGCGCACAACTCGCTCGCCGTGGTCCTCAGCAACCTGTACTCCAACTTCGTGCTGTCGGCGATGAAGCTGTACCGCTACGTGCGGCTGCTGCCGGCGCGGGCGCAGCCGGGTCCCGCGGTGGTGGTGCGCACCATCCGGGATGTGTCGCTGCTGGCGCACCGGCTGGTGCAGGCGCGGCGGCCGGGTGTTGGGGTTGGGGTTGGGGCTGGGGCTGGGGCTGGGGCGTCGGGGGGCTGTAGGGTCCCGCAGACGCAGATCGCGTATTTGGCGGCGGCGGCGTTTCGGTTTGTGCTGCAGCGCAAGCAGACGCGGTATGGAGCGGAGCTGGACTGGCTGGGGAGGGAGTTGAAGCGCACGCGACCGCGGGCGGCGGGGGCGTGTCTGCGGCTGGGACAGGTGGTGCGGCGGGGGCGGGAGCTGTATGGGGGATGGCGGTTTTGACCTGTCCCGGGGGGTGTGTAGGATGAATACGATGATGTCATGGAGGATATAGGATATAGGTCATATCCGGTGTGTAGTATACTGTGGTGTGTTGTTGTGATCGCGGAAGGGATAAGAATGCGAATGCGATCTGTTTGTGGCGACTGGCGGGATTAACTCGGTCCTTAGGTAGGTACCTAATACCTAAAGGTGGATCCTGGATCGTGGAGGGAGTTGATAGGAGGTATGTCAGGGTGATCACATTCTTTTTAAATTAATCATAATTATGATTATAATTATAATAATCATATTATCTTTTTTTCTTTCTTTTTTTCCCTTCTAAAATCTGACCGTCATATATCGTCCTGTGCTATACCCTGTATCGATCAGTGGTATAGAATATATTGGTCGTCGTCTATAAATAGCGATCGGGCAGACCCGGTGGATGCAGAAAAGAGAACCAGACCCAGGAGGGCACATACCATGGGACGACCAGGAGGGAGATAGGGGGAGGCGAATCTGTACTCTCCTAAAGGGGATGTCAACAAGAAGTATATCAGAGGAGTGTCGAGTAGAGAGAGAGATTGAATATAGAGTCGAGTAGAATAAGTAGAGTATAGAGAGATGAATCCTGAGCCTCAGGTGTCCAGGGTCTGTGGCGGTGCAGTCCATGGTCTCTGGCCAGTTTTCCTCCATTTGGACAGGACAAAGTTAATAATAATAAATAAGAAATAATAAGAGTAATAAGAATAAATAAAATAAACAAGAGACTAAATAAAAAGAGAGAATAAAAGGCCAGACCGGATCATCATCGCCGGATTCAGCACCACCTGGGGCCTCAGGCTGCCCACTAAACCGCATCCATCTTTCCTCCTTTTCTCTCTCTCTTCTTTCTTTCTTTCACCTCACTTCTCTTCTTCTTCTTCTCTTTCACCTCACTTCTTCTTCTCTCTCCTCACCTTCTTTCTTCTCTCCCCTCTCTCCTCCCTTTCTTTCTTCTCTCTCTTGTCTTCCTGTCTTTCTTTTTCATCCCCTGTCCATAATCCATTCGCTCCTTCCTCCTTCCCTGCCTCCTTGGTCATTCCTTTCCCCCCTTCATTTCGGCTGCTCCGGCCCCATCCCCTTCCCATACCCTCCCCCTCCCCCGACGAATCCTTCCTCGGATCCGACTACTTGGTGGTGGCTTGGCTGTGCGGTGCGTGGCTTGCGCTGTCGTCTTGGTGGACGTGACTTTCTCTCCTCCCTGCAGCTTCATTGCATCCGACCACCCACCCCTCACGATCTCGTTAATGGCCCGCCTCCCTCTGAATTAATTCTCGTCTTTCGTTACGCCATTGCCTTCATCTCCTTTCTTCTTTCGACTCTCGATTGATCCATTAATCCATATTCTTATTGTGATTCGGTTGTCGGTTCGGTCGTGTCGCGTATAACGTCACTCGTCCCCCTTCCCCGTGGACGAAAACAGACAACAACAACATGACCACCCTCTGCACCACGCCCAACTCCCCCCCCGGTCTCTCCGCCTCCAAGTCGTCCAAATCCTCCTCCTTTCGTTCTTCCGATCAGCTCTCCGGCCCTGACGGCATCTTCACCGACATCTCCAATTTCGAAGACATCGGCCTCGGCGACGATGTCCCCACCGACATCCAGTATGCCGACACCGCGCCCCCCTGCGGCCGCGGTGGCATCCCCCGGTCGTCCACCGCGCGGCTCCAGGCCAAGTCGCCCGCGCCCGCCTCGCGCGACCTGACCGCCGCCCCCGCCAAATCCTCGAGGTCCCCCTATCCCGCCCTGCAGATCTCCCACCAGAACCGCAGCAGCTCCCGCCTCCGCGCCGGGGGTCCGCCCGCCCAGTCCCATCGCTCGCGATCCACCTCCCCCCTGCGACCCTCCGCCAACCTGGCCCCGTCCCCGTCCGCCTCCGCCCGCAGCCCCTCCCTGTCCCCCGTCAACGCCCGCCCGCCCCTCAGCCGGAAGCAGTCGTGGCAGCCCAACCGGAAATCCCTCAAGGACCTCGAGGAGGAGTACCACGATTCCGACGAGGAACTGCCCGAGGATGCCAGTCTCTGGAACGTCCCCATCTCCCCGCGACCCCCGCAGGAACGCGCCCCCTCCCGCGCCGCCAGCCCCAACGGCCGCAGTCCCGGCCGACGCCCCCTCCCCTTGTCGCACACCGAAACCCACATCCCCCTCTCCCCCGCCGCCCGCTCCCCCGTCGCCAAGCGCGCCAAACCCCCGCCCGCCGTGCGCTCCAGCTCCGCCGGCCCCGAGCGCGGCCAGATCTCCCCCCGCAACCCCCGCGTCTACTCCTACAACAGCATGATGTCCGATCTGTCCGAGGAGGCCAAGATCATCACCGAGGCCCTCGAGTTCCACGCCGACGAGCACGAGCGCCGCCGCGGCGAGGGCATCCAGAGCGGTCGCTCGTCGGCCTCCAGCATCGACTCCAAACGCGGCTCCAAGGGCATCGAACTCCCGCCGTTGCAAAAGTCCAACATCATGATCGACCCCTTACCCATCAGCAAGGAGAAGGAGAAAGTCCTCACCCGCACGCGACCCAGCTGGCTGCCCCCCAAGGACCAGAAGGAGGAAAAGCGGCACTTGAGAGAATACAAGCAGATGATGGCGCAATCGCGCGAATCCGGTACGTTCCCCCCATGTCTATATTCTTTTGCGGTGCTAATACCCGCCCAGACAAGCGCAAGGCGGCCCGGGCCGTCTCGGCCAAATGTGAAAAGGACCGCACGCGTGAGGCGCTCCAGGAGATCTGGGATGCACACGTGTATCCCAACTGGAACACCGCCCTCACCGAGGGCCGCACGCGGGAGTTGTGGTGGCGCGGGGTGCCGCCTCGCAGTCGCGGGGCCACCTGGGGGCGCGCCATCGGTAACGAGCTGGCGCTCACCGAGGAGACCTACAAGAAGGCGTTGCACCGCGCCAAGGAGGTGCGGGCGGCGTCCGACGGCGACACCGGCGAGAGCCAGAAGCGGATGCGCGAGTGGTTCGACGTCATCGACACCGATGTCTCCCGCGCTTTCCCGGATCTCCATCTTTTCCAAGAAGGCGGGCCCCTGCGAGAAACGCTGGTCGACGTCCTCCAGGCCTATTCCATGTACCGCAGCGATGTCGGCTACATCAGCGGTCTTCACGTGAGTTTTTCCTGCCACTGACCCCTGTCCACCCCTTCCATCGCATCCCGCAAACTGACTGTGCCAGACCATCGCGGCGTTGCTCGTGCTGCAATTCCCCTCGCCGGCGTCGGCCTTCCTGGCCATGGCCAATGCGCTGAACCGCCCTCTGCCCGTCGCGTTTCTCACCCTCGACCGCGGGGCCGTCAATCGGACGTATTCGCTGGCGGCCGCGACGCTCCGCTACAAATTTCCCCGCCTCGCGACGCACCTGTACGAGACCCTGCGGCTCTCGCACGAGGAGATCTGGGAGCCCATGTTCCGCTCGCTGCTCACCAACGGGCTGGATCTGGAGCGCATCAGCCGCGTCTGGGACTGCTGGGTGTTCGAGGGCGACCGGATCATGATCCGCGCCGCGGTCGCGATCCTCGGCTGCCTGCAGCCGCAGCTGGACGGGTTCACGCAGCCCGACGACCGGAGCCGGATCGCGGTGCGGGATATCCTGGGCTGGGGTCCGCGCGACGTGGGGACCAAATCCAAGGAACACCGACACAGTGCGCCGGCGTCGTCGACGGGCGGTTTCGGCGGGGGGCAACTGGCCCACACCGGGCTGGCGGATTACTGGATTTTGGACTCGGCGGGCGACGAAGACGGGTTTATGCATCAAGTTCGGGAAGCGGGCAAAGTGCGGGAGTAGACGGCGTTATTTTTTTTCTCTTTTCTGTTCTACCTCTTTTCTTGGCGCCATGATCATGTCTTGCTTGCTCTTGCTCTTTTTTAAATTCTCTACATTCCGTCCCCCTCCACGCGCGGTTCGTGTTTTGACCCATGGGTCTTGAGTGTTTCTTCTCTTCTCTCTTTTTCTTCTTTCGTTTTGTTCTTTTCCTTCTTTCTTCTGCTCTTTGCTGCTTTCGCTACTTTATCTTCTCTGTCCTCACTGTCCTCACCTTGGTGTGAGTACAGTACCGCTCTTTTGTTACTTTCGTTCGGGAGACGGATGTATCGTATCCTCCATATCTTATCTACTTTGATAGCTCGGATCATGTCCTCCGAGCTGGATAATTCTTAGTCACAGTCACTATTATGTCTATTACTTGCTGGTGGGGAGTGTAAGTAGTTAGTTATTTTTGTAGTGTTCGTGAGACCTTGATAGATATAGGGGCTGGAGAGGTGGAGGTGGATACTAAAGTCGAAAGTCTAGGTAGGGAGATTATGGTATGTGTGGTCTTTGCTCTTTCTCGATTGAGACTTATTTTTATTTCATTCTTGCTAGGACTTGATCTTGATGCTTGATGTAGTAAGGTAGTTACATAGTTATGTAGAGTTATGTAGGTAATCTATAGATAGGTGAGAGGTATCTATCTATCTATCTGTCTTGCTATACTGTATATATGAGGTAGTATAGTATGTGTTGTACTAGTTTGTTGTTTCTGTTCATAAAATGATTTGTTCATTAATTAATGTATAGTGTATACCCTAACACCTGTTAGTATTTACTGATAATCTGTACTGTACTGTACTACCAACAAACAAACAAATATACTCATATGTCCCATGAGACGGATTATAGGGCTTGCCAGGCCCTCCATGAGACGAGACTCCCAAACTACCACGCTATCCGCGCAATGATACTCTTCGGGAACAACCGCACCACCAACTTCCGCAGCTCATCCATCATCAGAATCCCCAGCGCCAGACCGAGCGGAATAAACCAGAACTCGATCGGCACAGGCGCCGTCAAGAACAGTCTCTGCAGCCCAGGCACCTCCGTCACGAAGATGGCGATCGCAAGCGAGATCACCATCGACAGCGGGAGCCACGGGTTGCGGCGCTGGCGGCGGAACGGGTCCGCCTGCAGCAGCGACATGCGCTTGTTGCGCACGGAGAAGATGTTGCCCCATTGCAGCATGACCAGGCTGACGAAGTAGACGCATTGGCCTGTGTTGTTGAAGTGGGTGAGTTCGTCCTGCGTGTACCCGTAGAACCCGTCGGAGTATTTCTCGAAGGCGAAGACGAGCGCGTGGAACGGGATGCCGGCTTTTTTGTACATGTAGAAGAAGAACATGCAGTGGGCGCAGAGGGTCTCCATGACGCCGACGAAGAGGTACGCTTGGCTGTAGATCTTCATGTTGATGAGGTGGTCTTTTTTCGTGTTGCGTGGGGGCATGCTGAGGAGGTCGAATTCTTCTTTCTCCATGATGAGGGACAGCGAGCAGAAGAGGTCGGTGAACACGCAAATGATGATCATGAGGAAGGAGCTGAGGGGCAGCGGGACCCCGATGAAGACGTTCATCAGCACTGGCCAGATCTCGGACCAACTTCCTGCGGGGAGGAGGTAGGCGATGACCTTCTGCAGGTTTTGGAACACTAGGCGTCCGAGTCGGATGCCGTCCGTTATGGAGTCGAAGCGGTCCATGAGGACTAGATCTGCTGCCTCGATCGCCACGTCGCTGCCTGTTACGACTGCGATTCCTACGTCTGCTGTGCGGAGGGCCGGCGCGTCGTTGACTCCGTCGCCCGTCACCGCCACGACGCCCCCGCGTGCCTTGAGCTCTTCCACAATGCGGAACTTCTGTTCTGGGGTCGTCCGCGCGAAGACGATCTCTTCGTATTTGTATATCGTGTCCCATTGCTCTTCGACCAGGGATGAGATGTGAGAGCCGTCGAGGAGGAGACTGTGTCGCGAGCGCGTCGTCTGCTTTTCGTCTGCGCCGAGGTCGTCCATGGTGTCTGGCGGGGCTTCGCCCTTGAAGATACCGACATCCTTTGCAATGGCCGCAGCCGTCAAGCCAAAGTCACCGGTCACCATGAAGAAGCGGATCCCCGCGCGTCGGCAGTCGGCAATGGTCTGCGTAATCTCCGCACGGGGAGGGTCGATAATCCCGAAGATCCCAATGATGGTCAGATCTTGGACGCCGTCGGCCAGGATCTCTTCGTTCAATTCGTTGGTCCCAGTGGCGGCGCGAGGGATATAGTTCCGCTGGCACAGCACGATAACGCGTTCTGCTCGCATCGACAGTTTGGCTTGATATGCCGAGAATTGCTCCCTGGCCTTATCATCCAGGACCTTGACCTGGTTATCACGACCGGACCGATATGACGTGCATTTTGGAAGAAGGACATCCGGAGCACCCTTGACGAGCAGGAGGTATCCCTTGGCCAAGGCGGGATCCTTGTGCACCGTGAGCATCCACTTATTCTTCGAATTGAACGCGATTTGATGGATCCGTTCGTATGGCGCAAGCTGGTCTTGACTCGCAGGCTGCATCGTCTCGGCGAACCGTAGCACAGCACCGTCGGTAGCGTTCCCAATGACTTCCCGGTCGTTGATGGGCAATCCAATCGTCCTTGGGTCAAAGATGGCATCATTGCACAGGAATGAGCCTCGCAACAAGCCCTGAATGTGCTCAGGATGATCCTCGAACTTTTGCTGGGGCCCACACAGATCCAGGTCCACTTCGGCATCTAGTAGACCAAGCGACCTCACAGTCATCTTATTCTGGGTCAACGTGCCTGTCTTGTCGGAGCAGATGATGTTGACGCAGCCTAGCGTCTCCACTGTTGCCAGGCCCTTGGGAAGGATGTTCACCTGCTTCATGCGTCTTGCGATCATCATGAAAGTCAGTGCCACGCCGACAGGCATACCTTCGGGGATGAAGGCCACCACGCAGCCCATCACGTTGGTCAACATCGTCACCACGTTCATGAACTCATAGTGGTCAACGCGCAACCAACCGACCCAAGTGAAGAGAATGAGGAACACCAGAGTGAGGGTCAGGGCGATGATAATCATGACGAACCGCGTGATCTCCTTTTGGATAATGGTGGGCTTCTCCTTGACACCAGCGGTGATCTTGGCGATGCGACCCATGACGGAACGGCCACCAGTGAGGACAACCACACCAATGGCATTCCCGTTGGTCACGCTGGTGCCCATCAGGGCAATATTCCTGGTTTCGAGAAAGTTCGTGTCGGTGGAGTCGATAGCCCCTTCGATTTCATCTGCTTCTCCGGTAAGGATGGCCCGGTCGAAGCGGACATCCCCAGAGCTTTGGAAGAGACGCATGTCGGCCGGGACCTTGTTGCCGATCGAGATGTGGACGATATCGCCGGCAACCAGCTCGGTCGAGGGGAGCTTGATCTGCTTCCCATCGCGCAATACTAGAGCCTCCGAGGGCAGCAGGTTCAGAATGGAATTCATCACCATCTTGGTGGACCAATCCTGGAAGGCGGAAAAGCTCGCTTGCAGGATGATGACGATGATAACGACAATGGCCATGGCTAACATGGTTGGGGACGGGGGGTCGCTCAGCGGTCTCCAACAGATGAAGAAGATGATGACACCGATCCACAGGATGGAACAGAAGCCTCCAAAGACATATCCAAGAATCTTTTTCACATAGTTCTCCCGATGGTGGGCAATGACATTCTTCCCATCGCGCTGAAGTCGAGTAGCAGCCGCTGAGCTACTTAGTCCGACGCGACGGTCCACATTGAATTCTTGAGTCAGTCTGTCGATGCCGAGGATGTGGTAATCTAGGCTCTCAAAGTAATCCTGGTCGGGGTGTTTCGTGCTATCGCTTCGGGCCTTGAGAGTCTCCTCCGGGGCTTTTTGAGTCTCGGAGATCTGAATCGATAGGGTTCGGAACTCAATTGGGAGATCGGCATTATTGGTGCTTTGAATGCTTTTCCTCCCGCTTCTGGCGGTATCCCGACTCAGCGAACGGGGCCGACTCGGCTGCTGAGCCTGACCACCGCCAGTGAGGGTAGTCTCCGATGGGTCGTCGAACCGGATGTGGGTTTGACGAAGGCGACCCGAGCGCTCGTCGTCCCCCGTCTCCAGATCTTGATCAGAAGGATGTCCCATTGAACTAGACTGGGTGTCGATGTGCACGTTCAGGGAACAACAACAGAAAGAAGGCACACTATCAAGACGACGTCACCACCTGCTGAGATCAGACGGGGTCTTAAAGGGAAATTGAGCAGACGAGCAAAGGGTGGAAAAGAAGAAGACGTCCGGTCAATTGGGGGTCCGGAGCGGACTGTTTATACCTCTGACGAGGGCCATTTCTAGCCGAATAAGTCTATTCTGACTAGACTTGAGAAGGAAGGGAAACGCGAGAAGAGTCAAGAGCGAAAAAAAGAAAAGAAAAGACAAGAACAGTCCTGGCCGAAATGAAACAATCAATCACGCTCTTCGCCTCCGGCGACGGATCACGCTGGAGGATGAGAGGAGAAAAGCAGGCTGTGCAAACAAAAGAGGCTAAGGAGGCAACGAAAACAGAAAGATTAACGAGAACGGATAACGAGCCATGGTGCATTGTAGCTGTCGACGGATAGGTGGTAGCCAAAGGTGACGGTGGTGGAGTTGGCTGGAGACGAGATGGCAGACGGATAGAGAGGTTGAGGGAATAATTCTAGCCAAACAAACGGCCGGCCCGTCAGAAATGACGGCGGATCCCTCGACCATTTCCCCTTCTGCTTTCTCTTTCCGTCGGTCTGGTCCTCACCACCACTATACCTCAACTGGTGAAACCAAATGAGAATTTCAGGATCTCGGTTCTGATTGGGTTCAGGAAATCCCCTCAGATCACCTTCGCTCAACGTGCGGCTTTTATCAGAACGAACCGTCGAAGGGTAAACCATGCCCATACGGACTTCCCGATATGCCTCCATATGATTTCTCCACTTCCACGAGGCAATGGAACAGAATTCTCTTGGGACATGCGACGTCGGGGAGACAGGTTCGAGTCATCCCACCACTAGCACCGTGGTCAACTCGGTGCGGTTGAAAGTACCTGAGTATCAATTCACGCACGCCACAGTCTAGATTGGCGATATCGTGTCCCGGAAGAAAATATATTGAGCCACGAGGATGACACTAGGCATCCACCATCCAAGCTGTACCACTTTGGTGGGAAGTGGGCGAGAGATCATTGGATGGGGTGCGCTATCTTTGCTGAAAGCATTCTGATAAGCATGGGTGATATATCATGTTCGTAACTTAAACTCCAAAAAAAAAGAGGCAAGGCAAATCTCCGTCTCTGAAAGACTACCTGCATTTGGTGATCCCGGGTCAGCTCCATTTTTCAGACATACGAGGAGATCAAGGTACCACTAACCGATCCAGGCCTTCAGCCACTGAATCTATTAGCAAAGAGTCACGAGATAGCCGAGAGTACCACGCGGGAAGCTCACTGTTCCCAAGACATGAGCAAACAAAATTTGTCAGAGCAATAAGATTTGGAAGTAGCAGCGGCACGGTCCATCCAACATAGGGTTCAACGCAGCCGCACCATCTCCCATGGGTGCACTGAGCACTGACACTTTCTGTCCATATAGACGGCCCAGAAAGCGCCCCCCGCCTAGTAAATGTCTTGTTATCAGCATTCCGCGCAGTCTGTGCACGGGGCTGAAAAAACTCAGGCACGTGGCGTAGGCTTCGACGTGACCGTGGCGAAGCATCTTCCTCGTTATAGTAACTGCTGTCAGGGCCCTGGCCAAGAACGGTGTCTAACCCCCTGTGCAGACCAAGGTACAGTTGCATCGTCGGGGTCACCGTCCTTCTGGGAACAGTGTTGCAGCGACAAGGAGTATCGGCCTTGGCGGTTCCTTAAGACATCAACTACGGCACCTTTTATGCTATAAATAACTCACATCCAGATCAGTTCTTCTGGGTTGCTCTAGATGGACATATGTATGACACTTACAGACGGGTTTAGACTTGGCATGACAGCAGGAGAGACACCTTCAGTGAGAGGAAGTGTGTCGGCGTCATCTTCCAGGTCACCAGCGAGATCAATGGCTAGGGAGTCAGTCTGTTCGTTGTATCTAACCAGATGATACGATTATGGACACAGGCATAGTGAGGTAGGAAATAGTCGAACGTACGACGAGTTAGACCTCCGGTGGGCTCTGAGAACCTGCAATGGCAGACGACTTCCAACCAAGACGCCGAATGTAGGAATAGTAGGAGCCGGACCCAACCAAAGTCGGGACCTGGCTATTCCAGCCCGCAGACATAGACCAAGAAGTATAACCAGAAAGAGGATTGTTCAAGGATAGCCATTGTGGTCAGGGCCTAGCGAGGCGGTGTTGTCGTGCAGCGCGTAGAGGCTTGGAAGAACGGAAAGTCAAGAGGTCTTGATAAATAGACCGGAGAAGAAGCGGTGTGGTTAGAAGAAGAAAAAAGAAGTAGATGGCAGTCAAATGCAATAATGGCGTGGTGTTAAGACTCAAGGAGGAGTGGAGGTGAGGGAGATCAACACGCGCAGGTGAAGTGGCCGAAGATAACAGAGACAGCCATTTTACACAGCGTACCGTACTTCAAGACTGCCAAAGACACAGACACACCCTAGATAACAAGCCAAAAGTACCATGCACCAAACCATATATTTATATCTAGCATAAAATGACACAAAGGGTATATAAGAAACAGACTAAGCTGTTCACAGTTTGGCCTTGCCTCCAAGAGCCTCACTAAGAGGCGTCACCTCCACCATCATCTTACCAGTATTGGCACCCTGGTACAGATTGACCAATCCCTGAGGCGCTGCCTCCAGGCCACCCTTGATGATATGCTCCTTGCGCTTGAGCTTGCCCTGCGCGAGCCAAGTCCCCAGGTCCTGCAGCGCAGCGGGGTACTTCTTCGCAAAGTCAAAGACAATAAAGCCTTTCATCGTCACCCGTTGGGACTGGGATCTGTCAGTAGACAACTTTAGATATACAGCCCACAGAGAATAAACTCACAATGACATTCATGAAGCTGGCCGGCCCAGTGGGATTCTTCGCGTTATACTGGCTGATAGCACCGCAAATAACAAAGCGGGAGTCTCGCGCGGCCCGCGCCAGACAGGCATCCAAGATCTCGCCGCCAACATTATCAAAGAACACATCGATATACTCCGGGGTAGCCTCCTTGAGCTGCTTCTTCCAGTCCGCATCCTTGTAGTTGATCGCGGCGTCGAATCCCAGCTCCCGGCGCAGGAACTCGCACTTGTCTGCACTACCAGCCAGCCCCACCACGCGCTTCGCCCCCTGGATCTTTGCGATCTGGCCGGCGACCATGCCGGTCGCGCCCGCAGCGCCGGAGACCACGACGGTGTCGCCCTTCCGGGGCTGTCCGATCTCCATCATCCCGAAGTAGGCGGTCAGCCCGGTCATGCCCAGCACCGACATGGCGTCCGTGGGCTGGCAGCCTGGAGGCACGACGACCTTCTGGGCTTCTTTGGGGCTCATCGTCGCGTACTCTTGCCATCCCGAGTAGGCGATCACCCAGTCGCCGACCTTGTATTGCGACTTGAGGCTGTCGCCGACTGCGACGACCTGGGCGATGCTCTGGCCGCGCATGACGTGACCGCGCTCGACGGGGGCGATGTAGGATCGTTTCGCTGTCAGCCATTGGCGCATGGCGGGGTCGAGGGACAGGTAGTGCGCGCGCACGAGGATCTTGTCGCTGGGGACATTGTCGGGGATGGTGGATGCGTTGAGCTTGAAGGTGCCGTTGGACAAGGAGGGGTCGATGGCTGGCGAGGGCGTGTTGGCGTAGATGATCTGTCGGTTGTTGATGGGCATTGTGGCGGTATTGATGATAGGATCTTTTATCACAGTGTTTGTATTTGAGATTGAAAGGGTGGAAGGAGGAGAAAAGGACCTAAAAAAGGTCTCGATGATGTCGTCTCTGAAGAGTAATCAAGCCCGCAGACTAATCGAACCTCGGGTGTTTGTCCGCCAACCGAGCTTAATCTACGAGTGGAGACGGTCTTGGCGGGTAGATTGGCAGTGGGGAAGCTATGATAAGCTTGCTCTTCAAGGTTGTTCCTCCGATTGCCCTAGTCTGAAACTGACAACTGGTTATTTACATATCTGTTCAGCGCCGTTTAAAGTTTGCAGGCGTCTCGTCCGGCCGACCATTGTGGGGACTACTTGGTCAAAAATTGAAAAGCGTTTTGACTCTGTATGCCGGGGGACCGCGCATAACAGTGCTATAGTGTATGTTATGCAAGAGTTTATACTCGATGGAGACAACTGTATAGTTCCAAACCCGACATACGACAGCCGAAAGGTGTGCACAAGCCGGGATGACCTGTTGACCTAGCATCTACATATACCGAGGCAAAAAGGGACATATTTCCACGCCTAACTCACTCCATCCAAACTCCGTGTCACCGTCTTGGTCTCATGACAGCGGGACTGGGCTTCGTGGAGGAAGCACCATTTGTCTCTACTACCCATTCGTAGCCGGGGGCATGGGAATTGGGCCCCCAGGGGAGTCTTTGTTTCGCGCAGTCAGGATCTCCACACCCGTTTCCGTAACAAGCAAGGTATGTTCTATGTGCATGTCAGCATTGAGTATCAATACAGGTCTCACAGGCCTCCTTCTGTACACACCGAACTGAGCTGTCCATTTGCCATCCACAGAGGCATTGGTCCAGTCGTCCGGCCAGAAGACTTCTCGAGGCCTTCCCAGCGCCAGGATAGGCTCGATCGTAAAGGCCATCCCCGGCTTGCAGACTCCCACCGCTTTGTTCTTGCCGTAATGGGGGATCCACGGCGGGGGGTGAAATTCAGTATTGATGCCATGGCCTCCCCAGGTGGTGACGATACTGCAATTTCTGGATTTAGCGTGTTGTTCAATCACCTTACCAAATTCTCGGATGGGCATTCCGGGCTTCACAATCTCAATGGCCTTATCTAGACATTCCCGCGCTGTTTCAACAATTCTGACCGTATCTGGATCTGCCTTAGCTTTCTCGCCGATGTAATACGTCTCATTGAGGTCCGCATGGTACCCCTCATGATATAAGGAGATGTCGAGATTGAGGATATCACCATCAAGGAGGACCCGCTGGTCAGGGATCCCGTGACAAATTATTTCGTTTGGTGACGTGCACAGGGATTTGGGGAAGTGATAGTAGTTCAAGGGAGACGGATACGACTGTTCATGTCAGAAAGGCTGGACACCACCTGGCGGTGTGCTGCACTTACCCCCCGTTCTACACAGGCCCGGTGACAAACCTCGTCAAGGTAATCTGTGGTAACGCCCGGTCTGAGTTCGGCCGCAGTGATGTCCAATACCTCTCGAGCTAGTCGACAAACCTTGCGCATGGCCTGTTGGCCCTGGGCATCTAGAAGATCGATTTTGGTCCGACTCAGGCGCTGTTCGGCCTTGGGTATCCCTGTTTCCGCCCAGTCCGGGTGTCTGATTGACTTGGGGACGGTGCGCATAGGCGACAGGGGATAGACAGGCCGGACAGGGCCGGTAAAGGAGAAGGTCGGGAAAGGGTTATACGTTCCGTTCACTGGTCAAGTTTAGAGACGAAAACGGGCAGAAGGGTTTCTGGGACGATACCATTGCCTGACTTGTCTTGAAATTTTTGATGCAACGTCTTGTGTTGGTTCTAGCATGCGCAGTCGTCGGTCAGCCCTCAGGTCCTTGAAGGCTAAGGACGCAGCAACAAACCCAGTTCTTCTTGAAGCAGTCTTGGGAACAGAAATGACTGTCATTTAAGCCGAGTTTCAGACATGTTGGGCACTGTAAGCTTCCAGCTTCATTTTCGCAGTCTACCCCCTGACATTTCCTCTCTGATGCATCGACAGTCATGGTGGTAAGGCTGGGAGGGGAAGAGGTTGTACTCCCCAAAAAAAGACGCTACCCCCGCCTATGTAGTCACCGTGTACTATTATCAAGTCACATGACACGCTGCTGTTTGTAACTGGTTGTTGAATAGTTGCAGATGCTTATAAGCCATCTATAACTATAAAAGAATAATTCCATGTATCCTAAAACTATCTACTAAGTTTAATATAGCTATATACTCATCAAGCACCGTCTTATATATATATTAACTAGTCACGAAAGCATTACCTCCCATCACTATACTATTCAATTAGCAGATAATCTCCCGACATAACAGCACACCTCCTGCTTCCTCCATTAGAAGGATTGTCTGATTATGCCTATCGACTGCACAATTTGATGTTTACTCTCGATGGAGGCGACACTACCAAAGGCTCGTACTCACCCTAGGGGTAGGCTGACTCATTCTCACAAGCGAAGGTATTGTCACGATCATAAACTCCTGAATTGTCAATTCTTCTGCCTTGATTTGGCCCGTCCCAGGACTATTAACTGATGCTTCGAGAGCAATTCGAATACCAGTCTGCCCCAATGACGTCGTTCGGGATGATCATGGCCCGATTGGGGAGGGACCAGAATGACGTCACATTGGGCATGATGGACTTGATATAAAAGCCATACCTGGCTTCTCTGTGTTGACATCTCAACAACTATAACCTCTTCTACTCATTCTACACAAAAGAAGGCTTGAACACCATCATGACCACCCAACCCCCGCACTATTCGTCCACCTTCGGGAGTCCTCACCAGGATCCCAGCTCCACGACCCCGACGGGCACCCAGCTGTCCGGTGCCAACCAAGCGGGCTCCGAGCACGACACGACGGGAATCGGACACCAGCCTGCGCCATCGTCGAGCAGCCACGAGGGGTCCCGTACATCCCCTGGTATCGGCTCCGAAGCGGCGAAGAAAGGTGAACAGTTTGGACAGGGAGTTCAGTCTACTGCTGCCGGAATCCATGTGAGTCGAACACATCCACTGTCCATCATCAATGCTCAGTCAGTACTAATATCGATGATAGGGCTTTGGAGAGAGCTTGCGAGGTGGGCTCAACGCGGCAGTGGACAAAGCCTTTGGCCATGACGAAGGAGTCGCGAAGAATACGAATATTGCCGAAAAGGGCGAGCGAGAGATTCAGTCTGGTCGGTTTGGAGGTCACTGAGATATAATCATTTTTGGTTGATTGCTCAATGCAGACTATGTGGTATGATATGACGTTACGGAAGATATCATTGTTGTTGTTTTGCTATGGTTATTGAAAGCGATGTATATTATGGAGCATATGGCTGATTGATACGGTTCTGTGATGCTGGACGACTTACCGAATACGGCGTATACTTGATAGATCTAATGACCATGTCTTACTACTTGAAACACATAGTATAAATATAATATAAATAGAATCAGAGACCCGTTTTCAGAGTATATAAATGATATATAATTATATAGTATAGACCATCTATAAGTCCAATGCAGGCCGACCGGCTCAGTAACGTGGCAGCCAAATCGGGTTTAGCGCGAATCCACACCCACGTTTCTCCCACTTCGTCTTCATCTTCATCTTCATCTCTTTCACTCTCACTCTTTCTTCTATCTCTCTTCTTTGTCTCTCTCTTCTATCTCTCTCTCTCTTCTTTGTCTCTCTCCCTCTTATCCCTGTCTGATTCACTTAGGTGTGATGGCAATGACCTCATTGACCATGAATGTCCAGTGGATAGGTCACCTTCTATGGATGGTCAGATCCGCTTACCCACTATGACTGTACCGCCCACTGTGAGACCCGACGATCTCATTCCACCCATGGAGAAGGTTCCATCATGATCTTTCCAGAATGTCCAGAGCTCTGAGCTGGTCGCAGACCACTGATCTCCACTCTCCACGGCCGTCATTGGCCATGCCGCGGGAGGGTTCCAATAAAGCCACCTAGTTCCAGCCATTATTTCCACACCAAGAGGAAGTTTCATCCGGTCGTCCCGGAGGCTGTGTAGGGAGTGGAACCGGTTTGCTCTTCTTTTTTCTCGTTTCTTTTTTTAAGTTTAATTTCTTACTTTCTTTCTCTTTCTCTTTCTTTTCTTTTTTGGTTGGATTTCTTTGTTGGAGCTACCCACACCATTGGGATTGCCCCCGTCATCATTGAACACTTCTTTTCTTCCCTCTAGCCTTGTAACACCAACGCGCAGGATGCCCCCAGCGTAACTCCAATAGCATCGTCGGAATCCAAGTGCCCCAGGACGAACTACCGAACAACCCTCGGGGCGCATCGGCTCTTCGTGAGATCCCGTCCATGGCGCAGTTGGGAACGCGTCCCATATCCGCAGACCGAAGTACGAATATACGAATACGATTCCCCAGCGCCCATCCATCTCAGACATCCTAACGGTTAGTGTCCCATCTAGACCGCTTTCACATGTAATGGGTCACTAATGCAGTGCCTTCTGCTTTACAGCTGCCAGCCTCGTTCCATTCATTCGTGGTTGCGTGGTTGCGTGTCCACTGCGACTCGTCATAAATCGTGCAGACCATCCGCTGATCTGGTCTGATCCGCAACGTGGTTTTCTATCGGGTTCATCCAACGCTGCCCCCTGAATGCCACCAGAACGCATATCCCCGCCGCGTCATATCACCCGACCTCGTCATGGCTGTCCCGGCAGTCCCATCGAAAGACCGTCGCGACCCGGTCACTGTCGCCGAAGAGTCCTCGCGGCACCCTGAACGTCCGCTCCCGCTCGAGACCTCGAGCTCCGACAGCGAGGAGCAAAATCTCCATCTCGACGACGCGGCCCAGCAGGATGAAGCCAACGAGTTGGTCGGTGTCAGTATCGGGCGCGCGCAGAATCGCATGAAAGCTCGTCGCACCCCGGCAGAAGAGAAAAATCGGATTATGGAACGCAATGGTGGGTATTTTGACGCGATCCCGGACGCGGTCGACTCGGATGGGCTCTTCACCTCCCAGATCACCGCCGAACCAGACACCCTGGTAGTCGCGGATACCCGGCCCCAGGTCAGAGGGCAAAGTCCAAAACCCGTGTCGGACCAAGAAGGAGTGCGCCCGGGGACGCAGCCCGTTGCCAAAGACGCTGGTCGTTCCAGTTTCACGCGGTCGATCTTGAAAAACAGCCTGCCCCTCCGCCCACGGGCTTGGTCCGGCGATTTCACCGACAGTCTACGCCTCAAGAGGTTTCTCCCAGACTTGGGTTCCTTGGGGTCCTTTTCCAAACGGTCTTCGTTGACTTCCCGCGGGGACTCGTCCCAGAACCGTTCCCGGAGTCAAACCCTGAAGCCGACCCCGTCGAAGTTCAACGTGGACCGGGAGGCAACACCACCCCCGCGGCCGCGGCGCAGGTCACTCACCGACCAGGACCGAAATAGTGTTCTCGTAGACGAACCGGTCTCCGAGTTGCAACCGCTCAGCGGGGCGACGGCAGCCAAGCATTCCTACACTCGTAGGCCCAGTGCATCCGTCACCGGGAGGCCGCCCTCGCTACGCCGATCCTCTTCCGACCAGTCCTTGTATCTAAGAGCCTCCTCCACGGCCTCATCGCTGGATCAGCGCCCCGAGTACGAGAATGTACACTCCCAAGTCAACAGTCGGTTCAAAGCCATCAAGGATAGTCTGCAAGATTCTAGCAACCGCCTGCTTAGCATGCCCACGTTGCATCTGCAGGACTTGCGCAATGACTGGGGATATAAGCCATTTCTTTCCGATGTCTACAACCGCAAGGGGAACAACTATGCGCAAAATCCCGAGCGATCCACCAACGGTTCTGAGACCATTCCGCCGACGCCGCCACCACCGCGCGTACGCGTTTCGCGAACGAATTCGAACCCATTACACCCGATCCTCTCTGAGGCCATGTCGCAGATGACCGGTGACGTGGTTATAATGGGAGGGTATCGGGGGTCTATCCTTCGCTCGGCCAAGCCGCCACAACGGCAGTTGTGGGTTCCCATGAAAGTCGGGTTGAACCTCCGCAAGGTCGACCTGGAAGTCGGCTTGGATCCGGAAGACGAAGAACGGATGGAAGAGACCATCATTCCGTCCGGTGTGCTGTCTCACATCGGACCGGTTGACATCTGCCGCCGACTGATGAAACGCCTACAAAAGTGTGACAATGCTCTCGATGGGAAGCTCAGAGTACATGACTACGGGTATGACTGGCGTCTGAGTCCGCACTTTTTGGCGAAGAAATTGATCACCTTTCTCGAAAACCTCCCGTGCAATGCGCTCGATGTGCCGCCGGAGCGCAGGGGCGCATGGGTCATCGCCCACAGCCTGGGCGGTTTGATTGCACGATATGCGGTCAACAAACGACCCGAGTTATTTGCCGGAGTCCTCTACGCCGGCACGCCGCAGCACTGCGTGAACATTCTGGGCCCCCTCCGTAACGGCGACGACGTTCTATTGAGCTCGCGGGTGCTCACCGCACAAGTGAACTTTACCTTCCGGACGAGCTTTGTCCTTTTACCAGAGGATGGCCACTGCTTCATCAACCCGCAGACCAAAGAAGAGTATCGAGTTGATTTCTTTGATGCCAAAGCCTGGGATGAATACCACCTTTCACCTTGTGTCAACCCTGCGCTCCCGCCACTGCACAAGGGTTCGGGGTTCGTGGACAATATCGGGAAGCGCTTCTCCACCGTCCTGAGTAGCAAGGAGAGCATTTCCACAGACGAGGCCAGCCAAAGCGAGTCGCTCCCGCAGCCAAACGGCAATCACAGCTTTCGACCAGCCAAGACTTCCCCTGACTTAACCAACGCCGCGCTCGAGAATCCGACGGGGATCAACCCCCCTCTCGAGGGTGCTGTCGGCCCCGTTTCCAACATCCGTGACTCTTCCCATACCAGAGCCACCCAGACCAGCACCATTCCCCATGCCAAAGCAATGAGCTACCTGGAACGCACCCTCTCGGAAACCCTTCAATTCAAACAGGAGCTCGCCTTCAGACCGTCCCACCAATCCAACAACCGGTACCCGCCCACAGCCGTCCTCTATGGTAAATCAGTCCCCACGCTATACGGAGCACGGGTCACCTCCCGCGAACATATTAAGCACCAAGACGCTTACGACGACTTGGCCTTTGCTGCGGGGGACGGCGTGTGTCTCGCATCGGCAGCAATGCTGCCCCCGGGATACCGGATCATCCGAGACGGCTTGGTGAAGAGCGACCGCGGCCACGTCGGTCTCTTGGGAGACCTCGAGGGGGTGGGACAATGCCTCAAGGCTATTATTCGAGGGCGACGCGAAGGCGTCGGGATGGGCAAGTCGAGCTCATAAATCAGCCATCTCCTCCCCCCTTTATCATCTGACACTGACGTTCCCCTCCCCCTTCACCATCTCCTGTCTTTTTTTTGTCCAGTTTACCCCAACCCCCTCTCATCTCTCACCTCATTGCCTTTTCATTTCATTTCATTTCATTTCATTTCATTTCATCTAAATACCCATGTTGAACCTACTTGTACTAAATCCTGATCGTTTCCCCCCTCCCCCTTCCATTGCATCATCTAATCATTGCAATATTGACGATATTGACGATGGTATCTGAATAATGAATGACTCATCCATCCATCCCCTCCGGGCAAAGCATGCACAACCTTGACAGCCTCTTTATCCCATTTTGTACAATCCTGTCTGTCGCATTTCTCAATATGTGTGTGTATATGTCTTTGTATGAAAAGATATCGATATCTATAGAGGTTAGAGCTGTGGATTTCTAGACCCGAACATCTTGTCCCAATCAATCAGACATAAAAAAAAAAAGTAAAAACAATTAACCGAACCGAACCCAGTCTATTCTTTTGATTTTCGGGGTAACTAAAGTAGTTACGTCCCTAATATAGATATCTAAAAAGACGTAATAAAGAGAGAGATATATGTATATATACCCCATCCTATGTAGTAGATAGGGGATAGGTAGGTAGGTAATTTCAAAGCAGAACAGGCCGAAATGGGCAAGACGAGACGAGACGATATAAAAAGATAAAAAAACCCGAAATGAATGACGACGGGGAACACGCCTATACTTAACCTAACCAAAACGGAGAGAAATACCCGAGATATGAAAAAAGAAAAATAATAAATAAATAAAATAAAATGATATAAAATAAATGCGAAGAAAAAGAGAGAGAAAGAGAGAAATGTCTATCCAGTCCGCGAATTGGCAATCGTCAAAACAAGAATATCCGTCGCCCCGACCTTGGTCAGCTCGTCCATGACGGTTGCGATCTTCTTCTTCTCGACCATGGAGCTGACGGCGACCCAGCCGTCTTCTTCGAGGGCGGTCACGGTGGGGGCGCGTTTGCCGGGGGTGATGTTCGATGCGGTGGCTAGCTCGGCGCGGGGGATGTTGTACTGGCAGAGGACGTATTTTTGGGCGGCTGGATAGTTATTAGCTGGGTTCTATAGCACTGGTGTTTTGTACGGATGGAACTGGGAGAGGAGAGAGAGATAAACGTACTGATGACGCCGCTGATACGGGAGGTGATCAGGTCCACGAGGGGGTTCTGGGTGTTCTTGGATTTGACGAGGACGGAGGTGCTTTCGACGACGGTGTCGATGGCCTTAAGGCCGGCTGCTTTCATCGTCTCGCCGGATTCTACCACATCCGTTAGCTTCCTGGTTCTTACTTTCCGACAGGCGGGATGGAAGAGAAGAGAAGAGACGCACCAACAAGATCAACAATACCATCGGCAACACCCAACGCACAAGCAGCCTCAACACTCCCACCAACATACTTGATGTCAGTGCGGAGGTCGCTCACCTGGCTAACGCCCTCCAGCTTGGAGAAGAACGCCCCCGTGAGCCCCGTAAAGCTGGTGACAATGTTCCGGCCGACCAACTGCTTCGCCTCGGTGATGTCGCCCTTGACCGGGACCTGCACCTGCAGCTTGCAGCCGCCGAAGCCGAGGTCCATGATCTCCTCGACGTTGGAGGTGGCGTCCGCGGGCAGCTGCGCATCGTGCTCGGCGACCTGGTCGCGGCCCGTGATGCCCAGGTCGACACGGCCTTCGCCGACGAAGGTCGGGATGTCTGCGGCGGGGAGGAAGATGAGCGCGATCGGAAGGTTCTTGACCAGTGCGATATCGAGGCGCGTCTCGCGGCGGAACTGGATGTCGCAGCCGGCGAGGAGGTCCAGGGTGGCTTGTTGGAGACGGCCCTCTGTTTTTGCGCGTTAGTTGTGTTTCATTTGGTCATGGTGTGTAGGTGTTCTGTGTGTGTCGTGGGGGAGACGTGTATCCGGCTTCGCGGAAGCGGGGAGGAGTGAGTCACGGCGGAAGGGAACTTGCTCTTAGGGACCGCGAAGATGAGTCTTCCTTCTAAGCTGGGAATATAGTCAGTACTGAATATAACTCTCGGACATCATAATGTATTGTCCATCCAAACAACAAGGCCATTGACTCACTGGTTGACGAGATCCATGGCGAGCGACGATCGGAGCGCGGGGCAATCGGGAATTCAATCAGGTATATTAATTAACTAGAGAGTCAGTCAATTCCCTTGCTTCAGCTGAATAACAAAGTATAAATATAAACAAGGATAGTTAATTACAAGGATTGCCCGGGAAGAGGGAAGAATGCGAGCGAGGACGCGGCGGGGTGAGTGGAGTGGAAGTGGAAGAAGTGAGGAAGAGAGAGGGAGGGGAGAGAGAGAGAGAGAGAGCGAAGTCGCTCCGCAGAGTCTGTGGGTGAGTTGAGGGGCCAACTTCCGCTCTCCAGCCTCACTCGGCAATGTCCTGGACCACCAACAGAATAAGATGACTGATATTCTACATTTCTGAGAATACGCAACATGATCCTACATACGTACATCCTTCGATCTTTCTTTCCGTCTTCTTTCCGGCCATTTGCGCCGGGATTCACGGATAGTGATGCCTGAGGCAGCACTGCTCCGAAGTCATGGCAGCCTGATGGATCAGGCCACAGCGGCATCCCGAGCTCGCGATAGTTGCAGTGCTTGCAGTGGACCAACGGGGGACGATCTTCGGAGTCGATGCCGACAAGGACCGGGTCTGAAGACATCTTTTCAGGCGGATTCTACCCATACCCAACATCCGACAATCCAGTCACAGCTGCTCCGCGCTGCGAACAAGCCTCTCCAGCAAAGCCTCATCGCCGCCCGTCGACCCCGAAACAACACTCCCAACCGTGGCAACCAGTCCCGCCAGTCTCCGGCGGCGAATATTCGCCTCCAGCTCGGCGCTCTTCTCCTTCGCCAACTCCAGCAGCGACGCCGGCAGATTCGCCAGCCGCGCCACATTGAGTCCGTAACTGCGGTGCGCGACGCCTTCGCCGACTTCGTAGAGGAACGTGATGTTCTCGTCGGTGCCCGTCCCGGACTCCGTGAACCGCATGTGCACGTTGCGCAGTTCGCGGTCGGGGAAGCTGTGCACCATGGACGAGAGGTGCTGGTAGTGCGTGATGAAGAGCGTGAGACTGCGGATGGACCGCACGATGTAATCGAGGACGGCCTGGGCGATGGCCACACCGTCGTGGGTTGAGGTCCCGCGGCCGAGTTCGTCGAGGATGACGAGCGAGCGAGGCGTCGCTTGTTTGAGGATGTCGGCCGTTTCGGAGAGCTCGACCATGAAGGTTGACTCGCCGGCGAGCATGTTGTCGAAGGCGCCCATGCGCGTGAACACCGCGTCAAGCATGCCCAGCTTGGCGGACTGCGCGGGCACGTAGGATCCGATCTGTCCCATGATGGCGATGAGGGCGATCTGGCGCACGTAGCTGGATTTGCCGCCCATGTTGGGGCCGGTGACGAGGAGAGCCCGCGTCTGGTCGGAGTCGAGGTCGATGTCGTTGGGCACGTAGCTGTCGAGTAGGAGCTGCTCGACCATTGGGTGGCGGCCCTGTTCGACGTTGATGCAGGTGTGCTCGGTGTATTCGGGCTTCACGTAGCCGGGCTGCTCGGCGATGGTGGCCAGCGAGAGCAGACAGTCGAGCGTGGCGAGGGATAGCACGCAGTCCCGGAATCCCTGGTAGTTCTTCGATATCTCCGCCAGGAGATCCGCAAAGGCCTGGTCGCAGGCGGCTGCGAGTGCCTCTTTGTGCTGGTCTCGCTGTCGCAGCATCTGGATGACTTCCGGGGTGTGGAATCTCGACACCTTCTTGGTACCGTTGATTTTCACCCACGAGGCAGGCACCCGTTTGATAGCCGCGCCGCTGTTTTCGACCTCAATGAGGTGGTCAATGCCCGAAACCGTGGCATAGACGACTTTGCGCCCAAGCGCTTTGCCAGCGTCCGCGCGATGCTCCTGTAGCTCGTGCTCCACGCTACCAATGCCCAGCTTCTGTTCGCTGATCTCCTCGGTCTCTTCCGACTCCCGGAAGAACTCGTACTTATCATCGTTCCTGGCCGCGTGCAGGTTTATCCGGTCCAAAAAGGACACCACCTCCGTCAGCATCGTCGGCAACGAAGCAATCGCCTCGGTCAATATCGGCGACGTAAACCCGCTATCCTCAGGGGCCTTCACGTCTGAAAATTCCTGCGCAATCATCTGCAGCGTCTGCAGGAGTGTCAAGAGCTCCGGCCGTGTGCACTATTTGATTCCAGTCAGCAAGACGCGCCTGCCAGCGCCGTTTAGCAAAAGCTCACCTTGCCATAATAGATACGAATCAGGGACTTTTCCAAGTCCGTCTTGATCCTCCCAGTCAGCCCCTTCAGCCGCTCCACCATAGTCCTGTGCTTCGAATCCTTGAGCTCGCTAACGGCGTTAACCCGTTCCTCCAACTTCGCCTTATCCAGCAACGGCCGCCCCACCCACTTGCGCAGCATGCGCTGCCCGAACCGCGTGCGAGTGCGGTCCAGCGTCCAGAACAGGCTGCCTTTCGTGGTGTGGTCCGTCTGGTTGTGGTAGATCTCGAGACTCATGAGCGTGTTGCCATTCAGCAGCATGTGCGTCCTGGACGAGAAGTGCTGGAAATATTTAGTCAGATCAAAGACGTGTTCCAGTCCGTATTCCTCCATGTGCTTGATCATCGCAGACAGACAGACGGTCACTAGCTCAGGCAGATTGAGCACCTTCTGCAGGAGATCAGCACCGTGCGCGTCGTCTCCGACGCCGGCGTCCGCCTTCATCTTGTCCGCGTAGAAGCTCGATATATGGCTGTGTGCTTCAGCCGCCGCAGTCTTCGACTTGGCCACTCTCGCAACGCGGATGTTGTCGCCGAGGATGTGCGACTTGCTGCCGGAGAGATGCTGCACGAGCTTCTCGGTTGCACTGGATAGTTCGCCCACGATGACCAGCTCGCAGGGCGCAATATGCAGCAGGCGGGTTTCGATCTCGCTCCGCATGAACCCGTCCTCGAAATCGTCGTAGACCACGTCGCCTGTCGTCGGCTGCACAGCTACGATCCCCACGTGCACCTTCTCGTCGTTGCCCCAGCCTCGCGCGTTCGACTCCGACACGCACAGCATGTACCCCGTCGCGGGGGACACGCCGCCAGACGCAGCTGGTACCGGTCCCTCCAGCCCTTCCATGTCATCCACGTACGTGGCTTTCGTGTACAGGTTCGTGAGCTTGCGCCCGAACGGCGCATTCCGGTTGTCCCCGGCGGCTTTGAGCGCTGCCGTCTCGATCTGTCTCACGATACCGACCTTGTGCCCGGCCGTGACCAGCCGTTTCACATGAACATGCAGTCGCTGGATGGGGATGCTCGCTGACGCGAACCGATTAAGATGCGCTTCCGACGGATCTAACCAACGCATCGCTGTTAGCATCGAACCAACCCAAACAAAACAAAACAAAACGAAGGCAAAACGCAAAACCTACGTTCATCAAACCTCATCTTCCCAGGAATACAAACGATACCCAACTCCCGCGCCGCAATCCTCGCATCCTCTCCAAAAAACCGAAACTTATACCCCACCTGCACAGCCAACACGGCATCCATATGACCCCGCTTGAACTCGATAATCTGCTTCTCCAGCGGCGTGAGCTTATTCCCCCCCTTGCCAGCCGATCCCTTCTTCGCAGCCGGCCGCGGCTCGTCATCCTCATCGACAGCCTCATCGGCATCCTCCGCGCCAACGGAGCCGTGGTTCCCATTCGCCGCGGCGCTACCAATCCCAATCACGCAGTCTGCGCCGCCGAGCCGTCGAACGAACTGTTTGTGCAGTTTCTCCCTTTCTTTTTGTCGTTGGCGTCTTTCGGCCTCGTCCGTGCCATCCGGCTGCTCGGCTCCTCCATTGGCAGGCGAACTAGCGAACTTGAATAGCTCTGTCCGCTGGCTGCTGTTCAGCTGAGACTGCGACTGCGACTGCGATGGGCGGTTTGTGTCTGTCTGTGCATCCGCATCCGGCGATGGCCCTTTCGAACCCAAGGTCCCATTCTGCGTCTGCTGCTGGTGCCGGTACTGGTGTCCGTTTATCCGCGCCCGCTTAGCAGTCGGCCTCACGACATCCTCGTCATCATCCTCATCCTCCTCGTCACGATCCGCCGCAAAATCACCCTTCTTCCTAGGCACCGCCTCCCCAGCCTTGTTCTCCTCCTCCTCCTCCTCCCCAGACACAACACTCTTTACCACTGGTCTAGCGGTAGATCCATTCGACTGGGTTTGCGGCTTCTTGGTAAAGAAGCTCGAGATCGAAGGCTGCTTTCGTTTTAGATGCGGAGAGGACGACGGCGGCGATTGGGATGACGACGGAGGCATTTTTGATAACCCCCTGCAGACAGACACTGTTGAGGGATAACCTCTCCAGGCACGTAGTAGATACCTACCTATCTACCTACCTATACAACGCCGTTGTTGTCTGTATCGGTCGTGGATTGGATGCTTCGGGTCTGCGAGTGGCGATGGGTTGTTCGTTTAGCGGGAGGGGAGATCGCAGCTTCAACAACGGCAACTGACTATTGATGGAGTTTTCTCGAGATGATTTTCACATTACAGGTTCTTCCACGGAATAAGGTCTGCCTGCATGCTGTGCAGGAGGAAGATTGATCGCGCAGACTCAGCGTGGTAGCAACTGCGATATGGCCATTGCACATCCGACTCTCGACGCGCGACGCGCTCGGCGTGTCGCAAGCTCATTAAAGACGATTACTTAAGCGTTCTACATCATCGTCCATGAGACCCGTCACAAATGGGTATATAATTCTCCGTGTTAATTCTATGGATACTATTTAACTCAACAGGAGATCAAGCTGGTGGTTTATAAATACAGTTTTTCATCCTTCGATGTATGGATGTTGTTATACAGATGCCGCATGCTAATATATAGGAATAACCGTGAAAGTAGCCATCATCAAATAGCTATCGCCCATAGTAATTCGCCAGCGAGGGTGACGGCGAGCGCTGCTAATCTCTTGCGTCGATGAGAGAATATCAAAGAGACTTCACGGTGAGCGGCAGGCAGTAAGGCAGACAACGGAACAGCGACGAGGTTCAGTTGATGCTTCCGTCCAAGTAAAGCCGATCAAAATCATCTTCTTCCAGGTCGGAAATTGTCCCCTCAGGAGAAGCAGCACGCAACGTTGAATGAGACTTGAAGGGTGGATTGACTTCGGCAGAGTATATAGGATTATCCTCGTGTATATTCGAAAGCGAAGCGGCCAAAGGATTGTACGAGTACCCCAGCAGACTGTCATGGCTGTCGAAGGGGCTCAGCCCCATGTGCTGCTGGGAGTCACCAAAGAAGAAATGCGGGGGATAACCTGCGTTGGCAGCAGGCTGTCGTCTAAAGACCGGCGAGTTCCATTCCACGAAGGAGTCAACACGGCCATGACCATCCAGAAGAGGCTCGACATTTTCTTTGTCAGTCGAGCCAAAAGTACCCCGTTCGTGGATTGAGGGATCGGCGTTGTACACGAAATGGGGGGAGTCCTGATCAAGGGCACCCCGGCGGAGAGCGACGGGGTCGACGAAAGCTGGTCGCTCAGAACCCGTTTCTTCATACCGCTGGGCCATCGAATTAGGCATGCACTGGGATTGTCCGTCACGAAAGACCTTCAACCCATGGTGAGATCTGCTTTCTTGAGTCCGGAAAGTCAGGGTGAAATCGTCAAGACTGTCTGCCCGAGAGCGGCTTCTGTAACGGACAGGCCGCTGGGTCAAAGGGCTCTGCAACAGGTGCAAGCCATGAAAATCTGGATCTTCGTCGACCTTTCCCAATGCTTTCTTGGTGACTTTCTTGCTTCGTTTCCTCTCTTTCCCCTGTCGAACATTCGGATCGGCTTGAGCAAGTGCACGCTTGGTTCGGGTTGTTCGTCGTTTCGGAATCGGAGTCTCGCCTTTCAACGGGCTGCTGTCTTCAACATTGCCGGAAATCACACGTTGCTTCCGGAGGACGCCACTGGGCGAGAAAACAAGCTCTGTCGGTTCGACACGCAGTGACGTCTTTTCCATCATCTTCAAGATTGCTTCGTCTTTCTTTTGGTTACGCTTGCGCCTCATGTGCTCCGTTGCAGAATCGAAGATATCCATTCCTGGCCAAAGAACACCCTTCAGCCTGGCGATTTCATCTGCCCTCTCCTTGTCTTCTTCAATGCCGTCGGCGTCGTCGGTGAAAGGGTCGTAACTCAATTGACGTTCCAAGGATGGTGGGCTTGGGGCTGTTCTGTGTGTAGGTTTTCGGGCGAGTCCGTACGGACTCTCATGTGTCATAGAGGCCCACTGGTCTTCAAGGCCAAACGGGTACTCTTGCTTCGGCGAGCCAGTGTCTTCCTGTAACGTCGTCGGTGCCAGGGTATAATCCTCCCGTTGATATTCTCCGATGCTAGCTTCCGATGGTAGCGCCGCCGAATCGAAGTGTGAAGGCTCGTTTGCCGGTCCACTTGCTACTCCAGAACGTAGGTCCACATAAGGGCTCGAAAGGCGCGGGTCTAAGTAGTCCGGAAAAGCGTTGTGAATCAGAGGCTGTGCGGTCGTTGGTGCTAACTTCCCCCCATCACTTCGCTTCACCCCGCGAGCCTTATCATAGCTGGTGGGCTTTCCTTGAGTCTTCTTCTTGCGAACATCCTTCAATGACATCCGATCCGACAGCAACTTTGCCAGATTGTTGGATTTGTACCATCGATCATATTCGTCGAGAAGGACAATAGCCTGGGATTCCTGATGGCTGCGGACCTGTAGTTTGAAGTAGTGGGAAAGGTGAGCTTTCGACGCAACATGAGTCAATAAGTGAGAGATATCGCTGAATTTCGGCCGTTTAGGGCAGATGTTGCACAACAGCGCGGCTGTATCCATGGCGTATAAGGTCTAGAGCGTAGAGTATAATATACGTGAAATCGAAATATCAAGAAAGCAACAGGCACGATCCACCGGTTGGTAGTTACTTTCTCCAAGTATGAACAATTCCGGTATAGGACAAGAAACCAAGATAGAAAGACTGCCCTGGGACAAAGATCGAAGGTTGACGGATGATTGAAGCAGTGACGAAGGAAGAGTCCAGGCAAGCAAGAACTCGCCCTCAGCAATCCCGCTGTCATCGGGTTGGGTAGGTGGTATAGGCAGGAGGGATGGGAGGACTGATCAAGGTAGGGAAGAACGTGACATGCTCGATTCGGAAGGCAGCAACCAGAACCAACGTGCCTCCTAACCCTGAGCAAGAAGACCCGGACTGCGTGCCGTACTATAGACCTTGTTTGGAGCAGGCGCTTCCCACATTAATTCTATGCCAGGCATCCACAGCACTGTGGTAACGGTGACGAGGGATAGATGGACAATACCAGGAAGAGTAGGCACAAATGAGATAGGGATGGAGTAAATTCATTCGAAGCTAGCACTATGATAACATCACACTACTATTGACTTGCATGTGCCACTGTGTCTTAACGGCCGCTGATCAGGCCATTGTGAGGGGGTATGAAGCGGAAATAAGTCACAGTGCCAGTTTCTCTTCTCCAGCCTTGTATCCCATAGTCCATGGAAAGGAGAACAACGGGTTATTAGATTGCAGGAGGTGGTTACTACGGTTGTGGACCAGGAGGCGTGCTGCATCAAGAATATTTCTACCTGGATATATACTTTGCCGTTATGGACTTTGGCATACAACTGGTCAAGTTAGTCGCTGTGCTTCAGAACAAAGGGGCAAAAAGTAAACGGGGTTTCTTACTAGACAGGGTCCACCTCCTTGATGCCATCAAACTTCAAGAGGCTGAGACCAGCGATGGAAAAATGGGTATGGAACACGTCCACCACGTTGCCGGGTCTGTCCCCGAATCCACCGTTTTCCGGGTCCTGATATCGGTCAGTCGGGTTCATGTGTCACGGAAGGATCATGCGGACCTGGCAGCGCAGGATGAAGGCGGCGAGCTTGCTCCCATCGATCCAGTGGAGTCGGTCGATCATCGCCAAGCTCGCCCCAACCCACCAGCTGTAACATGCATCCGGAAGCTTCTCCGGACGGCCGTTAAAGCCCCCATCGTCCACCTGCCGCTCGCTGAGCCAGCCACCGAGGCGGTCCTTGTTGACCAAGTCCAGTCGCTGGGCGATGGCCAAGGCACCCACACAGGTAAACACTTGGCCCGCATGGGATTCGGCGCCGGGGCAAATGCCATAGCCTCCATCCAAGTTCTCACACTGCTGGACGTAGGCAACCGCCCGGGACACGTCGACCTTGTCCAGCAGGCCCAGGAGAGACAAGGCATTCAGGGCACCGTACAAGAAACGGGTGTCCTTCTCGCCCCATTCGTCCCCCATGAACGATCCCGTCTCCCTATCTTGTAGTCCTGCGATGTCTAGGTCATTTAGCACGACTTCCCACCAGGGACCAGGTCAGATTCAAGTCAGATCGTACAAGAGCCCACTTTCTGTTTGTTTCCCCGTCCACGCTTGTCCAGTTCATCTACCGCATCTAGCGTTACGAGGACCTGAACGGCCGACACTGTATAGAGCATGTGGGCGTCGTGGCCGGGGGCCGCGCCGAAGCCACCGCTTTCGTGTTGGCACGAGAGCACAAAGTCGACGGTGGCATCCCGGGGGAGGCCTTCGGGGCAGTCCAGCAGATGCAGGGCGGTTAACCCCCAGTAGAGTCCATTCAGACGAAGATGCTCGGTGAGCCAGTACTCCAGCTCCTCCCTCCTCTAGCATCACATGTCAACCACCTTCCCCGCCATCAAGAGAAGAGCCATGGTTGGAATAAATTGACGCACGCTGTCCAAGTTCTTGATATAATCCACATGTTTTTGAACGCACAGGGTTTGATCCGACGGTGTGTTCTGCGGTTTAGCTGGTTCCGGTCCTGAAGACATCCCGGGCAGGAGATGACGCGGGGTACGTGTGCTCCTTTCAGGATTGGTCAGTTGTCGGACACTAGCTTCGTCCAGCTCACTAATCTTCCGGCGGTACGTGCTATAAGTGCGACCGAGCCAGAAAAGGATAATTTCAGCAAGGTTCAAAAAGGGGAGGGGTGAGGGGAAGAGGTGACGACAGCCGAAGATCCGTACGAAGGATCCGATCTCAGTGGACTGGTGCAGCTTCACGCCCGGTGAGTGTCAGTTAAATTCCCCGTCTAGTATTAATGGTTTTCATCCATTATATGGTAGCGGTCCATGGACAGAATAGGAATGGACAGGAAGGACCCTTGGTTTGTTCCAGCAGGATCTGGATCAGTGGATTGCGATGACCTTCTGTGTTCCTGGACCCTTGAAGGGGGGGGAGGAAGGAAAAAAAGTTTTGCAGGGAAGAAGAGCAGCCGGAAGTGGGCAGAGGGCGCCGACACGTGATTTTAGCGCCAGCGGCGGAGGAAGTGGGGCGGTCAGTGTTTCAGAACGGAGGTTAGAGTTTGGACGGGCGGTGAAACCCCTGACCGGATAGATAGTATCTGTTACAGTGCTTACTTACTGTATTACCCTCTTCTCCCCTATTCAAAACATGATCATCTTCTCTTCTTCCCACGTGTCCTGAGGTATCCCTGAGGTATTAATGGTTACGGAATCTGGACGGCAATGGTCGGGTAGTTCCGGCCTTGTCCTCAGCCCCACAGGCTTTTGATTGATTTTTTATATATTTATACATATATTTATTATTTTCATTATTATCATATATATATATCCATGAATTAATACAGGGGACGGAGAGAAGACAACTGCAGATGATCGTTCGGCCTTTATTCCCGGGCGAATCACGAGTCTCGTGACAGGACAATGGATGAAGTCATCACAATCAATTTGATCAGTCTGCCAGTGGTCTCCCGTCTGGTTCATCTTACCCTTTTGGTCAACCCCAGAGATTTGTATCCTACTGTGCCGAACCATGGTTGACAGTCTATCGACAGCACCAACCTTTGAAACCTCACCATTGGTTCCCCCTGAGCCAGACACTAGTGGTCTGCACACAGCCTGGAGGACTCGCGTTGTCGACCAGTGATTGGACGGTGTCAGTCTTCGCCCCTCCTACAACCGGTGGTTGGCGCTGTCGGGGGACCAGTCAGGACTGCCGGTGTCTGAATGTGAGTGGGTCCAGAGGACGCCCGTACCTGACTAGGCATCAATTATGTCTATGTCTGTCCATGGTACGGAATCCTCCGTATCACCAGGTATCTGTCTGTGTCCCTTTTCTTGGTACTCTTTCTGCTTTGGAATTCCTCTATAAATATCTCCAGAGGATGATCATCATGACTATTGTGTGTGATGACAATCGATGGTCTGGTTGTCTCCTGGACAATCATCCTATCCATAGTCATTGTCCAGGTAGGATTCCATGGGGAATCCATGTGGGTTGAGTCCAACGTCATCCATCATCTTCCAGCCCCGGTCTTTATCACCTGAACGCCCCTTTTGTTTAGGAGTCTAGTGTCTACTCCGGATTGGTTTTTTTTCTTTCTTTTTTCTATCTTTTTTCTTTCTTTTCTTTCTGTTTTTATTTTTCTTTCTTTCTTTTTCCTTTCTTTATTTTTATTTTCTATTTTATTTATTTTTAATGTTTATTTATTTATTTTTCCCTGTTGTTTTCCTTTTTCTATTCCTGTCGTATTCCCATTTCCAACGGGTAATTTATATTCGGATTCCCTTGGGTGTACCTTACTTCCCTCTCCTCTGGCTGTCCCAACCGGTTCGATTTCTATTTATTCGCGGCTGGTCATGAACGTAACTTGGTACACTAATCGGGTCTATATTATGTCTGATTCTGATACTGATACTATCCTGATACATACCGACCACCTACTTCCTTCGTCCTAGGGTCAACGAAGCCATCACATCATTACTCTATTCAGACAATGGATTTACGGCCGATCACCCTGAGCCGTCAGTCGACGCGCTAACTTGTAACTTCTCTCCTCTCTGTACTCTACTACTAGGTCTGTACTCTACTACTAGGTACTCCCTACCCAGTACCAATACTGTGACTATTTTGGAGCCTTGCACAACGCCATTCTCCACTATCGCCTTCTGCTCCACCCCTCTCTCCTCTCTCCTCCCCCCCACTACCACCACCACCACCTCCGCCCCCCCCTTAAAGAATCGGAGTCTGACAACTCCCGCGCTTGCATAATCGCTGTCACCGAATGGATGTGGTCGTTCTGGAGATTCTCGAGTCTGAGCACTGTTAGAACCGTGCGGTTATCACTCTCGTGTCCCTCACCACTACGCCTCTGTGGGCCACCCTGATTCGGTCAATCTTTCATCATCGTCTTGCGTTTGACGCTTTCTTCCCATACTGTCCTTTCTTACGGGGTAATTTTGGTTTCGGTCGTTATTCAACACCGTTTGTCATTTGTCATTATTTTCCCTCTTGAGTCGCTGTGAATTTCCTTGGTTTTCTTTTATCCTATTTTATCTTTTGACCTTTTTATTTTTATTTTATTTTTATTTTCTTCTTTTTATTTTTATTTTTATTTTCTTTTTTGTCTTCCCATTTCCTTTCATGAGTTTTGTCGTCAATCGTATTGTTCCATTCCGCCAACCAACTCTCCTCCCCTGCTTGGCCTCGCCTGCGCACAACCTCCCCATTTACCGGCCACCCTCCTGCAACACCTCGACCCCGTGAGCCTCTCGTCCATTGTCCAGCCGCTACCGAGTCATCCTGCGACTTCTTCAAATCACATCGTTCCACCGAATCCCCCCCGGGCCCGGTAGAAAGAAAGCGGTGGTGAATTCTGGTCCTAACATGAGGAGGGGTTGCGCTCTCTGGTACGTGTTGGCGTCGCTGGCCTCCGAGATGGTTGCCGTCTCATTAATTCCCCCCCTCCATCCCCTCCCGGTCGTGCCAGAGATAAGAAACCCATTCCAGTTGGGATGGTGGTGGGTTGCGGCGTGGTGGATCGAAAGAGCGCGATGCGGTGATGGTGCCGACGTCGCGTGGATCCCTGCACTTTTCTTATCGTTTCCCCGTGTTACCAAACACTTTACTCTTCCATGGACGGTGTCCTCGGGAGTGTCTCCATTGGGCTTCACTAATCCCTGCCTCTCATCATAGATTTGACCCCCACGAAGTTTCATCTCCTGAGAACACACATCGCTCGGTGACGAACCGCCGACGACACCGACTTTTTTGACAAGATTGGACGAGCGGGCTCCACTCCAATCATCTCATCACAGTAGCCACGACGTTCTGGATAAATCCGACGGTTGAGAGATACCCCTGGAAGGACAAGGAATTGGATATTGTCCCGTCAGAACGTGTCGAGGTCCGGTGAACAATAAGTGCGGATCCGGGAACCCAAGTCAGTCCATTTGAGCCGTCGCTGGACCGATACACGCGATCTGGGGTGTCGCTAACCCCGAATTTGGATTCCTAGACTCGGTTGGTTCGTGAGAAACGTGAAACGACCAGCAAACCCATCCACGGCATCGTGTTTGTCGGAGATCATCTCTGCGATATTTCCCGCGTGGTCCGTCCGTTGACCCACGATAGTCAACTAAAATGCCATCGCGACAGTCCACTGTTCCCAATTTAGATCTTAGTTCTGCCACGCTCCAGACGAACGTGAAGATCGCTTCTCCACTAACGCCCGGTGCCCAAAGCTCCGATGGGCCGAGTCCCCTGACGCCCCGTTCCCCTAAATCCTCCTCGAGCTCGCCATTTTTCAAGGGGGCCACCATCCGTCCCGTCACCCAGGACTCCAACAGCAAGTCGAATAGCCCAACCTTCCCCAGCTCCCCTGCTCTTGCGCCCCAGCCATCGACCCCGGGGCTCACTGCTATCCCCCCGTACCCGCCATCGCCGCGAGAGACCCCCCGACATACCCGTGACACCTCCCGCTCCTTCTTCGCCAACCTCAAGGCTCCCAAGTCGTCGCACAAGTCCCAGAGATCAGACGGCTCGGGGAACTCGGAGAAACCCAAGAGCAGTGGCGGCTCCTCGGATCGCAAGGGCCAGATATCTGCCAAGTCGTACGAGTCCACGCCAGATCTCCTCGGTGCTCTGGAGCGTTCCCGGAAAGAGAACCGTAAGTGCCAAGCCATTCCCCCTGAGCAAGACGGGACGCTCCCACTAATGACATCGGTCCCTGTAGACGGCGACAGCCCCGGAGACAAGCAACCCTACCAGTCGGAGATTAGGAAAGTCGGCACGGAGTCGGAAGGCGGCCTGTCCAAGAAGAATAAACCCCGCTTTGCCAACCTGCTGTCCCGTTCTCGCTCTATTCGGTTGGACGACTCCTCTGCCAACAGGATCCCCGCACGGCGTCCATCGACCAGCCTGATGAAGCTCGAAGAGCAATCCAAGCAGGAGGGCCCGGAACCCCTGAGGCTCACCGCGTCCCGTCCAGAGCGCGGCACCACCCCCGTACAGGCGAGCCCGGCCGTTCGAGGTTATCCCGTCGACCGTCCGGTGGAGCTCAATGGCAATGCCCGGAAGGAAAAGCCACCGGGAGGCTCGATAGCTCCGTCCGGGTCGCTCAGCCAAGTTTCAGGGGCTTCGGCAGCCTTGTTCAACAACATCAAGCAGTCGTCCAACGGCGCGGCCAAGCAACTGGGCAAGGCCAGTAAAGGGTTTTTGGGCAAGATTACCCGGAGTGGAAGCACGAATGAGCGGGAACTCATCAATGACGACACATACACCTGCTCCGTTATCAACCTGCCGCTCATCGAACAAGCGCGGAAGACGCGGATCGCCAAGCGACTGGAAGATTGTCGGGATAAAACGGAGTTCTGGATGCCGGCGTTGCCGTATCGCTGCGTAGAGTATGGAACCCCTCTCCCGGGCCGTTGGGTTGGCGTGCTAATTCCGTCTCAGTTATCTGAATTTCAAGGGCTGCGAAGAAGAAGGCCTCTATCGCGTTCCGGGCAGCGGGAAGGAGGTCAAACACTGGCAACGGCGTTTCGATACAGGTACGTCTTTGTCCCACAATGGCCGACTGCTCCGCCGTGTATCTGACTTCTTGTAGAACTTGATATCTGCCTCTTTGATGAGCCGAATCTCTATGACATCAACACCATTGGCTCGATGTTCAAGGCATGGCTCCGTGAGTTGCCTGATGAACTGTTTCCGAAAGAAACACAAGCCATGATCGCGGAGAAATGCGAGGGCGCCACCACCGCCCCGCAGTTGTTGAAAGACGAGCTGTCCAAATTGCCCCCCTATAACTACTATCTCCTCTTCGCCATTACCTGTCATCTCAACCTCCTCCATTCCTACGTCGACCAGAACAAGATGGACTATCGCAATCTGTGCATCTGTTTCCAGCCTTGCATGAAGATCGACGCCTTTTGCTTCTATTTCCTTGTCTGCGACTGGAAGAATTGCTGGCAAGGGTGTTGGACCGAAAAGGAGTTCCTGGAAATCGAACGCGTGATGGACGAGAAAGAAATCGCAGCAAAGGAGGATGCCCAATTCGACTGCTCGCCGCCTGTGCACGCGGATGACAGAGCTGTCTCTTCCGGCAGCAGTCAGAACGCTACCGAGGAGGAGGAGCCTGCTCGTCCTGCCACTGCTCGCCCCGCAACGGCGAAGACACGCAGACCAAAACCGGAGAACATCGAGACGTCGCATTCCCGGAGTGTGTCCCAGCTCCCTGAACTTGGGCCCCCGCTATCGCCCATTCGGATGTGAAACCTCCAAGACCGCGGTCCCCATGTTTCTGCCGCGCAACACCCAGTGTCTCATCCGCCCCGAAACCATCTCTCAAGAGAAGAGTCTTCTTTCGGTTAGGCTGGCCTATCCTGTCTTACCTCGCTACGTCACACGTTGAGGTTAACGTCTCGGACTGGATCCGCAGAGGAACCTTATCAGCATATAAGGTGATCAAAACCGTTTCAGTTCCCAGAATATACCTTGGCAGATACAGTTTCCCCCCCCCCCCCCCCCCCTCAGATAATTGATATGTCGCCATCTTGCGTTTACTGAATGCTTTGTGCTTTTCTCTCCTCCCCCGTCTTTCCGCTCTTACAGACCTCCTATTGTTTGGACAGTGCATCCGTGGCGCCTTTGGAGTCGGGTGGCGTCGTTCAACATGATATTATTTTCCCTCCCCTGACTATCGCTGTACAAATTGACCGATTGCCGATTGCTTTTCCAGTTGAATGACGTTTTGCGTGCGTCCGGGGTTTTCTTCAGCACTTGCTTTCTTATCGGCCGCAACATCTACCTGTTTCTTGATTCCCCCCCTTGGAGCCCTATTCTCACTCATTTCTGGCCGTGCTTGCTGCTGCGCTTTCTGACTTCCGTGCTCCTTGATATATTATTGTTCAGGGCACGCCGTTGACACATAATTGTAACATAGATCAATGAATAGCAACTTATGTTGACCATGATCCATCTTATTACACTGTATATATACAGGGTAGGCCTGGAAACCCTACAGGCGAGCAATACAAGTCCCTTGTATCTTGTTGCAAATACAACGGATATGTCCAACCCCAGTGCCAAAGCTGGACAGGAACATGATATGGATGATATGGATGTATGTAACATGACTTTCTCAAACGCCTTACCGGCAGCTCGTCCGCCCAGAGCGACAGCATCAACATGATTGATTGATTGATTGATTGATTGATTTAAGACCGGAGACTCCAATCCAAACTCCATAAGGGTAATGTAAGTAAGTAAGCCTAGCGTTCCACACAAACAAACAAATAACAACAACAAGACCCGGCCAAATCTAGCAAAGTATATGCACAGACACGACTTTTTTTTCTCTCTTTTCCCCCATTCTCCCTGTTCCTTTTTCCCCCCTAGTTCGTCCTCGCCTTCCGCTCATTACTCCTCATCTTGCGCTCATTCCGACGTATGCGGTCCTTACGCTCCGCACGGGACATCCCACGGATAGAACTTCCCTTAGCAACAGCATCCTCCTCCTTCTTCCAGTTCTTCTCATCGACCTCCACAAGCCACTGATCATCCGACTTATTCTTCCCCTTGTACCCCCACCGCGGGACCCACTCGCCCTTCTCCTCGTCGTAGACGAGCTTCTTGCGGCGCTCCTTGTCCGCCAGCCCCGCGCCCGGCCGCGTGTTGTACTTGCCGATGCCCTTCTTGCGCGCGAACAGCTCCCACTTCGTGGGCGGCTTGGGCGTCGGGAGGGGCTTGAACCGCGGGAGGATGGTCGTCGGCGCGGGGAGCGTCAGCAGCACGCCTTGTTGTGTGGACGTGATCGGGCAGGTCGTGAGCAGCTGGTTGAGGAGGACTTGCGTGCCGTCGCGGGCGGCGGCTTTGAGGGAGGCGTCGAGGGAGACGTCGGGGGAGGTCTCGATGGCATTGGGGTCGTTGGCGATGAGGTGGCGCAGGTCGAAGGTGTAGGGCGTGGGCTTGGAGACTGTTATGGGGCTGGTTGGGAAGAATTGTGTTAGTGATGTAGATAGATAGATGTGTGCAGCGGCATGCGCTGCATCATGGAGGATAAACGTACAGTCTCTCCGCCTTGCCTTTCGACGTGGATGCTGCTTCCGCTGCGGACATTTTGTTTCGAAGGAGCTGAATCGAATATCAGGCTTCGAAAAGAAATGCAGGGGAGAGGAGAATGTCTTCGAAAACCGGATGTTGACACAAAACCTGCTGGAAAATCGAGGCGGAAAAAAAGTAAAAGCGGGTCGATAATAAATCTGGCGACGCCGCTTTTAGGCCGCTCTCACCGCCTGGGATAAAACAGCGAGGCGCTAGTCCGAAAGCGGTAATCGAGGTTCTTCCGCTCCGATCCCAAATTGTGCTCCGAATTTCCCATCTCAATCAATTCATCGTCTCGGATGCTTCGACCGGACTTCCCTCCCCACACGATCCCTCCGCTCCCTCAATTCCTCTAGGGCCCTTTTGACTGTTACTTCTCTGGCCATTGCGCCAGAGTATTCCAGCCAGAATGGTTTCTTCTTTCTGTTGGAGCTGCCTCACGCGGCTTCCGACGCCGCGTCCTCTGCTCGCGGCCCCGGCCACAATCCCCAGAGCAGCATCAGCAGCCGCCTCGTTCCACACCTCCACGGCGCGCGCCTTTCCGATGCCCGCGAAGAAGAGTCGCAGTCTGGACAGCGGCCCCAAGTACCGTCAGGCCAAGTCCGCCCGGATGAAGAAGAAGAAGCCCACCGATAAGCCCCGTCCGCCTCCGATCGGAGAACGCAAAGCCTTGCGGAAGCGCATTGTGCTCAGCAATCCCAACGCCCTCGAGGTCGAAGGCATGCAGGATATCGATGCCGACACGATGGTGGATTCCAACCTGCACGGCAATGTGCTGGGTCTGCCCGTGACTATGCTCGACCAGTTGAGAGCCGTGCAGGCCTTCAAGCCCAAGCAGGGCTGGTCCATCTTCCGCCGTCCGGGTACGGTTGTCCGACGGGAGACTTTGGAGATGGGTAGGCTCTTTGATAGGTTGTCTGGTGATGGCGCGGACAAGGGGAAGGTTGTCAAGAAGATTCTCACGGGCCCGAAAGGCTCCGGTAAGACGGTCCACATGCTGCAGGCCATGGCCATGGCTTTCACCAAGAAATGGGTTGTTTTCTCGGTCCCTGATGGTAAGTATATGGAATATGCTGGACATATTCCCTACATACCCTCTCTCTTTTCCATGCTAACAGCTAGACAGCGCAGGAACTCACCTTGGCACACACGGGCTATGCCCCGCTCTCCGATGACCAGCCGGATCTCTATGTCCAGAACGAATCCACGGCCGCCCTTCTGTCCCGCACCGCGATTGCCAACCAGGCTGTTCTGAAGGATCTCCGTGTGTCCCAGAGCCACCGGGCCCTCAAAACGCCCGTCAAGGAGGGAACGACGCTGGAGGATCTCACCAAGATCGGTATCCGGGACCCCGCCCTGGCCTGGCCCGTCTTCCAGGCGCTGTGGACCGAGCTCGGCGCCACCTCTCCTGCCGCCGGGTTCGAGAAGAGCTTCAAGCCCCGTCCGCCCATGCTCGTGACCGTCGACGGGCTTACCCACTGGATGAAGAACTCCGAGTACCGCAACTTTGACTCCAAGCCCATCCACGCCCACGACCTCGTCTTCGTGCGCCACTTCCTCTCCCTCCTGAAGTCCGGCTCCCAAACCCCCTCCCTCCCCAACGGAGGCCTCCTGCTCTACTCCACTTCGGCCTCAAACTGCCCGACCATCCCCAGCTTCGAAGTTGCCCTGAAACAGCTCGAAGCCCGCCAGGCGGGCGTGAACCCCTCCTCCGCGGAATTCCCCCAGCCCAAGGCCTACAGCAACCCCGACCCGCGCGTCCTGGACATCGCCAACGTGTCCAAGCCCGCATCCGCCAAGGAGGGCCCGCTGGAACTCCAAACCCTCGGCGGCCTCTCCCGCGAAGAAGCCCGCGGCTTCCTGGAATACTTTGCCCGCAGCGGACTCCTTCGGGAAAGGGTCAGCGACGAGATGGTCAGCGAGAAGTGGACTCTCGCCGGCAACGGCGTCATCGGCGAGCTCGAGAAGCTGGGCAAACGCGTTCGTGTCCCTGCTCAATAGGTGAGGTGACTCGTTCTAGTAAGACGTTCTAGTCGTGTACTTGGCGTACCGCTATCCTCGGTTGATGCCATTTCATTTTATCCATTTTCCGTGAGCATCTCCCAAAGACCTGTCTATATGATTGATATGTATGCCGCGCTATACGTCGGTCGTCATGGTCTGGGTCTGTCTGGTCTGGTCTTGACTTGACTTGACTTGACTCGTCTCAAGATTTATTTATTTATTTGTACTCTATCTGTTGTCTTTTGTCTTGTTTTTGGGCTTCGCGTGTGTCTGTCTCCCTGTCTGTCTGTCTGTACCTATACGTAAGAGATTTTCTAGGACAATCGTAAACTTCCTCTTTGGGACACTGCCGCTTAAGTGAGGGCGCTCAGGTATTTCACATCACGGATCACCGCTCACTGAGGCATCAGCCCATCTATTTTGTCCGGGTAGTTCAACAACCATGTTTGATGACATTTCTGAAAGTTTGCCCACCCCGCTCAAATACCCGGTCGACATGACGCAAGTAAATGACGATGGAATCCAACTTGTCCCCTGTCGGTGGAGTCAAGCAAAACGAAATTTGAGGGCAATGGCGACAGGTCTTGAGTAGGTCCGGAGGAAGGTATAAAGGCATGGCTCTCCTTTAAGCATTTTGCCTGGCATGCGACCACAACGTCTTTCTAAATCTACCGTCTATCTTTAGAATATTCCTTGATTTAGTGTGCTCTCTCTCCAAGTCACAGTCTCGCTCAGAATTAGATCGCCTTTAACCCGAGGATCCAGGATCAGAGCCGTGTAGTACATATCAGAATTATCCACGAATGTGTAGAACTTTTTATACTTTGATAAGCCTTCCTTCATCGCAACTGCAATGTCAGGATCTAATCTGGAGAAGGATCCTTAGGATTCAGGTCCTTCGTGCAGTAAGTCATGAAGCTCATATTAAAGTGGCACAGCAAGACTAATCTGGGGTTTCTTCGACAAGAACATCGGGAGTTCATTGAATTTGGCAGTGGATTTGACTAAGCCGTAACCATTCATCATCGTTGAATGGAGGAATCTCAGCTTGAAGAGCCAGAAAACGATCAATTTGGGCCTCTGTGTTCAGCCCATCGTCAATCATCCGGTATGGAGCATTCCATTGAGTTTCAACATCATACTCGATATATTTTGTCAGGGAAGTTCATAAATCGGCAAATATCCTTCCACTTTTGCCTCCGTTGAGGGCTGCGCGCAACCCAAAGACTGAGAATTCGGAGTTTTGCCAATGCTGACTGTGCGGATATAGACTGTCCATTGCAGATACTATTTCAGGCAGCGTTTGCCGCTTTACTACTGCCAGACTCTAATGCCCGAAGAATGTCCTTCACAACCAAGTTCAAGATATGGGCTAGGCAGCGAATGTAGCTATCCAGTCCTTGAAACTGGGTGTACCGCATTCGGTCTTCTTTTCCTTCAGAATATGGTATAGCGCTGAAGCCATAGCCTCGTTGTTACTGGCACCATCTCCTGTAATTGTGATTGGATTCTCTTCAAGATCCAACTCAGAGAAAAGTTGTTCAACAGCAGCAACAAGATTTTCTCCAGTATGGACCCCATAGAGTTCTGTAAACTCCAGCGCCTTTTTCTGGTATAAAAAGTCCTCTGTAAGTCAGCGGCCGATATTACCAAGAATGGGGAGGTGGTTCTGGCTTGTCCAAATATCGAGATATGATGCAACAGACTTGCATGTCATCTTAAGCTCCTCTTTTAGTTGCAGACGCTGTATCTCAAAATCCTCCATAAGCCGCCGGCGAAGCGTTGATCGAGAGGAGAATGGAAGGGTAATTCCTGGAATATCTTGGAATATCTGTTGAAATTCTGGTGATTAAATGGTCGTAAATGCTTGTTTATCATGGATGATCCAGCGAAGGAGGTTTTTCTCGAGGCATTGTTGATGTGAACGAGTCTCTTGTCTGGCAATGAAGCTTGTAATACTAGATTGGCCCCTACTAGCACCCTCAGCTCAAGATTGAGGTGGAAAGATCGAGTGTTTCTCCAGATGTCGTTGCATGTTGGTAGTAGAAGTCAGTTTTAACGAGTCTGATGTACTCCAAGGACACTGAATCCTAGTTTTACCATCAAGATGCGCACATCGGATATTTTTGTCAGTTGGCTTCCTTTTGTCGTTTCCCGTACGATCCATTCACGATCTACTTCAGGGGTCTGAAAGTGATCCCGGATCTAGGCAGTAATATTAGGGACATTTAAGACTTGCGGGCCAGGATAACCCTGCAAGACTTCGTGTGGATCAGGAACAGGAAAAGATCAGCCGGAGTTGTGGGGCCACGTGATATCGCAGAGCAAGCATCCATGTGTTGGATTTACATATCTAGATCTACGACCACCTACTGTGGAACACGAACAAATGCACTCCATCAGATTGCCCCAATAACACTGACTACCTCCATCTTACCATTGCTGAGGGAGATGAGCGATTTGGGGACGCAGTTGTCTCTCTGTCACACTTGTAATTCCCCCGTCTCGCTCTTCACGTCAGAGATTTCCATAACTTCCGTGTCATGGTCTGCAAACGCCTTATCGCCGAACGCAATTGCGATCTCCTCGAGAGTATGATTGGCCGTCTCAACATAGTAGAAGTATACCAGTGCAGCCGAAGAAAGGCAGAAGCCCGCAATCACAAGATAAAAGTATCCATGAATGCCGGCAAAGGCATCTGGCGAGACCATCCCGATGACAAAGTTGAAGATCCAGTTGCTGGTGGTGGCCAAGGCCATGCCTTTACTGCGGCCGCGAAGAGGGAAGATCTCGGCCGGTAGCAACCATGGCATAGGGCCCCAGGTAAAGCCGTAGAGGATGTTATAGAGCATGACAAATGCGTACTGGCCATTTGCCTTGATTTGGACGTCCAAGGCTGCCTCAGTAAAGGCGCAGACAATGCCTAGGAGTACAGCCATCGCAAGACCTGTTTGGTTCAACACGTGAGTCTCAAAGTTGCCTGGCTGGTGCAACAAAGGATCACTAACCGCCGAGTATGAGTAGAGGCTTCCGGCCCCATCTGTCCGCGAGCCACCAGGTGACAATTGTCGCTGCAGTATACGGCAGGGCGTTTGCTGCGGTGAAGAGGAGCGATTTACGTTCGTCAAATCCAGCGCTTGCGAGAGTGCTTGGGAGGTAGAAAGAGATGATGTTGATTCCGTTGATTTGTGCGTACATTTGCACTGTGATGCCTACAATCGTTCGCTTGCGGTATCGAGTAAACATTTCCTATACGTTCCATGTCAGTTGCTTTGACTGGGAGGAATTGACAGAAAAGGAGGGATCTTACCTTCCACGTGGACTTGCCAAGGTTGCTTTCGTAAACGACTGCTTCCTGGATCTCCAAGAAAACTTTCTGGACCTCTTCATCTTCGGTATTGCCATCTGAATGGAGGTCTGCGATAGTTTGCAGGCTTTCGTCCAGGAAGCCATTCATTGCTAGCCATCGAGGCGTCTCCGGAAGGAAGAAGGACATGGTCAACAGGATGAAGGACAGGATGATCTGGATGATGAATGGGCCTTGCCATGACATCTCACGGGGGAGCAAGAAGTTGAATCCGTAGTTAACCCAGCAAGACAGCATATACCCGGCAATCAAGAATGTGTACTCGATTCCCACCATCAACCCACGGCGATGGGGCGCAGCAATCTCGGTCTGGATGATGGGCACTGTCATGGAGAGAAATCCAACACCCACCCCTTGAATAGTACGACCTGCGACGAAGGTTGCAAATCCAGGGGCAAACATCTGGATAAACGCACTGAAAAAATAGATAAAGGCGCCAATGCGAACACATCTCTTGCGCCCCACCATATCACCGAGTCGACCTGCAACGAGTGCGCCCACTGCCGCCGATGCCTGGAGACAAGCGACCGATATTCCAGTGATAGAAGGGTCCACCAAGGAAGTCGAGCCATCAGCTCCCCCGAAATCCTTAAAGAAGCGAGACACGAACACTGGATTGACAAGCAAGCCGGACATGATACCTAACCACGTCAGTGCCTATCTCGAGGGACCGTTTCTTTTGGGGGGCAGGTACCGGAATTGTAACCAAAAAGGGCATCTCCCAAGCTACCAAAGGCGCAGGTCGCGTAGAGCAAGGGCGTGCCTTTCACCGGGTATCGAGCGCTGATTTTGGTCGGCTTGATCTTCTCCAGCCAGCCAGTCTGTGCAGCCTGGGGCATGACAGCAGCTTGTGTTCGGCCTTTGGTGGCTGCATTGCGCTCCGGCAGCGCCGAAGTCACCGCAGAACTCATTACGTCAAAATGCGATAAAAAAAGGACGAACTTCCGCGATTCCACTATGATGGGGATATTTCTCGATGTGTACCATGATGATCAGAGGGGCGGGGGCAGAAGGGCTTTTATGTCAACCCCAGACCATGTTCCCACGGGGAAAATGTCATAGTTCTTTCTCCACGTTATTGGTACCAGAATCCCCGGGATATTAGACCCGCGAGGCATGGTCTGCTGCCCCATACTCTGAAATCTATTCCATACCGGACAAGCCCAAGCGAAATAGGGCAAAACCTTCACAGTTCGGTCCGGAAAAGTGGGATCCACAGAAATAGGTCGGTGTCGAAGAAGTCGAGTTCCTTGCGATCTAAGATCCGGCCCAGATGGCGCGTGGTGCTACTGTTCGACCATTGAGAGACAGCTGTTGTGAAGATCGCGTGTGTTCCGGCGGGATCTCACGGTTCCGAATGGGTGTGGAGGTCGGTTCGGTTCCGGTGGCAAATAGCACAATTCCGGGCGCTACTTGGCCTTCAGGAAATGGGAAATGGGCCGATGGGTCCAGGATACTGATGTCCATCAGAGGTAAAATCATCATTCTGTCTAGATTTGTAGATATGCCGGTATGATATTGGACATACAGCAGGGAGTAGTGCAGTAAGAGCGTAGATACAAACCCCGTAAGCTCTATTTATGCTTTGTACCTGTGCCTCTCCAGGTTTCACACGATGCGTGGGAAAGTGGAACACGGGGAACCAAGGGACAGAGTGGAAGCAATCCCGGAGCCACTAGAGAACTGTGGAGTCCTCCGTACATAGTTTCGATGCCGGATCCGTATCAGACCAATCGCCGTGTTAAAAAGATGGCTAAACACCGTTCGAATTGCGATCACTTGTGCGTTTCAATGTCTATAAATGTCCGTCAATTCTCGAAACTGACCTTGCTACAAGACCGGCCACAGACAAGATGACAGTCACAGCCATTGGCAAGGTGCGTAACTGTCACATTTTCGTCCAGCGCACTCGTTTCTCGAACCGTGTCAGCTCACCAGGAACCAGGAGACTGTGCGGGATGGCAACCAGGCTTTTGTCCTTCACCCCGGAGGCTCATTTCAATTCGAAGAACGCAGCATACCTACACTCCAGTCAGACCGCGAGATCATAGTCCGAATCGCCGCAACAGGTCTTTGCGGCTCAGATGCAAGTCCACCGTCCGATTCTTCTGGTTGCATGCATGCGGTGTGCCGATGCTAACAAGCTTCCCCAAAAAATAGATACACTACTGGCAGCATGGCGCGATAGGACGGTATGTTGTCGAGAAGCCGATCATCCTCGGACACGAGTCATCCGGAATCGTGGTTGATTGCGGCGATCGTGTCGAGGGCTTTACCGTAGGCGACCGTGTGGTTTTGGAGCCGGGCAGCACTTGCAATACCTGCCGTCATTGTCGTTCCGGCCGGTATAACCTCTGTCAGGCCGTTCGCTTCGCCGCCACACCCCCCTATGACGGTACACTTGCTACCTACTACCGTGTGCCTCAGGAGTGCTGTTATAAGCTGCCATCGCATGTCTCGCTGCGTGACGGCACGCTGATTGAGCCTCTGAGTGTCGCCATACACAGTGCCCTTCAGGCGGGCAGCATGCAGGAGAAATCGGTGGCCGTATTTGGCGCAGGGCCGGTGGGGCTGCTTTGCAGTGCAGTCGCTCGAGCCCTCGGTGCCGCCACAGTAGCTGTCGTGGACATCGTCCCAAGTCGGCTGGCTTTTGCCTTGGAGCATGGTGCTACACACACCTATCAGATGAGCTCTGAATCGCCAGAGCAGAACGCTGCGGCCTTGTTTGATATCGCTGGTGTCCAGGCAGGTTTCGATATTGTCCTTGACGCGACCGGGGCTGAACCCTGCGTGAACTGTGGGATTTATGCCCTCACGCAGGGTGGATCATTTGTTCAAGTCGGATTGGGAAAGCCCAATATTTCTATCCCAGTAGGCCAAATTTGTGACAAGGAGATATCTTTCAAGGGAAGTTTTCGGTATGGCCCAGGAGACTTCCAATTGGCGATCGACCTGCTCAACTCACGCCGTGTCAAGTTGGACGGACTGGTCACCCATGAGTTTTCTTTCTCCGCAGCCGAAGACGCATTCAAGAACGTGGCTAACCGATACGGCATCAAGAGCGTGATTTATGGCCCAGGGTTCGATATGGAAAAAGCCAAAGATCTCTGACCGAATGATATAACTTTATGAATAGAGGGTGCCTCTCTGGTACCAGTTATCCACCTTTCGCAGTGAATTATATCGATGAGTCAAACATGACCGGCTTATGTCTGGTTGCGGTGTGGAGATCAGAATTATAAGTCGTGACCTGCCTGGTTCGCGTGACCGTGCATGTAAATAGATAAGACTATCTGTCGGCTGGATTCCAAGTCATATCCCATAACCAGTATATTCCACCTTCCATATTCCCATCATATAGATTGTCTAGCCCAGCGCTCTGGATGCTTCCAGGCATATCCCCGCCTTGTGCGGGTGACTGCCACACGTCGTTTGAGTGTCCGCTTTGCTCGATAGATTCGTGGCTAGATAGCACATTTCCGCTCGGAGGGGTTCCAAAAAACCGATCATCCCCCGGGACCAACGCTATATCAACAGATATCACGTCACATTAGTACATATATGTTTTCTCCCCCAAATGCAAGGAAGGGCCTCACCATGTTGAACCGATGCTAAACTCTCGTTCAAGCGGTGTAGCCGGTTAGCACCAGAAAATTCATCGTCCACGGGAAGAGATTGACGCCAATCCAGCGTCGCATTGGCCGGTAAACGGGGGGTGGCTTCTACGGGGAGCGGAAATGGATCAGGTCCGGTTCGGAGAGCCTGGTGGCTTATTGAATCAGTCGTTCGAGAGAAGGGTGTAAGCATGGCTTCTGACTCCCGCCGAAGGAGCAAAGCGACGACATTTTTGAGAATGAGGGTGCTCTGTTTCGATAGTGCAGACCGCTTCCCGATCAGATCTTGAACACGGAAGATCCGGGTGATTGTGCGTTTGACTTCCTGTGCTGTGTCTGAAAGAGGCTCTGAAAGTGCGAGCACAGCCAGCACGATTGCCGCATGGAATAGATTGATAGCGAGAAAAGCAACCAAATGACTTTCCGTAGCGAGACGAACAAGTACCGGCAGTTCTGTTGTTTTTGATGTCCTCACCGCGGCATCCATCCAAAGTTCAGGACTAGTCACCCTCCTCGTCTCCGAAAACGCCGGACCAAGGTTTGAGCCAGAATGATGCGCAGGATGGGCAGCTGTGACCGAATGAAATGACTGATCCGGGGACCGATTGCTCATATAAGATAAATTATGCACCTGTCGCGCTAGCAAAGGTCGATGCAGGACGATCAGGATATTGTCATAGGTTAGTTGCAATGACAGGGATTGTAATGCATATGCTCTCGAGCTCGCCGACCCATCGGGCAAAACGTCCTTCTCGAGATCTAAACTCAAGTGACTGGGCAGAGAATATCGCCATTGCTCCAGTTTCTTGGTGGCATCCTTGACCAATGCAAAGTATGAGTCGCCAGCCAGCTGTTCCGAAGTCCCAAATGTGCGAGAACCGAAAATAGCCTCGAGGGCCGGCGAGGCAATCCAGTAGAGACGATTCAGTTCGCGTTGATAAATGGAATAGCATATTGCCCCGCCCTGGGGGAATCCAGAGCCTGGAAAGCTCGGGTTCTCCAAAACATCCGACGGCATCTGAAGATTGCAGTCCTTGTCGTTGATGCCCAATGGCCGGCCGTAGGTGATGGAGGCGAACCTGTCCCATGTATATATGGTCCACCAGACTCTTTTCCGCTCCTCGATGTCTTCAGGATCTCCTCGTAGGCATTGTCGTTGCAATCCTATAGACTGGGCCATTTTAATTGTTGCCCCCAGTAAAGAAAAGGAAAGATTAGGACGACCATGATAGACGTGGTGGGATCCCAGAAGGACACATGTCTGCGTCGCCGTGATTGAAGGTTGATCCATTAGTTCCACCACATTTGACTCGACGAGGCTCATCATGTCTGCACTCCATCTCCCCCAGTCTGCTCCATCGTCTGTCAGGCCAGTGTCACTCCTTCGAGAACGATACCACGCCGCCATTCCAAGCATCACGGCTAGCAGCAAAAGAAAGGGTCTTTGTGAGGGATATGCACATCCATCTTTGATGGAATGGAGTCTCCTGCGGAACTTCGGCTCAAATATGGCGAGAGAGAACCAATGGACGGAATGGAAATATTCCTCTACTAGATTGTACACAAGACTCATGGGTGGAAAGGGTTGACCCAAAACCTCAGATATGGATACTCGCTGACCCGTTGGTGCCGAGTTAAAGAGCGGCACACTGGCGCCAGTGGTCTGACAACCGGGAATGGCAAAGGTGGTTTGCTCATCGATGTGGTGACTGCCAAGTTCACAGAGCCTTCTAGCGATTCCAATTGCAGATTCGGCTTCGCCGCAGGCGAGGGATGGCGTCATCCCATGTGTTCTCGAGGACTCTTCAGATTCGCCTCTCATCGGAGGTATTCCTGGTGACTGGGTCCGGGCTGAACTGGGTGCATTGCTGCCAGAGCTACGAGCTGCATCCCGCGACGATTCGTCGGAATTCTCTAGTGGAGAACCGGCCTGCTTTCGACGACCTCTCGAAGCTTGGTTGGATTTCACACGCCTGGTACCTCGATGTCAGCATGACGGGGTCTTGTTCTTATCCTTCAAGGTTACAGCTTACGTCCTGGCAGATCCGTGTCCTGGTTGGCTTGTCGAAAGCGGTCGACAAGGGACATTGGCGCGGACACATAACGAGCAGGGTCGAAACGGATCACACTATGAAAAACGTGCGTTGTTTAGCACACAGCTGACGTTGACCACGCACAGTAAAGCTTTGGTTGTCTAGATGAAGTCGGCACGGGATGACCCTACCCGAGACTTATGTTGCCGGCATCTCTCACAAGCGCGTCTGACTCTCGTGGGTAACGGTGACCGCAAATGTCCGTCACTATGAGAGCAGCTCATTGTGTAGGTGTGGAATAAACCGACAACGTCTTTGGCAATTGCGCATCGAGAACTTGGGGGAGGTTGACACGGTCAGATGGCTTTACCGCCCTGATTCTGCCAGCACTAGGGTAGGACTCAGGTTCAGTATTCACTGAACTTCTCTCCCTTTTTCACTTCCGGGTTACAGCTGGGCGTGGTTCAGACTAGTGCCCCGCGTGGTTCAGAAAATTGCGCTAAAATCCTGAACCACCCCGAGCTCTCGCCCCACGTTTGCTGAGCATGGTTCAGGAATTTAACCCCCTTTAAAACACACTGGTCAGCGCCGACGGTTCGGGTGGGTTCAACATGCACCACATTAGGGGGCCATCTAACCATATAAACTCCATTCCTCTCAAGCTCCTGGATAGTAGATTAAGCACTATGACCCGGAGCACCATCCTGTACTAGTTGAAGATGAGGGTAATAATGGTTATACTCCGTTATAAGAGGGACTATATATTGAATATAGCTTTAAGCATTAATTGTACCCCATTCCTTCTCCCAGAATACCATAGGGCCTTTAGTAGTTCCATGAAATGAGCCCCAAAACATCCATCCTATTTTACGTGGGCGTCGTTCAATAATACAGTCTTCATAGAAGACCTCATCCCTACGAGTAACCCACGTACGTGTATGACGACCTGGATTTACCCAGGTTTCATCAGTCCATAGTATAGCTTCCTATTGCCCAGGAGACCAATAAAGGTGCTCTTGTGCCCAGAGGAGTCGTTTCTGCTTATTCTGAGGAGATAGTGGTGGTTTCCTTCAAGCAATATATCTTCGATAGCCTCTAGAAAGTAAAGCTGATCGGATTGCCCATTGAGAATAGCCTAGATCAAGATGTGAGGCTAATTCTCTATAAGTAAGGTATCTTGCATACACTGATGAGATGATAATCCCTATAAGATAGTCTATCTCCTCCTCTTTCATTGCCAAAGGCCGACCAGACCTTTTAGAAGGAGTAGGGTGACCAGCCTGGCAGGCTAGCTGGACCTGACGTATGGAAACCCCGAGATGTTTTGCGATATCTTTATATTTCATATTTGGTGAGCGCAGAATTAGAATTTGCAGGCGCCCGTCTCTAGTTAGTTGAAAATGAGGAGGTGTAGAAGGAGTCATATTGCTATGGTAGAGAATTGACGTTGATGGTCCTCGTCCCTAAATGATAATGGCACGGATTTCATCCTATTTCTACGCAGTTCGGTGACCCACCGTACTAACGTTATTTACTCAACATACCAGAGTACATCCACGGTACTGCGTATCGACAACCATGCCAGCAATGCCTACTTGTTGCTGGGATCCGAGGAACCCCTAACTCTTGAGATATCTAGAGTTCCTCTCATGAACTTCTGGGCTTTGTGCTGTCTTTGGCCGGAGAAAGCCCACTGAACTGACGTAGCATGGTAGCTATACTATTTCCTGCTGGTGGCGAAGATCTGATGGCAGTGCTGGGCTTTAGGGGAGTGTGGTGGGCAAAGAGTGAACTACGAGTGGAGAACCAGATAAGAGGGTAATTATTAGTTGGGATGTAGTTTATTAAGATTACTCACTCAGGGCACTCAGTCTCCCGCTCATCCTATACTCAGTGATTATCTCAGACTGCGTAGAGCGTGTACAGGACGTGCTTCGATATACTCAGTGAGCAAAAAGTGACGAAGGCTGAGCACTAAAATGGAAAGAGTAGGCCATCGACCGTCCTAGAAAATCAAGTACGTATGCATATAATGGAAATTTATAAGACATGTGTTTCTTCTTCTAGATTATCATAGGGGTACTAGTACGTATGAAACGTCAAAATATCATATCCTGGTTTGATTTTTACAGACGTTTCCACGTGTGTCGATCCTGCTAGCTGGAGAGGTTGGTTGCGTTCAGGGGAGAGAGAAGTGGTAAGATCAAATACTTTGCAAAAGCTATATAAAAAACTAAAGTGGACGTGGTTGGTTTCAACGAGCGTATAATAGCCAGAAACGAAAGTGCAAACAAACAAACAAATATCAAAATAGAATCAATAACGAGACGAAAGCAAGGACAAGGTCAAGGACAAGGGCAAGTACAAAGCACGAACACATACACAAACACTGAGCAAGAGCAAGAGCAAGAGCAAGGACAATACCAAAACAAGACCAAAAATTGAGATAAAAAATAAAAATAAAAAAAAAAAAAATAAAAAATAAAAAAAATCACCGCTTAGCAGCCTTCCGTTTGGCTGCTGGACCACCAGGGTGAGGAAGAGAAATGCTCCTCGAAAGTTCTCTCTTAACTTGCCTTTTAGGCCGTCCTTTAGCCGGCTCCGCGCCTGCGCCATCCAATTGCGGGATCGGATCCTCACTCCTTCTTTCGTCGCTCGCAGCTCCGTCGATCATATCCTGGACCCTGAGGGCCTTTCTGCGGGCGGTGATGCCCCTATTAGGGGGAGGGGTCCTGTTAGGGGAGGGGGCCTTGCGATCCGGGGTGGCGGCCTCGGGATCCGGGTTGGGGTTCTCGGGACGGACTATACGGCGAGGGATAGGCGGGTGTTCCCTGTTTGCATACGTACCGTCGTCAACGTGCGGGGCGGCGCATTCGCAGGGGTTACCCAGGACCCGAGTCAGCGATCTCACTGGCGGGTTCGGGGGTTGAAGGTAAGAGAGGACGATCTCTTCGTCTTCCCGGATGTCTTTGGTGGCCCATATAATCACGCGGTTTGGGACCTGCGTGTCGTACGCCCATGCGGCGTTGCTTTGGTCCCCACAGGCGTGGTTGAACATGCTGAACCCGGGGAAGAGATATAGGTCTCGGAAGGACGGGTCGTAGTCGTCGAATCTTGGGTGATCCTCTGTCAATTCGTACTGGATTTCAGCGCTTGGCAGACCGTTGGTTCTATATGGTCTACCATCGCCTCGCAGGGAAGGATCCCACGGGACGGCGTGGACCAGCAGCTTTCTCAGGACAGTCTGGATCACCCAGGTGTCGAAGCTGAGATCGCGGAAGATATCCACCCCCAGCTGCATTAGGATGTCGAAGGGGACCTGGATGTTGGCCGCCAGGGTAAATGGGAAGCTTCGCGAGTCCCAGTCGTGGTGATCTTCTAGGACGAGAAGCTCGTCGATCTCGTGCGCCATGATATGCGGAGCCTCCTCACGCCTGTGGAGTGTGATGTCGAAAACCTCCCGTAGAAGAAGGCTCAACAGTGTGCCGTGGTCTTCATTGCTGTGTGAAAAATGAAATCTTTCGTTCGTGGAGTAGATGGATGCGCAAGTTCGCATGGCATCATGGAGCCATCTCCAGTCCTTTCCGCAGGCCCCAAAATGGTAAAGGCTTCGAGCAATCTGCGCGCAAGACAGTTGGCCATCTGCCTGATTTTGTGCCGCACAGTAGTAAACTGGTACAGATGCATTGACACACTTGCAACCATCGCGGTGGTTGCCTTGGGCCAATTGGTCTCGTTGTCGCATGTATCTCTCGTAGGTGTTGTTTGGGATATCTTTATGGCAATTCTCACACCTAAGGGAGATGTAATCGGCCGGTGGCCGCCCTCGGACCAACCTAGAAGGGTTGAGATGTCCTCTAATCGAAGGTTCTTCTGCATAAATCACATCTTGAGCCGGGATATCTTGCGCTGCGAACACTCCGAGACCCGGCCTCTGGTGCTGGTCATTGGTGGCGGCGGTTTCACCGCGAAACATCCTCCTGTCGATCTTACACGCCGGCCACAAAGGCTGCTGGTTTCGAGCAAACAGATAGCTGCTCAGCCGCTCCGTGAACTCGTCCTCATAGCGAGATTTATCATTCAGCTCAAAGGGGTATTTTCGGCCACCAGGGATGCTCCCGCTGTTCGTCTCGTGGAAGAGAAAGGGCCCCGGCACTTTCTTCGTCTGCCGTATTTCTCTGAGGGAGTGGTCCTTCGCAATTAACAGCCTATTCTTGAAGGGTTCCGAGTCACGTTCCGGCATGACGGCTTTCTGCCTGAGATAGTTCTCCATAATCTCATGGTCGTTCCAACTCTGGAGCGCGAGCAGGCTGAGATTAATGATATTCTGGGCTGCCTTCCTAAGGGTCGGGATGAAGGAGTTGACTCCGTTTCCCTTGCGCAACAGGTTTGATGCCTCTCTATACAATCCATCGTTTCTCGCCGCACCAACCCTGATATGTTCTTCGATTGCATGCCAAATCGTCGTGTAGAGCTTGGGTTGGCGGTTCCGCAGCAGCGGGTCAAAGAGCACTTCGTACAGGAGTTGCGCGCGGTATGCATCTCCAATGGCCAGGTCATAGAATGCCTGTTGATAGTGGCAATAGGCTCTGCTCAGCCAGTATGTCGGGTTGTAGGGACTCAAAATCACGGCGCATGTATACATCTCGAGACAACCGTAGCGCTTGTTGTCCCTGTCCTCAAGTCGGACCGTGTACTTCCTATCCGTGTCTCGGGTGATCCCCCAGTGGGAGAGATCGCTGCGGCGCAGAAAGCTATACCGCTCGTGATAGTAGAGGCACTCGCGTAATTCGCGTGAATTCATATTCCTTGCGGCGACCCCGCGCCTCTCCAGTTCCTCTCTCAAGTGGGCGACCGTCCAGTAAGTCGAAGTCAGTACATCGTGCCCATGTACCCGAATGACTTTGGTATTGTCGCCCCGTAGATCGTCTAGGATCTCCCCGAAATCCCAACTCATTTGGTCCAACCCTGTCGCCTGCCATTTGACCTCCCACTCCTCGTCTGTTGGAGGCAGTAAATTGTCTCGCATCAGATGGTCATAAACATTCTTGGCCAACACGTGCATCGGCATAGCTTGCCGGTCCTCTGCCGAGACTGGGTCCAAAAAGCGAGCTTGGCCATGCATGGTCGCCCCCAACTCCCTATCCGGCAGAGACCACAAGCGGTAGGCCAATTTCGCATCGTCGCGACAAACATGCGGCGCGAAAGTCACCTCATCGTACAAGTCGGGCCCCGGCGGAAAGGGAGCGCGCTTGATAGCTCCGGAGGGTGGAGGTCTGTTGTAAAGTCTTCTCTGTCGCCCGAGGCTCGGTGGCGGTCGTGGCATGGCCGCAATGAAAAAAAAAAAAAAAAAAAAAAAAAAAGACCAACTGACGCAGACTATGCGATTGTGGATGTACCAAGGGTGGATCTCTCTGCCCGATAGGATGGATATTGATTCAATCTGGTGATCACTGACTCGATGAAGGAGGAACCGGTTGCTGGATGATACGAACAGACTCAGAGCCATCTGGGTCAGAACGGGGGTGTTGCGCGAGTAGAAATGCCATGGAGGACAAAGGAGTCACCCATCTAGGACGGCGCGCGAACACTCCTCTTAGTCTGGGAAACAAAGAAGCACTTTGAGTCCTTGGTTGTCTTTGAAAGAAATGTCATTGCCATGTCTGTAGTGGCTGTGTTCCTTTGTTCTGAGCGGTCCATTTTGTGTCAAAACAGTGGCGAAGCATGCCGCTTTTTTCGAATCTGAAGTAGTCCATCTTTATACTACCCTATAGAAGCACTGAGATGGGAATCCCACTAGTAGTGCCTGGGGTCAGTGGTTATTCATAGTAGTTTGCTCACTCAAGGCCGTTTAGTACGTACTAAATATAGTCTACCAATTCGATCCACTGGTTTGGACGGAATGAGAACCACAATAATAATTCGGACAATCAGAACCAGAACCAGATAATGACAAGAAACAAAATAACAGCGGGGGAGAAGTGACGGCAGAGGGTGAAGTCGGGATAGAGTCAAACAGAAGAGAAGAAAACGAAGAAGAAGAAGAGAAATGGGAGATCATCACGGGATCACCTCTCCAAGTCAGACGATCTCTCTCTCTCTCTCTCTCTCTCTCTCTCTCTCTCTCTCTTTTGACACGCTCATCTCTGACTCCCCTCCATCTCCTCTCCTCTCTTCCCCATCCGTTCATTCTCATGGTCAACTATCGTTCCGTACTCGCATATTACCCCTCTTCTCGGATTTCTTATCCTTGGATTTCCTATCCTCAGGTTACGCCAGATCATGGCTGGATCGAATCCTTACTCGAATCCCTCAGCTTCACAAGCTTTTGGCCCTCCACAACCAGAATGGCGTCTGTCACCACATCAACAGCAGTCGTCGAGGCCGATGAACGCCGTATCCCCTCCACCGACATCAGTGCCGACATATAATCCGAACACCTATGGGCCCATGTCGGGTGCATCTCATACAACCGCAACGACCAGCGCAGACCTCTCTCCGGTTCAGCGGCCTGGGATAGGGATGGACACGACGTCGTGGGGGGTGAAGTATAATCGCCAGCCACATATCAAAACCCCACCACCACTGCCGGTGAGTCCTCAAAAAAAAAAAAAAAAAAAAAAAAAAAAAAAAAAAAAAAAAGTCTGAACCGACCGAGTGTGACGAATAAGTCCCCTAATTCATGCTGTCGCATAGCCTCGACCCTCGAGTACAAACCAGGACTCTCCGCTGGTAAGCCCGCTGGACTCCAATAGGCCACAGTTTCCGCCGGCCCAGAGCCAGCCATGGTTCACGAATCCTCCCTACGCCTACGCCCCGCCGCAGTCACACTCGGGTGCCGCCTTTCTTCCTCCGCCCCCGCCCCCGCCCCCGCCTCCGCCGCCCTTTCAGTATAACGAGCTGGCCGAACGACCCCCGCCTCAACCCCCGCGGACTTACCAAACACCATCTACCGCCGAATCCTCTCACTCCACGATCGCTCCACCAGTACCCCCCAAGACCAGCCACAGCGCTCTTCCCACCAATTCTCTCACCGGATTTGCGGGGCCGTCGGACTGGGAACATTTCTCTGCCGACCCCGGGGACGTCGACGATGCAGAGGCCGTGCAGCCGGGCAAGGGTATGACCGCAACGCTGTCCCCGAAAAGCTCCACCGCGGTGCCGAACGCGCCGCCGGCCACCAACCCGTCGGAGACCGCTACGCCACCGTCAAACGTGTCACCAACGATCCAGGTTGCGCATGCCCATGAGGATACCGGGATGCAGTCCAAGATTTCACCGGTGAGCCCGGGAGCCGGACACGCATTTCACGACCCTTCTCCGCCCGTCCGAGTAGACAGCGCGAGGTCCGAGTACAGCAGCCTTGCCGGCTCTGAGACCGCAGAGCACATTGATGGGGTGATCGAAGCCTGGAACCGCCCGGTGCTAGGAGAAACGGACACCATGGCCCAAGCGCCGTCCCCATTGCGCCAGAAAGGCAGTCCAATAGAACCGACCAAGCCCATGCAGGATATCACAAGCCATGAAAAGAACATGCAGCTACGCATAGATACGGGGGGTTCAAGTCCCACCCCTGGTGACGGCAGTGCGCACACAGGGGTGCCTGCGGCCCTTGCGAAACCGGTCGACCCTTACGAGAACTTGGAGCCTTGGTCAAAATCCTCTTTGGACCGATTTGTGGCAATGCTCCATAAGGAGCAGGTGGCCGATTCGGATGCGGAGCGTTTTAAGATCTTTACTGCCTTCATGGCCAAGGAAACAAAGCTTCGAGAGATCCTATATAATGTCGAGCAGGGTCCAAAAACCGAGGAGGAGGCCACCAGGCAACAAGCGACGCCTACTTCGCGATCACCGGCGGAAAGATCCGATACCGTCACCCCTTTTATCGACTCTGGTTTAATACCGGTAGAACTGGAAGAAGACAACTTTCAGACCCCTTCGTATCCTGCAGAAGCAGAAGATCCCGAAGATGGAAGTTACAGCCCCGGGGGGCGCCCCATACTACCCAGGCTATATACGCCTGCGAATGCAGATCTGCATCGGTCTGCCTCGCAGCCGACCACCCACAAATATGGCCCCGGCAAGAACACACATGCTCCATCTGCACGGTCGACATCGGTTCCCCCGTCCAACGATAGTAGCCAACACAAACAGGAGCTGACTCCTCTGGCGACAAACCCTCCACAAGCAATATATACACCTTTCCGCTACACTGAAGGTCCTCAGAGAGGCTCTGACAAACTGGTGTTCGACCGACCTGCGCACCAAGCTTACTCGGCATTGCGCCAGGCGTCTGCAGAAAGCGGACGGCTCATGGCGAACGCCCCGGTCCCGCGTCCCGCGACGGCATCTCAGGGCCTGGATAACCAGGACGAGACCTTCATTGGTCTCATCCGGGAGAAAAGTGTCGCCTATCGGACGAACGAAGGCCAGGGCACGTCTTCCCCTTCGCTGTTGCCAGCTTCTCTCCGACAAGGAAAAGTGCCTGGACCACTGGAAGAGCTGCGCTCAATGGTCTCCAAGCCTCTAGCCAAACAGTCGGAGAGCTCATGGCATGTCACGACGAGGAAAGAGTTAGAAAAGTTCCCGGACAATTTCAGCTATATGGCTGAAACCCTACGATCGACCGAAGAGTCTCGCAGGTCTCGTAGGGAAGAACTGGACAAAGAGCGAATGCGCCGCCAAGAGGAGTCAGAGGAACACATCGATGCTCTGTTCAACGACAAGGAGATCGGGTACGCCGACATCAATGTTCTGGAGGAAGAGTTCCGTCAGACAGAAGCACGAGCTCAGTTAGAGGAAGAGCGACGCGAACTAGCAGATTTCATTGCGACTGTTTTTGATCCCTTGGATCGCCGATTGAATGACGAGATATCGTCCCTTCGAACTCAGTACGACTCAGCACTTGCGCAGCTGGACCACGAAAACAATAAAATCAAGGAGTCGAGCCAAGACAGATCCAGTCTGTCACATACGATGAAGGTTGTCAATGCAATCTACCAGAAGCTGGAGATCCGTTACCAGAAACGTCTGGGAATTGCGCTGGATCGCGAGCGTCGCCGGAAGAGGGCCGAAAGACGACCGCTCGTTTTTATGGGCGATTCACTGGCTTTGAAACAGCTCGATAGCGAATTCGATCAGATGGAGAGACGGAACGTCCTGGAAGCGGCCAAGGATCGCGATGACCGCGCTAACAGGCTCATGGACTCTTTCGACGACGCCATAATGCACGGACTGGGAGAGAACCAGCGTCTGATTGATGAGGTCTCCGCCAAGGTGGTAGATCTGGACGCGTCAGCTCTGAAGGCCTCCAGTTTGACCGATTCCGAGATAGAGCAGACCTTAAAGTCGGTGTTCACTTTGGTCGAATCGCTCCGGCAGGACTCCGAGTCTATACTCCACGATTTCGGTATCGCGGATTCGGGGCTCAACAATGCGGATTACTGTGTCTCTGTTGCGGAGGCTAAATACTCGAACGCTGATCCGAGCGTCACCCGAAGACTGGACCAGGAGAAGAAGAAAGAAGACGCTAAGATTCAACGCGATCTGGCCTCCAAGCTGGACAGTATCCGTGCTGGGCCGACGAAGATTACTTCCAATATCAACAAGCTTCTTGCGTCTATCGGAAAGGCCCCTGTGGTCGAACAAGCGGCCCCATCTGAATCCGCCCAGACCGACCACCCAATCGACAGTCTGCTCCCTGGTCCCCGAGCACCTACCGCTGGCCCTGGTTCCAACCATCCGACCGAAGATCCGGACCATCAGCAGAGGATGCGAAAAGCACTGGATGATGCAAAGAAGCGAAATGCCGCCAGGGCCCAGACTTAACTCAGCACAGGCCTGCGCTCATCCACACCAGTGACAATGAACTCATGAAGTTACGAATTTCGTTTTATACCCCTTTTTATGATGCTATTTCCGCGTGGCTGTTGTATGTTGCAGCATATTATCGAAGAGTGGGAACAAATAGACCCCTGATAGTTCGAAATCATATCCATCAACGTGAAGCCTTCTTACCCACTATCTGAATAGTTGAGTCGTTTGATTTTTCTCTTCGTGAAGGTAGGCCTCACTTTAATAAGCAGTCCTTCTGACAAATAGTAGTAATATCTTGACCCCTAATCGCATGGATCCTTTGTATCTGATTTGATTAGGCAGCAGAGTAGGCCATCAGGCCATAACACTGCCAGCTCTATCTATACTGCAATCACCTAGTATAAGCCTTCCACAAAGCTCAGGTGGCACACCCTCGGAAACAAGCACAAAGGATTGGTGATTACCTAGAATCTTCTCCCTATAACTCCTGTGGCTGATGACCATAGGCCCATAGAGTCATGCACAGCTGTATCTGCGCCGCAAGCCTCTCAACGAGGCACGGCCACCGCAGGCGGCGCACGGGCTGGGAGCCTGACTGTGCCGCTTGGGTCTATGCAAAATCGGTTGACCTAGTTTCTGGAACTCATACAAACTATGATCCCATACAAACTATGATGACGGACTGTCAAATTACTAGGACTTCTGACCCCGTTGCTCTAACGGTTACATGGACTCGGTGTCTGTTTGTAGGTATGATAAAACTGGGTTATATGGATCTACCCTTTCGACAAGACGGTCAAGACGGTCCAGACATTATCCCACAGGAGTTGCGTCTCCCACGCCCTCATTGCCTTTAACTTTGCCCTTTCAGGCCTCATACATGGATACAACAGTTGCCAAACGAGCATCATGCATCGAGTATAAAACTGTGGCTTGCGGCAAGACCAACGACAAAGAAGAGGAGATTGACTCAGCACCTGCGGCAACATAGGACGATAACAAAGGAGCCATAAACTCTTGTCAATCGGTTCCTGTGCCAGCCCTTAACTGTCCAACCAGAATACGTCCATACCACAAAGAAACTTGAACGATACCAACAACCACTACGTCAGCTCTATTGGGAATCCTTGTCCGCTGCACGGTTCTTAGAACCTGAATATCTCGACTATGCTTTGCCAATAGTGACCGCCGGGCACCGACCTCGAATTATTGAATCTAATCTTTGTCCTTCTCTGCGCATCAGGAAGCCTTCTCTCTCGTCGAAGTCTGGGGCTGTCCCTGTGCCACAGTGCCACAGTGCCACAGCCTTTGCTAATCTAGATAGCGAACTAAGGCTCCAGCTCCTTGGTGTAGCGACTTGATAATGCAATGCCGAGATACTATCTCCCGCGTCCTTGAGGGATCGGTAATGCCAAAGTCTGCGGCAGCCTTGCGAGATCGCATGTAATGGCCATAACCATGCGGCAAAGGCAGACGCGGCTGAAAATGCGGCGCATGCAATTTTACCTGCTCTGATTGTGGAAGAGTGGATGTACATCATTTCACATTCACATCTACGGGTCAAATTATGTTGTGTCAGTGGTGACTGTGGTTCGATGTACCCACTCCCATCCATGGTTCGTGATAACTCTATAAATCCTCGGCTCGGAGCAAGTAGTTGCTCTACCAAATCCGACAACAAGTTGCTCTTTTCGAGATTACGGAACCATTCATTCGGAGAAGTTAATATCGTTAAACCTTGAGCCAAATCAATCATATTCCTGACGTTCTGATCCCCTGATGTCACTTCCTACGGAGCGTTTGCATCGGCTTTCGATTGGCAGCGATATGCCTGAACGACGTTCCTTGGGAGAGGGACCTGCCCGTCCTGATCACAGTGAGAGTGGGCAGATTGAAAGCAGCTCAGAGGAAAGTGAATCGGAGGAAGAAGTGTCTACTGAAATGCCCACGATACAGGGAAGCTCCGGAATCAAGTACAGCCTCGACAGGCTAGACCGCGACGCCGAAGCTAGAGCTCTTGTCGGACTGACGAGCGAATTCGACATAACCACCTGCAGCAGAGGGCCAACAGGGTATCATTTTCAGCTGTCAGAGCATCAACAAGTGCATATTGGTCCTGATGGCTACACTTGCACCTGCTCGACGTTTTTTAGCCGTCCTAATGTGGCGTGTCAGCACATCTTCGTGAGCTCCCTTGCGCTAGACGCATACTTCCTTGCCATACTAAGACCAAACCAGTGGCTTCTCGACCAGCTTCACGGCTACTTCAATCCCCCAGACCCCTCTGATACTATCCCGCTATCAAGCGACGGCCATCCGCCAGGCCTCCCCCGCACCGAACTCCTCCTAACCGGAAAGCTCGAGCTCGTCGCAAACCAGCTCAGCTGGCCATACGTCCGCTCCGAATCCGAAGGCGGCATGAACCGACCCCAGAAAGTCAAAGACATCATAACAGCATTCAGCACGACCATCCTCCGAGAAGACTTCCGCCCCGACCTCACGGATGACACAGCGCACTCGCGCACACGCACCCCAGAGCAATGCGTCGTCCAGGGCGACTTCGAAGCCACAATGTTCAGACTAGCCACCCACGACGACGCAGTCTACTCCCGCCTCTGCAAAGCAATGCCCCCCGGCGCCTGCGCAGCCATCTACTTTGACAAAATCCAGGGCAAATCCCGGAAACTCCTCGCTGATTTCGACCGCTACGCCCAGACGGGCCAACTCCCCACCGACGACACCGACGACAACAACAACAACCCCACAGACGTCAACCACGTCCTGCACAAGATCCAGCTGATCGTCTGCCGCATCGAGCAGAATATCCTCGCGCGCGCACCACACGGGTCCGAAGGCGCAGCCAAGGCCCTCGTCACGCTGCTGGAAGACATCTGCAGTCGCAACAAGGACGCCCTAGACGGTAATCGGTGGGGCCGGACGACGTTCCACGGCGAAGACGAGGACCACCGCAACCTGTACCATCAGCTGATTGGTAGCGCCGAGGAAACAGGGCGCTTTTTCGTGCTCGATGCCCTCGAGCATTTGCCGGCTGCGGCACTCCACCAGTTTCGGGATAGGTTGATGGCTGTTCAGCGCAAGGTGGAGGTCAATCGCGCGCCGAAGGCGTATATTTTGAAGCTGGGAGGTCTTGTTCGGAGGGCTGAGGCTGTGCCTGCGTTGGGCCAGAAACGCTCGTCGACTGCTGCTCCTAGGGGGCAGAGCAAGCGGACTCGGTAGGGGGTTGATTGTTCGGGTTTTATGGGGTAGGGTTGGGTTGGTGGGCTGGTCATGATCTTCTATTATATACCCTGTGTTTCTTGTGGTTCTGATGGGATGGTTATTGAATGTGCGCTCTGGAATGTGTTTTATTATGGGCTAGAGTATCTGGTTGAGCTCTCAGGGCCAAGAACGGACTCTAGATACTGGGCCCCAGACATGTGTTCTAAGCTTCTGTGCGTATCGCATGTGTCTACATGCAAGCATGCTGGGTCATCATTCTATAGATTTATGGATATAAAGGTGATTATGTTGCAGTTCTTTCGCATTCTTGGTCAAATTGACCTCGCATATCAATCATACGTAGTAAATACACATTATCATTTCCCCATACCACCCAATCATAAACCTTCCATCAACTCGATCATGGCATCATCATCACCCGTTAAACACGGCATATATCGAAGATCATATCCAACCCAAAACACAAACTAGTACCCAACAAATATCCCAGGTGCTAAAGAAAAACAGACCACTATCCAAACATGCACTCTCACGACAGATCGAGAACAACCCGTCCCTGCACCTTGCCGTCCTCCATTTCCTGGAACACCTGGGTCAGGTTCTCCATTTTCTCCGTCCGGAAGTGCGATTTGATCACGCCCCGCGCGGCGAACTGCATCGCCTCGATCGCTTCGGTCCGATTGCCCACCGCTGACCCGGTAATGGTGCAGTGCTTGGCAATAATGGCGGCCGGGAATGCCGAGGCGATCGCCTGGGGATCATTCTCCGGCAGTCCCACGCAAACCATGGTGCCGTTGAAGCGCAGGAACAACAGCGACTGGGCGTAGGCAACGTTGGAGCTCGTGCAAACGACCGCAGCATGTGCACCCAAGCCGTCGGTCAGTCCCTTCACGTGCGCAGAGATGGCCTCGCCCTTGTCGTCCGCGGGGAACTTGGTGACGTCGACGAAGTGCTCGGCTCCCGACGCCTTGACGAGCTCTTCTTTGCTGCCGTGGTCGACGCCGATCACGCGCAGGCCCATTCCCTTAGCCGCGAGCTGTACGCCCAGATGGCCCAGTCCACCGCCGGCTCCCGAGATCACCACCCACTGGCCGGGACGGGCGTTGCTACGCTTGAGGGCGGCGTAAACGGTAACACCGGCGCAGAGCATGGGAGCGGCCTCATCTGAGGGCAATCCGTCCGGGATCGGGGTCACATAATTGGCGGGGCCCAGGGCGTACTGCTGGAAGGTGCCTGGGAAATAATACCCCGATATCTGCTGATTGAAGCACAGCCCATCGGCGCCGGCATGGCAAGGCTCTGTGTACCGTCAGTGACACGACACTCGGCGAAATTGGCTTAGGGGCAGCCTGAGTGAGACGTACGGCAGTTTCCACAGGCATTAGCGACCCACTTAATTCCGACACGGTCACCGATCTTCAGGCCAGAGGACTCCGCTCCGGGGCCCAGCTTCACGACCTTGCCGACGCCTTCGTGGCCACCAACCTGGCCGGGCTGAGTCGGATATGGAAAGAACTTCCACTACAGCGGGTCAGTCCCCACGACCGATCTATTTTAGCGGGGGGAGTGGATGTTGGTAAGGGCTTACAGAATTAGTCATGACACCGAGGTCAGAATGGCAGACACCGGAGTGAGTCCTTCAGCGGTCACGTTAGAGGTTTGAGATTCAAAGATGATGCGAATATTATGCTTCCCAAAACCCGTCTTATGCTGGGTACGATATCATCCACGGGGGTTCACCTACAAGTTGATCAAGACTTGGCCCGCACCGGGCTCAGGGACATCCGCCTCGACGACCTTGGTTGACACGGTACCAGGCTGATCATAAATGACCGCTTTCTGCTTGGTAGGAATCTCAGGGACAGTCATGTTTGCAATATCCTCAGTAGGGGGTAATGTAGTTATGATGGTGGGACTTGGTTGACAGTGGACAAGACAGTGGAAGGTGTTGCAGGGAGAAGAGCAACGGGGGAACAACGGACATGAACCCCTCTTTATATAATGGGAGGAAAGTCGGGAGCGTGGATGAGCCCGTTAAAGGGAATGGATGCGAATTGGTGATGATTAACCTTGCCTAGGCCGAGGAGAGGAGAAAGTGGGGAAGCTGAACTCCCTGCCCTCTAGATCCATCCACTGAGACCAGAGATCATGCACCTGTATCATGGATAAGATCATTGCTAGTGAACGAGATATTTTTATTCACCTGTGTCTCTTTTCTTTCCTTTCATCCTTTTCTTTCCGTGACCTGGTGGGGATTAATACCTCTGCTATCTATTAGTGGATAGATGATCAGTGGAGTCATCAGATGTCGATGTCACAAATCCCAAGCCAGTACAAATGAGGGGTAGACAGGGGTTGTCTCACTGGGATGTTGAAGGCCTCGGCACGTCTGTGGCTTTTCTATAACGGTTCTTCTCCGTCAACATGAGGTTAGAGAGATGGGGTGAGGTGGAAGAGGGAGGAGGATTGATCCATACAATTTATATATATCAGTCTCGTGACTTGGACTACATGCTTTTTGAATGGAGATTGACATCCCCAGACAGTCATAAAAAAATATAATAATAATAATAATAAATAAATAAAACAGAATACAATAAATCAAAATAAATACAAATATGCAGTACAATAAGACAATGTATCAATATAATAAGTCCTCCTGTCACCGTGTGATTACCCCTGTAAAGTTCTATGGACGATGTGGAGATTATGCGGGGTTCGATGGGGGTGGCAGCCTCAGGCATCTCGCACATCGCATTGATCGTCGACTTTCTTTCTGCTGAAGCTTCTCCTCTCATTCTTCATCCACCCGGCTCTCTTCTTACATCTGTCTGGACATCCACCCAACATCGACCGTGAAGACGACATTCGGTATGTCTGATCGCGGCTGAGAGACTCTGAGCGTCTTGAATATATACAACACCCCCGGTGTTCGCACGGGACTATGACGAACCCGACGGCTCAGGAGACTTCACCTCGTCTCTCCAACCATCAGGACAGAGACAGTGCGGACGAGTCCTGGTCGGCGGTGGATAGCGATAATGATCGTCCGGGTCGGAATGGTCGGAGCGAATCCCATGGCCTGAAGCGAAAACGTCCCCTCGCCGTCTCGTACGTATGGCCACCGACGAGTCTTCCCCAGTGTTTTCCATGACCCTAGTCAACTGACGGGCCCAGGTGTGAGCTATGCAAACTGAGGAAAGTCAAATGCGGTACGTAGCACCCCTTGATCTTGTTGGACTTCCCCATTGTAGCTACATTGTCCAAAATCCCATTCTGATCCATTCCGACACAGACCGTGGCCGCCCCAGCTGTGGATGGTGCTCCCGGAACGGCCAGCTATGTGAGTATAAAGAACGGAAAAAACCCGGCCTTCGCGCAGGCTACGGTAAGGAATTGGAGCAGAGACTCGGTTCGTCCTCCCCCGTACCAGAGGTGATTGATTCTTGCTGACTCTTGGATAGACCGGTTGGAGGAAGTCATTCGGAGACAAGGGCAACTGATCGAAACTCATATTATTCACAATCAATCTCACTCAAGCAATGATCCATCGACAACTCATGGGCCTAGCCCGCGCAACGCCTTGGATGCATCATCGCTCACCAGTCCTTCGGACATGTCCGACAAGAATCCGTTATATAGCCACTTGTCCAGAGGCTTTGCTCCGCCGCTCCCCCCGCAACCTTTATCGCACGTCCCAAATGCAGCCCCACCAAGTGATTTCTCCGGAAACGAATCGTCCTTGAAGGTCCCAGTCAGTTTATTCTCCAACCAGGAACAATCACTTGCAGATCCTGAGCTCGATCTCCCCCCATACGATCTGTTGTATGCCCTGGTGGACCTCTACTTCGAACACATCAACACGTGGTGCCCGATTCTGCACCGCCGGACCACCTTGCATAATTTCTTCGGTCCTTCTCCTCTCGACGAAGCGGATCGCATGGTCCTCTATGCGATAGTCGCCACCACCCTCCGTTTTTCAGGCGATGCTCGACTCAACGAACGGGATCGTAAGCGTTACCACGACTCCTCCAAACAGAAGGTGCTTCTCTATGGTCTGGAGAACTCTTCGGTCAAAGCCCTCCAGGCGCTGGTAATATTAGCCCTAGACCTGGTAGGTTCGTCGAATGGGCCTCCGGGATGGAAGTTACTGGCTCTCATCACACGCTCTGTCGTCCAATTGGGGCTGGCCGTGGAAGCCAAATCCGCCCTGGTTGCGCCCAGTTATCCGTCCATATACACTCTGAGAGCAGTCACCTTGCCCGAGCCAGAGACCTGGATAGAGGACGAAAGCAGACGCAGGCTTTTCTGGATGGTGTACCTCCTGGACCGCTACTCCACCATCGCCACCGCGTTTGATTTCGCATTGGACGACAAAGATATTGATCGTAAGCTGCCGTGCAAAGACGAATACTTTGCCAAAAACCAGTTGGTGGAGACCCGATGGTTTCACCACTCCGGTGATCGAGCGGATTATTCCAGTCGTGCCGAATACGTCGGTTCCTTTGGGCTTTACGTCGAAATCCTCGGCATCCTCTCACGCATTCATCTCTTCCTGAAACGCCCCGTGGATATCGGGTCTCTTTCGGGCGTGGAGGAGTGGCAGACCACGTACCGCAAACTCGACAGTGAATTGACGTCCTGGGAGTTTGGTCTTCCTCCTGAATACGTGTTTGAGAATTCGCTGCGCTTTTCCAGTGGATCCAAACACAACAAAGGCATCCACTTGGGCTGGGTCCAACTTCATTCCACATATCAGACGTAAGCTGGAGCGCTCCCCCCCCCCAATGTGTCCGCCAATCGGCAAGCTAAATCCGTCCCAGAGCTGTGATCCGACTCCATTCATCGGCTGCGTACCCAACCACACGATCGCCAATCTTTACTCCGTCCTACAGCGCCAGTCAAAGATGTCTACTGGCAGTTGACAACATTCTTTCGGTGGCACGCTTTGTAGTAGATAACAATATGCTCGACAAGCTTGGCCCGCCCTTTGCCTTCACCCTATGGGTATCCGCTCGTTTATTACTCGTCCACGGATCCACCATCGCCCACACCGTGAACCCAGACATCACCTTCTTCGTCGATACGCTCGCCCGCATGGGAAAGCACTGGAAAGTAGCCGAACGATACAGTTCGATCTTACAGCGCGTCCTGGACGAATACGGCGAATACCAACAATCCGGCGCAGACAACGGCGAGCGGACGACCCCCTCAACGGTCAAAATCCTCGCAGACATGCGCCGCTGCGCCTTCGACCTGGATTTCCTAATCTCCCGACAACCGCGGCCCTCCGCCTCAGCCGGCACAGAACCCACCTCAACAATGCCCGCTATCCCATCCCGCAGCCTAGCGACAAACGAGCTGGAGTATCTCGATGTCTTCGGTTTCTTCAACGTCCCGCGCGTCCCTGCAGCACGCGCCCCTGACATGTCTGGTATTGATATCAACGAGCCGGTCAGCGACCCCATGTCAATCCATGGTCTGACGGCGGTCGAGTCACTGGCTGACAGCGCCCATTCGAATACAAACGAATTCAATATCACCAACTACCTCGTTCCGACGCCTGAGACAGACTGGCTGTTTCGTCCGGGGTGATCTTTCTTTATTGAGTCGTGAAACTCGGCCAATAACCCCAAATATATGCAATGCAATGAATGAACAGGGTTTCTACCGCGAGAGATAGCTCTAGCATCACAAGACAACCCAAGACATGGGAGTTTCTCCTCCGAACAGTGTTTCGAACGTGTACCTTATCTTCCGGCACCGGAATAGAGGTAGAGTATCATTGCACATCATGAGCTTCTACAGGCGTGGGGAGGTGGTTCAAACGGTAGCCCGCGAATCAATGTTGATCGCCACGAGGCTATTATAACTATTTTGTGGAATAACCCACACTCATTGCCCACCTAACTCACCTTGGGGCGATACCTAAAGATATGGGGTCATCGTGACTGAGATGCTTTGATCCTAAGTTGATACTACGTTCTTATCTGATTCTGGCATCACTTATGGTAGGGAAATCATTTCGTATTGATTGCCATCTGCTGAAATGCCCAGAGAACCATGTCCTGGGTGAAACTGTACAACAAGAAACAAATCCTTTTTATTCTGTACTTTTTAGAACTCTGTCGTGCACACGTCTGTTGGATCCGAGATCAAGGAGGACATGGGGGTGGGAAAAGAAAAGAAAGAAAGAAAGGAAGGAAAGGACAACATCATTACAGTCATAAAAACAGTTTCGCAAATCATACAACTCTAGAAAGGATCCAGTCCCGAAACCGTCAGAGATACATCCCACATATCGTAAGAATCATGTCTAGCCAGCCATTAATGACCGGCACTCTAGCATTTTTTGGGGGGCCAGATAGAAACCCTAGTGCCCAACAGCGGTTGGGTCGTCGTCGGCTGGTTCAATCCGAACGAGCATCTCTTCAAGAAATCCTTCTAAAAAGAAATTGACATCCGAGCCCATGCCGACGGGCGCCTCGATATCCCAACGGTCAATTCGGGCGAACAGTCCGCACAGGTCATTCACGAGAGCTTCCATCATCTCCTGGACGTAAGCCCGACGTGCGTGGAACTCTCGTTCATCAAAGGTGCTGTCGTTGGGGTCGGGCTGCGAGTTGCGCGCAACATGTTCGTAGCGACGGGCGCGGCGACGGATGGCTGCCCTCAAAGCCGGGACTATGACGCCGTTGAGAGCTGTTACTTCGTTGGGTCGTGGACCACTCGTAATAACCTGCAAGCTGGCATCAATGCTCCTGTGAAGCTGGCTGAAGTTGCTGGCGATGCTGGTAGGCTGCGAGCTGCGTAAAGGCTGCGAGCTTCTCAAGGGCTGCGGGTTGCGCGGGGGCTCTGGGTGGAGTCGCGGAGGCGATTGTGGTTGAACCGCAGGCGAAGAGTGTCTTGGAGTCGGGGGAGGCCTTGGCTGTGGATTGGTAGACACCTGGTGCTGATCCAGACGTGGCTCCATCGAAGACCGGGCGGTTGGCCCCAGAGGGTTCCGCGATGGTGAGGGCGATGGCGACGGCGATGGCGATGGCGGCATGCGGTCTTGGGATGGCAGAACGGGCGGTGATTGGGGTAGCGGAGCCTGCTGCGGAGCCTGCTGCGAACCCTGACTGCTCGCAGTCGTGTGACGCATCCCGGAGCTCAGGGAAGTGGTTGGGGATTGGTCAAGCTGGAGAAAAGATAAATCCTGGGCCAGTGCCTGCTGAAGAACCCGGTCATAGTCACTGCCTGGGCTTTCTTTCGGCTGCTGCTGGACGGGTCTCTGCAGATGTGCAGGCGTCTGGGGCCCAGCCTCTGCGGGTGCCTTCTTCACAGGGGAAGGGGGTAATGGGATTTTGGCGGGCGACAAGGCTCTGGGTGGTGCGGAGACTTTGTTCGGCGGCTCCGACCTCGACAGTGAACTGGCTTCCGGTCTGGACGTGTCCTCGGGAGAGCTATCCTTCAAGTCCCACTCGATTGGCTCGTTGCTGCGGGTGTTCATGTCTGCCTCTTTCATGGGTTTGAGGCCGGGAGCTCGCGCCGCCGGGCGGACGGTGCCAAAGTCCCACAAATCATCGTCTTCTTCGCTGGCGGTCGGTTGGCTCGGCGCGTGGTCCAGGGTACCTCTGTCTTCGTCCTCGCCATTCTTGTTACCGTTCATGGCATTCCAGCGCTCCGAACGCTCAATCAGTTCGGTGAGGTAGCTAGTCTTTTTGGCGCGCTTAATAAAGGGATGCTCTAGCAATTCTCTGGCCGAAGGGCGCTCTCTTGGATCGCGTCGTAGACACAGGTCGACAAAACTTTTGAACGATTTGCTATAGTTGCCTTGCAGGGTGGGTGGTGGATTTTTGGGGATCAAGAACAGCACCTTCATAGGATGGATATCGGAATACGGAGGCTCTCCTGTGGCAAGCTCAATGGCAGTGATCCCGAGCGACCAGATGTCGGCCTTGTAATCATACCCCGATTGCTTGATCACTTCCGGAGCCATCCAGAATGGTGTGCCCACGAAGGTGTTTTTCTTGGTCATGGTGGCAGACAATTGGCCCGAGACGCCGAAATCCGCCAGTTTGACCTGACCGCTCGAAGTGAGGAGGATATTGGCCGCTATGGCAGTTAGCTTCGAGACTATGGATCCAAAGGGCGGCCAGGATTGGGGGCACCTTTGACATCGCGATGTAACTTCTGATCGCGATGCAAATAATCCAAACCACGGAGCAACTCCTTGATGATGATCATGATATACTCCTCGGGGATTGTTCCCGGGCGCATGAGATCCGAGCAACTGCCGCCGGAGCAGAATTCCATGACAATCCACAATTTGGAGCCCTTCAAGAAAGACCCGTGGTATCTGGTCACATATGGAGAATTAAGCTCCGACAGGATGGCGATCTCCTGGATGATATCTTCGACTTCGTCCTCGGCATTCTCAACATCGATGATCTTGATCGCGACCGAGACACCAGTCCGTTTATCGACACTGTGGTTGGGTAGATGAGCCGTCAGCACGATTGTCCCGCAGAACGTTGTGACGCATCTAGACGGTGTCATAGGTACAGTACCCTTTATAAACCCTTCCAAAGCTGCCGCCGCCTGTACCGGAGAAGAGCATCAATTAGCGCCGAAACCTCGACCTCTGTGGAGGGCAAGGGCATACCGATGCAATTCTGCCTCATGTAGATTGTCTCGGGATCCACGGGGCCCTCCATCTTTGTGGCGCTGTGACTTTTCGCAAGAGTTAGACCAATATCATTCACACAAGTTCGTCACCAGTTGGCGCTGGTCAGGGTAGATGATGTGGGGATTGGAGTGGGGAGTGAGCTGAAGATCACGAAATGGGAACGGAGGTCACAATGCAAAAGAGGGTATCAGTGGAGGGATTGACTATCCCGGCTATCCTGTTTGTTGCTGGGGCGAGTGGAGGGAGCAGGGGAGGGGGAGACCGTTGTCAAGGCCCAGTCAAGATCCGCAACATACCGATTGCCTAGGGTCGTCGAGGATTGGGTGGAGGAAATGCCTGGGATGTCAGTAAGCTCAGCCCACAGCCAAGGAATGATACATCCAGATAAGCTCCTGGATCAACACAAATAAAGGTGAATGGAGCTGCAAGGGAGGGTTCGGTGGAATGTTCAGGACCGCCGTCACGGCGATGAATATTATTTATCTGTTTCCTTCTGTCTCGTCTTTCGTCTGTCGTCTTCCTTTTTTATGTTCAGGAACAGTAAATGTCCAATATTGTGTGGTGACTGAGTGATTGTTTATGGGGCGGGGGGAAGCGGCGGATCTCGGTCTCGGAAACTCCACTTACTCGATATGAGTCCTCCTCGATCTGATGATTGGATGAAACAAGCCAAGCGGTTCGCTCAAAGTTGTCTCAGCTGCGAGCAGCCAAGGTTTTGGGGGGGAATTCGAGGGCACAGCAGGGACGCTGCTTCGATCCTTGCTTCCGACTCAATTGAATGCACGGCATCTACTCCGTCGAGCTCGAGAGGTCGTTGATTGATTGGGGAGACAGGATCAAAAAGAGAAATCAAACCAGATCCAGAAGAAAAACCTCTCACAGCACAGCAAGACAGGATAGGAAGAAGAAGACGAAGAGGAAGAGGAAGAGGAAGAGAAAGATGGATGAATTCAGCTCATTGTTTACTTCGATCCTCGTGATTCTGCTGGAGCGGGGCCTTTCTGCCTGGCGGTGAGCGGGTTGGCCCCACAGGTTGCCCCAGGCGGTGAACCAGATCTACTTTAGTACTCAGTACGAAGAAGTACGAAGATCAAGCCTTGCCATTCCACCCTGGCTCTAAGGGTTCATGGTGAAAGAAAGGAATGTGCAAGGTCCTCTTGCGGTAATATCCCATGGCATATTCATTCAACCCATGTGTTAATAATATCTATCATGTTCACGGACACATCTCTCATGTGGACAAGAAGGAAAAAAGGGAAAAAGGGGTGCTGGGAAGGGAGGAGGAAAGATGGAGAAAGAAAGGATGGAAAGAAGGGAGGACAGGGTAAAGAGAACTGAATGTAAAGTCCCATAGGTAAAGAAAGCGTCAATGCTGAGACAAGGGTGCATGTCCCAGTCTCTCTCCCCCCCTTGTTGCGTGGGGCCTGAACACATCATGGAAAAGCCTCCGATCCAACGCCCTTGCCAAATGCAAAACCGAGGTCCAGGAGCAACGCCAGAAAGGGTTGGCCGCATTATTCCTCCACATATCCGATCATGACCGTGCCATTCTTCAGGCCCGCATCAGCCACGCTCTGCTCCAAGGAGTCGAACAGGTTGTGACCCATGGCGTTGAGCTCGAATTCCACCCCGGCCTTCTCCGGCAAGGGCGGGTCGGCCTTGAGCCACTCGTAGATCCTGCGGACGGGATCGCTGAGCGCAAACCGCCGGATGACCCGCCCGGAGGGGTGGCGGAACTGGATGCGAGTGGTCGTGGCCGGGTCCGCCGGCGGCTCGGTGTGGGGTCGATCGCTGGCGATGGAAGCGAAGGGCGACGGCTCCTCAGGGGCGCCGGCTTCCTCCATGCCGACATCATCCGTGCCCGTGTCCTTGCCCTTGCCCTTGATGTCCCCCGTGCTGCGAGTCAGCTCGTCGGGGTCTTCCACCCGTGGACCCTGGGTCGCGGCCTCCGCCCCCAGACTGTTCCGCATGGCCATCTCCAGCATCTCCTCCTCGGTCATCGCATCGATGCTCTTCTCTTTCTTCTCGGGCTTGCGCTTCGCCACCGGGTTCCGCACGTTATGGTTCAGGCTGTAGCGGTCGAGGAATTCGTGGAGCTGCATCAAGAAATCGGCCGTCTTGACCACCGGAGGCCCCGACCAGATCTTCATCTGCTCTCCCGTCCGCGGGTCGATGATGGCAATGTGGGGGTAATTGTCCGACACGTCGCTGGCCTGGAAGTAGTACTGCAGATATGGGGCCGCTCGGGGGTCGTCCTTGGAATACTGCAAGAAGAGGAAATGCTCTCGGATGGTGTCCCTCACCCCCGCATCCTTCCAGAGGTCCCGGTTCAACACCTGGCAGTCAAAGATAGAGGAATCTTGGATGTTGACCAGCAACCACTTTTCCTTCTCGCGACCCTCGTCTCGAGCCACATCCCATGGGAGGCGCGAGATTATTTCAAATGGTGGCCGGTACATCTCCGCCAACATCGTGGATTTGTTGGACGACTCCGAAGCTCCTCCTGTTGCCGCGGACAAACTTTCGCGATGTCTCGCATCGTCCTCCTCGTTCCATATCGATGACGTGTCTCTCTGGTTGAAGATCCCTGGTCGTCCTAGAAGGCAGTTCCATCAGTCACGGAAACTTGGTCAAGACGGAGAGAGGCAGAGGGATGTACGGACCCGCCCGCTGATGGTGCGCACGCAAGTGGCCCATGATACTGGTAGGCATATCGCCATCATCATAATCCGCCCCCGGTCCCACCAGTGTCTCCGTCGTGCGCGCCATCGGAGCACGCACATCGTCAGTGGTCTCCTGGCCTCGCCCACCATACATCTCTTCTTGGAGGCGACGGGCCATCGCGGCATCGTCTTCGAATGTGGCGTTGTGAGCGGACTGGTTCCGGGGGGTCGATCGGGCTTCATCGACCGTGACATCGTCGTCGGAGTCCACATGCACGGGGTGGTGAAATCCGGCATTGCGGGGGGCGCTGTGCGGGGCTGTGGCAGAACTTTCCTCCTCCGTCAACGGAGCGCCGCCATTCTCAAAGTACAGCTGCATGGCTTGCTCAATGTTGAAGTCGGTCAGCTGCAGGTACTGGGTGGCCAACCCCGGGTCTGACCCGGTGATCTCAGTAAACTGAGCCACCACGTCGGTGTCCATGGTGGATCGATCAACGACAAGGCGGGTTGGGACGAGGAAGTAACAGGCGCTAGATCGAGAGAATCTGTAGACCCTTGATAGGTGTATGTAAAACGCGGGGATGGCGAGACTATATGTAGTAGATGCGGGAAGGAGAGTTGTAATGATCGATCAATCAATGGCAATCCCGTAAAAGGCGAAGCTCGGTGATGCAAACAGCTGCAAACTTGGAACTTCTGAGTGCAGAAAAGCAGCTGGCTCGCTCACTCCATAACAGTGATCATTCCAATATTTGACTTGGGTGAAGATAAAGAAACCCAGTGCAGGAGATATATACCCAAGCAATGTCCTTGACTGACTGGGGAGAGATTAGGTGAAGGACTGTTACGTTGACGGACAAGAAGTATAAGGTCACTAAGGTAAGGCAGTGACGCACCACTTGATGCCTTCAATGGGGATCGGAGGTTCTGTTTCTCCGCTGGGTGGCTGATTACGTCATCATATCCCGTATCGTCCGTCACGTGGATGCCAAGCCCTGTTAGGGCTTCTCCAGGAACGCGACGCGCCCGCTCGCGCGACGCGTCCAGCCCTGGTCAATTAAACCCTGTTGGGATCCTCAGGCGCATAACCACTGATATAACCTCCCGTGCCTGGATTCCTCCTCCCTGTATACCTATATTGACGATCTCACTTGGCTCTTTCCTCTTGACCTTCATTGTTCCCTCTCCTTCCCTCTTTCTCGCTATCACCTCCCCCCAGAGCCCAGTTCCTTCCTTGTATCAAGGAAGAAACCCCCTAATAGACATGGCTGCCGCCGTCCTGGGCAAGCGCCAACGGGGTGTGATTGAAAGTGAAGGTACGATACTACAGCAGTTTCCCTCTCTTCCTGGCCTGTCACTGGCTTTTTATACTGACCTAAATTATGCAAAGGCCCAAGTCTACCTTTGCGCAGTGGGAGCAAACGGGGACGCACACAACCCCCTCGTGTGATCCGTGAAGACAGCGCCTCGCCGGCACCACCGTCACGCCAACTCCGATCCAGAACGCGAAATGGCACGACACCGCAACAGGAGAATGATCCTGATGTTAAGGAAATTCGCGCTCGGGATGCGCGCACCAAGCATGATCCGGCAGAAGACGAGAGCGAATCGCCTCGAAAAGTCAACACCCAATTACGGGCCTCGAGATCTGTCAACGGTAAGCTTTCGACTACTAATGAACGGCCAAACGGTTGCTAATCGATGCAGATGAGAATTCCAAGCCCGTTGAGGTGAAGACGCCTTCGAAGTCGCGGTTTCGGGATGCCCTGGAGTCTCCCCCTATTACGCCCAAGCATCGAGTCCAAATTGGGACCAAGTCCCTGACCCCGCGAACACCACGACAAACGTCGGCCCCGTCTACGAATTCTACCAATCACACTATCTATACGAAAGCCAAACAGTTATTCGCGCGAGGCGCAACTTCCGGTCGACTGGTCGGGCGAGACGCGGAGCGGGAAAAGCTGCGGTCCTTCATTGAGGAAGCCGTCACATCGCGCAAGGGAGGCTGTCTATATGTCAGTGGTCCTCCAGGGACCGGGAAAAGCGCCATGGTACACGAGCTGTGCCAGGAAATCGACCTGGCGTCTGTCAAAGTGACGCATATCAACTGTGCAAGTATGCGCAGCGCCCGTGATGTCTACAGCAAGCTCCTCGAGGACTTTTGCGAGGATCAACAGATCTTCAAGAAAAGCGAGGCGGAGAGGTTGAAGGGCATGTTTCTACCCGATGAGTCGAAGCAAGACGATATCTTCCTAGTCTCGCTCGATGAAATCGACCACCTTCTGACCGCGGACGCCGGTGTTCTTCAATCCCTGTTTGAATGGTCGCTGCACGGCAGGTCGAAACTGATACTCGTTGGAATCGCGAACGCTCTCGACCTGACCGATCGGTCATTGCCTCAATTGAAAGCGAAGAACCTCAAGCCTCGACTCCTTGCATTCTTGCCGTACAATGCCGGTCAAATCGCGAATGTTATTATTAACCGCCTCCGTTCTCTGCTCTCAGCTGGCGAAACCGATGATCCGAACTTTGTGCCATTCGTTCAGCCTGCAGCCATCCAGTTGTGTTCTAAGAAGGTCGCTTCGCAAACCGGCGATCTACGCAAAGCTTTCGAACTCGTTAAACGCGCCATCGATCTCATCGAACACGAAACATTACAGCGGCTCGAAAAGCAGAACGCCAACTCTGACGCTCCCTCGAAGACGATTCTGGTCGAAAACAACAACCTCTCATGTCCTGTCAAACCCAATCAGAATCCCACCTCAAAATACACCAATATCACCGCCCCACGAGCCAGTATCGCACATGTGGCTCGCATCACATCATCCGCCTTCGGCCAAGGCACCGTCCAACGGCTCCAAGGACTTAACCTGCAACAAAAAGCCGCCATCTGCGCCCTCATCGCGCTGGACCGAAAACGGCGAGAGGGAGAGATTCCGAGCACGCCGTCGAAATCCAAGAACGCCCCGCCAACAGTCAAGCAAGTATTCGACACATACTGCACCCTCTGTCGAAAGGACAACATCCTCCACCCTCTCACAGCAACTGAGTTCAAGGACGTTCTCAGCAATCTCGAAACCCTGGGCTTAGTCGGAGAATACCAAGGCCGCGGCCGGGGGGGCACCGTCTCCGGTGGCTCGGACCTCCGACGAACGCCATCCAAGTCAGGCGGACCTCTAACCCCCAGCAAGGCCCTCGACGAGCAGGGTCTCGTGTGCTTCGTTTCCCAGCGGGAGATTGAAGGTCAGATCGCTGGTCCGGGAGAGGGAATTCTCAGAAGGCTGCTCTTGGGGCAGGGACTGTAAAATCACATATCTGTACAGTCTATTGGCGTTCGTTTCGGGTTGGTATCCATCTGTTTGTGTTCTTGGATACGATTCCTTTTTTGCATCTTTCTATCTTTGTTATTTTCAGCGTTTAAGCATGGCATGTATATTACAGCGTTAGGATTATACTATACCAACAAGTAAGCAGCGATTACAATGATAATGCATCGTCAGTCATGAAGAAGAACCAAGAACGAAGAACAAAGAACCCATAGAAAGGTATCTATCTATACAACGCGAAAAGTGAAAACGAAGATAGGAAGTACAAACAGAAAACAAAATCAGTCCTTCAGCCATATCTTATGAGCAAACTACTTAGATAGGTTCTAGATCTTGCTAGAATGAATAGACAAATCTATATAGATTGATAGATGTAAATGGATAGAACAATGCTATACAAACGAATCATTACACACTTGGACTTGGACTTGGAACTGTCCACACAGGCGCTTGAGTCTCCAGGTCGAGTCAAAATAGAACAAAGCAAGAAAAAAGAAAAAAAGGAAGGAAGGAAGGAAGAAACCAATCACTGAGTGGTAAAATACATACACATACATACATGGATAAATCCGCGGGAAAAGATGGAGGAAAGAAGATACAATGGGGGGATGACACGACACGACACCTATGCATAGCATACACAAAATACAACCATTTAAAACGGGATAAGAATCAATATAGGATATAGGTAGGTAATGTAGGTAACGTAGGTAATATGAGATAATATAAAGATACACAGCGGTTGGCATCGGGTATGGATATAGATATGGATATGGAATGGATAAATAAACAACAGAGTGGGAGTGAGTGGTGGGGTAAGGGCAACAATAATAAGCCATGATAGTAATGATAATCCAAGAGGATGATGGACGCTTTACAGCCTGAGTTTCTGAGTACAGGTAGGTAGAGTGACAGTGAGAGAGGGAAGACGAAACAAATAGCCAAACAGACAAGACAAGTAAACAAGTTACAACACCATAATCTATCTGTGCGCACGTCACTTCCAAGCCGGCTGGAAGTTTGTGTGCCCGAGGACTGCCAAAAAAGGAACAAAACAAGGAAAACAGGGAAACCTGGGCCAGTGGTTTATGCCCAAGTTTGTTTTCTTTTTAATAGATACAACACGTATGCACCCATGTCAGCTGGTCGAGCGCGTGGCGGACCAGACGTTGGAACACGTGCGTTGTGCCAGCCTTGCGTGCGTTCAATGGCGTGATGCACAGGGCCGAAGCGGTGACCGCCGGGTTCGTATCTAATCATCCATGGGCTTGTCTTCCAGGGTGACTCCTTTCGGTTCGCTCACGGCCAGGCTGCTCCGCTTGCTGTCTGTTCCGGCGTCGCTCGGGAAGCTGGAAATGCTTCCCAGGCCGGGCTTGCGGGTGAAAACGGTCCGGGGCGTGGAAGACCGCCTTTCAGACTCGGGGAGCGACGGCGTGGGCGTAGGCGTGGGCGAGTCGTCCGACGCGGTGGCCGGTGGAGGGCTGGACGCATCCAAGGGGCTTCCGTTGCTACCGGCAGACGCCGGGGACTCCGTCAAGGAACCATTGGTGGCGACGGTCTCCGCCGCGTTGATGTCCACCGTCGTCAGCTGCTCCGGTTCCGTGGGGGAGCCATGGTTGCTTGGAACCTCTAGGCTATTGCGGGTGGTGCCGGTGGTGCGTCGTTCGGTGGGACTCGTCACGTTGATCGGGAAGCGCCCGGCCTCCGAAGGGCCGCTGGAACGATCCCGTCGATGCTTGCGCGGGGGTGCCGGGCTGTGGGCACGACTGCGGTCCACGATGGCGCGGTTCCGAGCCTCCATGGCTGCGCGGCGGTTGCTCTCATCGGTGCTCACGGCACGAGGGCGGTGGTTGTTGTTGCTGGCGGACGCGCTCCCGAGGATCGTCGACTGGCGCTTTAACTCGCCAAAGATGGTATCCTTGTGGGCGAACAGGTCGCGGATCAAGCGATAGCTGTGGCGCTCGTTCATCGTAAGACTGCTCTCCGTGCGGGGTCGAAGTATGCAGGGGGACAGGGTTTGGGCCAGCGAGGAAATGTAGCCTTCGTCGGCAGAAGTCAAATCAATCAATCGTGTAAAGTGAGTCATAATGGCATCAAGCGTGGCAATGTTGTTGAGGCGGAGCTGTCCGAGGGTGCTCTGCAGGACCTTGATCCGTCCTTCCTCCGTAGTCTCGTGGGCCGTGGTGGAATAAATCGTCTTCACAATGTCGTAGACCTGGGAGGAAACAAGGGAATCTAGAAAAATCATTAGCAAGGGCTGTTCCACTCCAGATGACTTTTTGAGTCTCGACGAACCGGGCAACTCGAGAAGGTACAGTTTCAGCACACTGGCAGCAACGGGAACCTCGAACTTCTCTAAAATTTCGCGATAGTCCGCGCCACTATTGTTTAAGGCGTTGCGGAGATGGTGGGTTGCGGCCAACGGAACGTTGTAAAGCCAGATTCCGCGGCGGGCCTCGTCACCCTCGAGATCCGGGTAGCCTGCATGGTGCATTAGAACGGTTTGTCCGAAAAGGGCTCTTCATTCTCGCTTACGGTTGTCCAAGAAGGTCAAGATAGTGGTCACGAGGATGGGAACGCGCTTGCGGTCAGCCCGCGCTCTCGCCTCGAGGTCGACACCGAAATTTTGTTCTGTAATTTGGGGAGATTGTCAGCCTCCACCCGTCACACAATCATCCGAGAGCGGTAGCCTACCTTCGACAGACCCGTAGTAGTTCTCATACGCCTGCACACGGGGCACAAAACCGCCGGTGCGGTAGTTTTCGAGCAGATAGCGCAGGTCACCCAGAGGCTGGATGGTCTCCTGGTACAGCATCATGTGATCCACGGTGCTCTGGAGGTTGGGGATCACATTGCTGATGGCACCGGAGAAGTCCAGCACAACGGCCTTGATCGCCTTGAGACGGTCCAACTCGCACTGCTCCATGAACCGCAGGTTTTCGACGATCTCCTGCTCGAGCTTGCACCGGATGAAATCCAGCTTCTTCACGGCACTCTTGTAGCGTTCGTCCGCCTCGCGGGCCTCGCGGCGCAGTTTGTCCGCCGGGGTCTCGTTCGGGTGCGGGTTGTTGAGAGGGTTCCAGCCCGCCAACATTTCCGAGACCGACGCGATCGGAGATTCACTGCCGTCTTCGCTCGAGGCCGCCGAGGAGACGCGCATCAGCGGCTTCTTCTTCTCGGGAACGCCGGTGATCTGGAACACCTTGGGACGCCACTGGTAGCGCATCTTGGAGCTGTTCGCAAAGGTACTCCCCATGTTGCCGACTAGGCGGAGGAGGCCGTTGTCGACCATGTCCTGTCCGATCTTCTCGGCGTAGGTGATGCTGGTCCCGTTCATGAACTTCTGGGTGTATTCCACGATGTCCGCGCCGGTCGAGGTGTTCTGGTAGACACCCAGGATGGGGACCTTGACTTCGCCGATCTTGATGTTGTCGAGCATGTGGGTCAGGAGCGTCTTGAGGTCCTCGGGCGAATACACTCGGTCACCGATCTCCAGCGGCTCGTCCTCCTCCGCCTGGTCATCCGGCAGGACGATCTTGGGCGGCGGCTTGGCTTGCGGGCTGATCTCGGGCGCCTGGAAGGCGAGCTTGTTTTCCTCCTCGAGGTCCTCGACCACGCGACACTTGTTGAAATAGTGGCTGCGCAGCTTCTTGACCAGTTCCACCTGCTTCGCGTGTTCCTTGATCCGCGCTTGGAGATCGTCGTGGGAGTGTTCGATGCGAGCCTCGTGCTGGCCACACCAGCGGCGAAACGGGTTTACCACCAGCTCGCGGATGTTGGATGCGATCTTCTGGTGGTTCTTGGCGGACTCGACCATTTCGGTGCGAACACCTTCGTAGGCCTAGAAATAGCGAGCCGTTCTGTCAGCGATCTGGAACCTTTCTGCTGGCACAGTGACGGGTTCAACCAACCTTCCTGACGCTCGCGCCGTCATCCTTTCCAAACCCCGTCGATATCCGATCCACACTGGGCGCAATCTCCCCGAGTTTGAGCCCGTACTGATCCTCAGCATCCGCACGCATGGACGCAATGGTGAGGATCTGCTTGTTCTCCGCAACCCCCTGTTGCAGCTTCCCGTACAGGACCCCGAGACCGGTGGCATAGTCCGGGGTCCAGAAGGAATCCGCAAAACCAGGCATTGCAACGGCGGAATCTCACAGAACCAGAGGGTTGAAATCACAGGTCGCGCGGTATATCAGAAACGAGGGGACCGTTCGCAATCAAACCACAACCGATCACTTCCAAAGGAAAATGGAAGACACAAAAAAGAAAGACCAACAAAATACAGAAGGAAATTGGAAAATGGGCTCGGTGTCACCAAATCACACCCCCGCAAAAAGGAAAATTCCAACGCAGCAGCCAAGGACCAGGAGGGTCGTTGTTTGCGAGGAGACGAGTCGTGGGCTTTGTTTTCTCCGTCGATACCCAAATATAGATGGACCGACAAAGAGCGACTAAGGCGATTTGACCACCGTCTCGAAATCTCTGGCAGTCCAAAGCGGCTCCCGCATGGACCGGTTGGTCGGGACCTTGGGTCGGGGTTTGGGACGCGAAGGCGGGTAAAGATAAGGTACGAAGGAAGAGGAATCAGGAGTCCGGCGTAGGAGATGTGGAACGGAGGAGCGAGAGCGTGTGTGGAGAGGAGATCCGGTCAGACGTTGGGAACCAGGGATATAGATAGGATCAGGGGGAGAGAGAGGGAAGAAGAGGAGAAGAAGAAGAAGAAGAGATTCTCTCCGCTGGTCTGGTCTCGTCTTGTTCGCCGACCGAGATCTGAGGATGGAACAACAAGGCACCCATCAGTGGTTCGGTAATCTTACCGGACGGGGGTTACAGTGTATCGGAAGATTGGGGACCTTACGCCATCCGTACACGGTACCTGAATTCTGATCTCTAACGAGCCACGCCAGTGGTCGTGGGTACCTGGGAAGTCCGGTGTAATCTATCTCATTCTCCGGTATTGTGGAAACGGTGTGACAGGTAATGGTACGGTATGCCGTTTTGAAACTAGACGGTTGCCGCCACAGCCTCACGTGTCTCCGCTCTGGCTATTTTTGGCGGACGGATTGCCAGCGTTCTCCATTGAGCTTCAGGACCCATCCTACCTCTCATCTCTGGCTTTGTCCGGATGCAAACAATGGACAGAGAAAGACCGATCGATCCAGGTGGAGATCAGGAAGTAAGGGTCGCGGAGACTCGTCCGTCCGGGGAGGGTTTCATACACCATGACCGTCAGACGAGCCCGCTGGCTGGGGTGCTAAATAGGGGCCGATCTGCCCCGATCGACAGCCCCCTCCACGTTGGACGATATAAATAGTTAAGTGTTCTAGAAGATGCGTCCTACGCTTGGCAACCAGAGTCCGGTTTCCAGCAACTTGGAGACCAGGGTCCCTCCCCGCCAGGGCAGATCGTCGGCGGGCTCCCGGACGATCGATCGGCTACGGGATACGCGGTGCTCGGGAAGATAGCGAACGGCGATCCTTGGTTTTATGCAGAGTAATTGTACAGGGCGTGGCGGAGATGATATTAACCTCGCCTGTGCCGACAAGAGGATGCGGAGGAGTAGTCATGATAATGGTAAATAAGTTGGAGAGAAAAAGGAAATAATCATAAAGGAAATAGAAAAGAAAAGGAAACAGGGAAAAATAGAACCATGAAACCATGGGAAAAGAAATACGGGAGCGAGGTGTGGGAATAAGATATGGGAATAGCAGGAAAGGGGAGAGGGATCAAGAGACTCGTTGGACTAAGAGTACAGACAATGGAGGTGTCTAGCAGAACAGCTTGTAGAATTTCTTCCACGCCGGCCAGCTCGCCTGCTCCGCCCGTTCCTGGGCAATCAGGTACTGAATGTCCAGGTCCCGACGGCCGGTCTGCAGGTCCATGTCCCGGGCGCGGAGGAACGGGGTCTTGAACCAGAGCTTGTAGGGGATATAGCAGGCCAAGACCACCGGGGCCGCCAGGTAGACGGCAAAGAAATTGTACACCTTCTCATCCGGAGTCATCTCGGCATACCCGACGGGGGCGAAGCCCACCCAGAACTGGGCGACCAGGACCAGGCAGTTGAACCCGAACCCGATCCAGGAGCCGACAAGCCCCGGCTGGGAGGTGAAGGCCAGTTCGTCCAGGCTGTGGCCCTGCACCTTCCAGGCGCGGCGGAAGCGGATGTGGGCCAGGCAGACCGAGCCCCAGGTCAGGACGGACGACAGACCGGAGATGGCCATCATCCACTCAAAGGCAATCTCCTGCTTATCCGAGGCAGCCAAGAACCCCAGCAGGCCCAGGGCGGAGGCGATGCAGATGGCCCAGAGCGGGCGACCCTGGCGATCGATGTAGGCCAGGAACCGGGGGGCCTGTCCCTGCTCGGCCAGGGCCGCCAGGGTTCGGGAGGAGCCGTAGACGGACGCGTTGCCGACCGACAGGACGGCGATCATGATGACCACGTTCATGATGGACGGGAGGGCCTGGATCCCCGCGTTCTGGATGGCAATGACGAAGGGGGACGCTTTGGCATCCGCGCTCGACTTGCCGTTCAGCAGTCGCTCGTCGTCGGACGGGACCAGCAGGCCCACCAAAGTGAGCGACACGATGTAGAAGAGCGTGATCCGCCAGAAGACCTGCTTGGTCGCACCGGGGAGGGACTTGCGCGGATTCGCAGTCTCAGCCGCCGCCAGACCGACCAGCTCCGTCCCCGCAAAAGCAAAGGCGGCGTTGACAAAGACACTGCAGAGACCTTTGAATCCGTTGTTGAAGGCGCCGGGGTCGTGCCAGTACTTGCCGCCAATGTAACCCCCCTTAGGGCCGCCTCCGCAGTTCAGGATGATGCCCAAGATGCTATCTTCCGTCAGTTTGCCCCATAGCCTGGATATCTCGGGGCCGTGAGGATAACTTACATGAATCCAATCACCGCCACGACCTTGACGAGGGAGAAGACGAACTCCGCCTCTCCGTATCCTCGAACGCCGAACAGGTTGATGGACACGATCACCGTCCAGAAGATGGCCACCCACGCCGCATTGGAAATGTCGGACTCCCAAAAGTCGACGGTGATGGAGGCCGCGACGATTTCCAGCGGCAACACGACCAGCCATTGCAGGGCATAATTCCAGCCCATGGCGAAGCCCCATGCCGGGTCAATGAAGCGAGTGGAGTAGTGCGCAAACGAGCCCGCCACGGGGAAGAGGACCGCCATCTCACCCAGGGCATGGACCGTGCAGTACAACATGCAGCCGATCAAGATATAGGCGATCAACAGGGAGGCCGGACCACCGGTGGCTAATACCTTGCCGGAACCCACGAACAGACCGGTACCTAGAGGCAGCCATGTTAGTCGAGAGCGCTGGGTCTACAGTTGGGGGGTCGAAAAGAAAGAAAGAAAAAGAAGAAGAAAAAGAAGAAAAGAAGAAAAAAGAAAGGAAAGAATAGAAATCAAGTCCATACCGATTGAACCACCGATGGCAATCATCTGCAGATGCCGACCCTTCAGCTTGCGCTGCAAGGGAGACGTGGCCGTCTTCTGCGCCGCATGTTCGATATCAAAGGACTTTCCGTCTCCTCCAGTAGCGGACACGGAGACATGGGCGTTGGGATCTCTCCTGAAGCTGTCAAAGATGCGTCTGCCGAGGCCTCCCTGGGTCGCGACCGCTTCCCCATACACTGGCGCCGCGTCTGGCGAGGGAGGGAGGTGATCTTTAGGTCCAATCTCGTCTTTCTCCATCATGACGGGTGGGACGTTGAATGGGTGGAATCAACGAGATTGCGCGTCCACCAGCAGTTTAAATACCCCGAACAAATCAGCAGCACGATAGGCAGTTCCAATAAGACGGAGATGATAACTGAAAGGGGGAGAACGTAAGAGCGATGACACGAGACTAGGGAACTTAAACGGGAGGGGGGAAGAGGAACCTGGGACAAATGAACGGTGACAAGGGACACCCGAGTGAATTAGTAGGCCAATCTCAGTTATCACTAGTCCCAAACTGAAGCGAAATCCAACGGCGCCGCAGTTGGACTAGAAATACTACTCTGATCCGGCCAAGAAATGGGAGACGACCGTGACCCCGTATTTGAGGGATCGGGGAGTGGCAGACGAAGAAGGCGACAGTCAGACCATATCAAATCAAATTAAAATCGACGCACGAACCCCTTGGACCTTGAACCCCCCCGTGGTTATGAATCCTTTTAAATAGCTGGGAACGAACAGAAGGGAAAGGAGGGAAGACGAGTCCCATGGGACCAGCGTGAGCGTCCGCTTAATCGCGGATTAGGGGAAGACACGGAGGGACCGACGCAATCATAGTGTTGATGGCTGATAAGCTGGGGTTTGCGGAATCCCAACGGACCAAGAACGAGGGAAGCGGGGGTGGAAAGGGAAACAAACCATGATCGCAAGAGTCGAACCAGTCAGAGCAAAGCAATCTGTCGGCTAGCGCTGCATCCCAATCTCGATCCATGTCGTTTATGATGCCTCGATATCACGTCACCATCCAATGACATGGCCAGTTGGCGGGGGACGCTTATCATGGTCGGTCTGGTGGCTGAAAAAGGTCTGGTCAACCTTGTCCTTTCCCGGTAAGTTCAATCGTTCTGGTCGTTTCTCTTGATTAGGATTTAATTAGGATGGAATTCTAATTTCGATCCACTCGAGGAACGTGACTCGATGCGTTCTGAGTTCGTTCCGCCAAGATGTCTCTAGATGTCTCCAAATCTGACGGCTGGAATCACCCCACACTGTCGGTCTCCTACCCCAGATCCACCATGTCTGAGTTGTGAAATCATGAATCTACCTTGTCATGGTCGACAGGAGGAGGTCTGGTGGGTTCCCTGGCACACCACGAGAGAAAATTATAATCTCCGTGTACGACGTGGGAGACCTGTGGTATAACCTGTCGGTGGCGTCCGTTGCTCAGCTTTCTCCCTTCCGTGCAGCGACCAGGTTACCTGGCGTGGCTTTCAGCCGGGGCCAGATCAATTTCCAATCCTACCTCTAGGCATCGATCGGTCTGTGGTCCCACTCCAGGCCTCATGACCGGGGGGAAAGAAACCAAAGGGGGAAGGACAATAGGGTCTGTGGACAAGTTTGGTCTTTTGAGCCTTACAATAATAGTTCTATGTGACATTACTTAACGGTCATATGCAGAGATTATTCTTTTTTTTTTCTCTTCCTTTTAAATGTTTGGTTCGTGCGTTTTGCAGAAGAACGTGGATATCATCAATTAGGAATTAGGAACCACCAACGGGGCCTTCCCCACCCGGGATCAACTGCAGGCAACAGGTCAGAAATAGAAGGAGGAAGATCCCCAGACTCGATCTGGCGAACGGATCCGACTTACCATGCAGACATTGTTGCCATTCAGCAGGATCTTGGGCAGCTTCACCTGAGCGCCAGAGTAATCACTATGTCAAGATCCGTTAGTCAATGCGTGCTCAACACAATGGACTCGTCCCTTGAATCATGAACAAGACAATTGGAATGGCCTACAATTCAGTCACATCTTCCAATACCATGTCTGGTCCAGGTCAGCCTGCATTCCTGTCGCATTTCCGGAACGGGAAAACGACGCTACTTACTGACGTAGTCATCAAAGCCTAGCAACGTTCCGGCGAATTCTGCTCCAGGTCAGCTGGATGGCTTCTTCAACGCGAAGATAAAGAATCCGACCCTTGTCATTCTTCATGATCACCCAGATCCTCGATCCCACGCACTTGTCGATCAACTCTGCCAGCGATTAGCCGGTCACTGACGCACAGATAGATCAATCATGGCATCCTTACCGAGGGGCAGAAGCTGGGACGCCATCTTGTGTGGGAATGGCGTACAGAAGCAGAATGTAGACGGCGTTCCAGGATAGACAAGGTACAGATGGAACGATGGTCTGAATTCAACGCCCGTCTCGTCGAGATGACATAGATGGAGGATCCTCTGCTGATTCCACCGTCCACCGCGGACAAAACTCTTGGCGTCTCGGGATATCATCCCTCCGCCCCGACCGTCAATCCGCTCCACTTCACTTGCTTGGATATACACCGGTTGACTGTTGACTGTTGGCAACGGTTCACTGCGGGGTCAGTTATCGTATTGATCTCTATTAGTCTATACGAGAGTGTTGTCTGCAGAGTATGTTTGGTGTTTACTACATGACGATCTCGTATATTTAACCTATGGCTCTCCCGCAATGACCAAATATATAACGCCTCCTCTGTCTCTTCAAGGCTGCCTCTACATATGAATGGAGACAAGGTCAGCGACTTCACTCTCGTCCTTCATGAGCGTATGACTAATGAAAGTTCAGCCGATTCCATTTATCATATTTTCTCTCCATAGTCGCCGGACTGGCTGTGGTGCATGATCCCAAACATGCCCTCAACGATGCTGTCTGGTAAGCCCAAGATACTCAGTGCCTTGGGCAGAGTCATCGTGGCCTGGGGCCCTCTATTATCCCGTTTTCGGTCTTACACCGGGATCCATCGTCCTGGAATCCAGACCCTGGGACAATGGACAAGGTCTCGCATATCTGGGCCCAGCCAGTTGCGCGGTTTCGCTTCCACCACCCAATCTACCATCGAGCTGATTCAAAACCCCATGGGCCCCCAGCAATCGACACCCTCGCTTGCTGGTAACAAGGCACAATCCAACGGGGTCCGAAATCTCGTGACGGAACAGCAGCCTCCCTCCCCCTCACCCAAATTCTGGAGCCACAGCCTATACAAAGGCTCCGATGGAAAGAACATCACCGTGCATTACTGCAGGACTCTCAAAAGCACCGAAGAAGTCGCGCGATACTTCCTAGACGACGAGGTCCTCGGTCTCGACCTAGAATGGAAAGCGCAGGCCTCCGCCTCGGATACCCTCCAAAACAACATGTCTCTCATCCAAATCGCCAACAAAGAGCGCATCGCCCTCTTCCACCTCGCGCTCTTCCAGCCCGCAAGGTCCATCGATGACCTGGTTGCCCCGTCTCTCCGGCGCATTCTCCAATCGCCCGAGATCACCAAAGTCGGCGTGTCCATCAAAGCCGATTGTACCCGTCTCCGGAAGTTCCTGGGCATCAACGCCCGTGGCATCTTCGAGCTCAGCCACTTGTATAAGCTAGTCAAATACTGCCATTCCAACCCAGCACTAATCAACAAGAGACTGGTCAACCTGAGCGATCAAGTCGAGGAACATTTTGGCCTGCCCTTGCAGAAAGACGACGACGTCCGGTGCGGCGACTGGGCTTTTCCGTTGAACTATCGCCAAGTCCAATGTAAGTGTTGAACAGCTCTGTCGTGGCAAAGGTAGAGGCACTGACAAGACACCGCTTGGATAGACGCTGCGTCTGACCCCTACGCCTGCCTGTGTCTATTCTACACCATGGACGCCAAGCGACAAGCCCTGGACCCCACGCCTCCCCTCCCAGCGCACGCGGAGCTAGATCTCCCGATTCGCATCGTGCACGAAACGCCCGTGCAGACTGAACCGGAGGATGTCGAAGTCATCGACCCTGCTGAAAACCAGGGGAATCTCACCAAGTGAATCCGGGTGGTTGGTTGAACCCATTTCGCCCCGACGCACACGGTACGACGCCGCAGTCACACGGTGCCTGCGACCACCCACTCCACTCTGAGCATACTATGCGCTCTTACTGTGGTTATCCCACGGCGCGGCTCACTGGGCATCTATGAGCGGTCTTGTAGAATAGATATGCCTTGGTATGCACCACAACCGCTCGCACCAGAATTACCACGACGGAGCGACCAGCTCAACGAACTGTACATTACGACAAGAGGATTTGATTCAACGGCGTTCTATTGCATGGCTCTAGAAAGAAAGGGTATATGTATAGGTAGAGATATAAGAGCTTATATGTACATCCATGCGTCTGTAGAAAAAAAGAAAAGGAAACATAGAACAAAGAACCAAATGCTGCTTTCGTGATCGTATTTAAAAACCTACCCCCGCAGAGGCAACACCTTGGACAGCAGAACGTCCTGCCGACAAAGAGGGCACTCAGGCTTCTCACGCACCCAGTCGCGAACGCAAATCCAGCAAAAGACATGGCCGCACGTCGTGACGCTCGGATCCTTGAACGACTCCAGACACAGCGTGCATTTGCTTTGCTGGCCCTCGGGGATCCACGGGACAGCCTTGGCGTCTTCCTCCAGGTCGTAGCGGGCCGTGTTGGCGGGGAGGAGCGGAAGGGCGGAGGGGTTCTCGATCGAACGGCTCAGCGTGTCGTCCTGGCCGTTCGGGCCTGCCGACGCGGCGGACTCGAGCTCCCGGTCTTCTTTCTGGAAGCTGTCGCCGACTCTCCGGATGTGCAGGATGCTCTGGACTGCGATTTGCAGGACCAGCAGCACGCCGAGGACTTCGTATCCGACGCGCTGCTCGTCGTCCTCGACCTTCTTGGTGAAGACGTACCGGAGGCCCCAGAACCGCTTCGCGAGGTGGTAGTAGGAACCGGAGAAGTAGAAGGTGGCGATGTTGAGGGCGTAGATGGGGGAGAGGGAGGTGATCGAGTCGAGATGCTCGAGGATGTACTTTTGAATGCGGAGCTTTGTGAAGAGCGGACGCGGTTGCGATTCTCCTCCTTTCGCTGATTTGGAGGCCTCGTGTTGCTGCTGGGCTTTGAATTGCTGCCGTGCGATGCTGCGCTCCAGCTTGGCGCGTAACCGCTGCCGGAAGCCTGGGAGGATTCGCTGCAGTGACCAGGGCACCATTATGCTGCTTAGGATATAGCCCGCCCGGCGCGCGATGGACGGAAGGCGGAGCGTATCATCTTCGAGCTGGACCAGGTCGCAGTATTCCTCTCCCAGGGTGCGGTTGCCGACCAAGGTTGTCAGGGAGAAATACAAGATCTCGGTCAGGTTCTTGATGGACTCGGAGTGGGCGTGGGCGTATCGGGCGCCGCGGAGAGAGCGCACTATGGACTGCGCTTGGTTGAACAGACCGGCTGTAGTGAAGACATCCTTTTCATGCGATCGAATGATGTCTGGAGAGGTTGCGAAGGGATAGAAGTAGGCCGAGGGACTGGGAGCGGCGGGTGCGGTGGGTGCCGACAGCGAGAGGTCTTCGTCCGCCATGATCAGCTGACCGAATCAGAGAGTGAGAGTCTATCGAACGATGGCACGGCAATAAGCAGAATGCAATGAAGAATTGCTTGTGAGACAGTCGAGAGTCTGTTCTGTCTTTTGTGACGCGTTTCGCATGGCTTCCCCGTACTTCCTGGTCCTTCCCCGGACGGCGGGCGAGCAGCCCGAAATGCCTCGGCCCATAGGCACGTGACTAGATTATATATGCGTCACGTGTGCAAGCCAAATATAGCCTGGTCAACGCTCACCGCCATCGACACCGCCCACCGGATGCGGAAGAAAGTCCAGACCCGGGGGCCTCTTTGCGGTCGTCGTGAAATGTTGGACGTCCTTCTGGATAGAATCAGGAACGGAAGACGTGCTTTTCGGACTCGGTCGATATCCTCACCTCTAGTCTCTCATTTCTCTTGCAGTCTTTCGGTTTCTGCTGTTCTTGTGATTCTTTGCCTTTACTGAGGTTTATTGATTGAACCGGCTTAATCCTTCTTATCTTCTCCCCCCACCTCTCCTCCCCTACTCCGATATTAGCAGGATCGATCACCTCTCTCGGTGCCATCTCCTCGATGGAACATGGGACCTGACCAGCATGCTCAATTGGACGACTTCGGTCTAGTCTTTCCATTCCCGTATCGAGTTGCGGTGCTTCTGCTCGCTGGTAGGTGGAACCCGCCGAGTTTCATGCTATCTTCTATGGTCCACTGATTGGTATTGATCTGGATAGGCTTTTGGGGATGGGGCGTCAATCTGAAATATCTTTTGAGTTATAACGTTGTATGTGGTCCCCTCTAGCTACCTATTTTACCCCTTTCCGATGTGCTCGCTTGTTGACTGACAGCTCGCCGTAGGATCTCGCATCGTTGATCCGATACCCTCCCCGGCAAGCGTCGCATCAAGAGTCACACCATGCCTCCGCCTTCCGTCTAGCGACAGTTCTTTCCGTGCCTCTGGGACTGTCGTTTCTTCTTTTCTGGGTTGCGACGCGCGGTGTGGTGGAACAGGTGGAGAGGATGGACATTATTCCGCAATCCTACTTCGTGATTGCTTTGTTTCTTCTCATATTACCGGTCAACCCCGTTTCGCGCTCGGGGCGCCGCCGTTTTCTCCTGACGTTGAAACGGATCAGCATCGGCGGTCTGGCGGAAACGCAAGATGGCAAGTTCGGAGATGTTCTCTTGGCGGATGCATTGACCAGTTACGCCAAGGTTCTGGCGGACCTGTATGTTACGTTCTGCATGTTCTTCACGGGGGGCATCTCGAGCACGTCCCAGCCAGATCGGACCTGTGGGAAGGACTATATTGCTCCTATCATCATCGCTGTCCCCAGTATTATCCGACTCCGTCAATGTCTGATCGAGTATCTGCGTGCCCGACGAGCTGGCCTCAGCCGGGAGAATAGCAAGGCCGGCCAGCACCTGGCCAACGCCCTGAAGTACTCCAGCGCCTTTCCTGTCATTATCCTTTCTGCAAAGGTCCGAAACTACAACCCGATGGAGTTCTATGGAGTTAGTGAGATAGGGTTTTCACGTATACTGTAAGTCCCTACCACATGCAAACGTCAATTCAAGGGCTAACCTGTGTTCCAGGCACTTTTTCGCTTTGATCAATTCGTCCTACAGCTTTTACTGGGACATCACGAAGGACTGGGACCTGACTCTCTTCACGTCATCGCGGCAAGACCCGAACTACCCGTTTGGCCTGCGCCGTCACCGTTATTTTTCAGACCGACAGTACTATTGCGCCATCGTCATAGATTTCCTCATTCGTTATTCCTGGCTTTCGAAATTCATAACCGGCCTGACTTGGCTCAGTGAGAAGGAATCTGGCATCTTCATCTTGCTGTCTTTGGAAGTCGCACGCCGCTGGATGTGGGTGTTCCTCCGGTCAGAAGCCGAACTGAGTAAGTCCTCCCCAGCATCGATCCCAGTATTCCCGCACTATTAACATACCCGTCCTCATAGTCCGCAACAGCCGGGGCCCGGTCCCCGACGACATTCGCCTGGGCGAAATCAGCGGCAAGCTGGACGCGGATTAATCAAATTCATCATAGGACAGGGAACCTTTCGCACGGTATCCGTCCCAACTCGCGTCATATTACACCCAGCGACGCGATCTGTCTATTCTCTCGCATAGGAAGAAAGCCTGGACCTTGCTACTTTCTATGCCCCCTTATTACTACAAATTACCATTCTATGTCTATCCGTCAATTTTTGTTGGGGTTTGCATTTGTTCTCTATTACTAGCGTTTTGTACGCTCCGGGAAGGATGAGGATGAGGATGAGTGTGCACTAGACTTCTTTTTTTTTTTTTTTTCACATTTGTATTATACCTATTATTAACAGGCGCGTTGCGTTGCGGAAGCCGATCTGTACAACTGTGGTTGCTTCCGTCACGCTTTTTTCCAACTTTCATTGTGTTCGATTGATTGCCCTCTGGCGGTATAGGGTGAGGCGCGTAGACACTTGCTATCTGAAATCCACCAACAGCTGTAAAGCCCACGGTAGGTTGATTGATTGCTTGATAGACTGATCGGTTCATTGAGTGAGGTGCAGACTGCAGTGAACAAACGCCATGATGGGACATTACATAAGAAGATAGCTGATTGATCCCGTATAAAAAGAGAAAAAAAAAAAGGAGTCTGTATGCTGTTCAATGCTATCAACAAGACTAAACCAGGGATTAGATGCAACAAATAAAAAAAGAAGACGAAAAATCGGGAAGCTAGATAAGGAAAAATCAATCAATCAATCAATCAATAAAGCGTACATCGTCCCTCGTAGAAGAAAAGAAGACAACTGAGCAGCTGCGTGCATTCTCAGCCGCGATATCGTCTGTTTTGGTGTTGGTTTTGGTTTCTTTGCGGCGCGTGGTTCTCGAAGAGGTCTTCTAGGTACGCGCTTGGGGTTCGTCCCTGTGGGGCGGGCGAGAGGTTGATGTCGCTGGTTGAGGATCCGTAGTAGGATGCTCGTGAGCCACTGTGCGGGTGCTCGTGGGCGGCGCCGCCACTGGGTGTGTGGTGCTGCTGGTGGTGCGTCGGTGTCCCTGGCGGGCTGGGGCCCGATTTCGTCCGGGTGTAGCCTTGCGATTGGGGTCCTATTCCGGGTAGGTCGGAGAAGTGTGTGTGGTGGCCGCCGCCGCCGCCGCCGCCGCTTCCACTCCCGCCTGCGGTGGCATTCCCCGCTGCGTAGTATCCTGCGGGGAGGTAGTTCGATGCCCGGTTGCCGCTGGTTTGCATTCCTGCTGTTGGGGAGAAGAAGAGGCCGCTGCTGGAGCTGGGGACCTTGGATGACCGTTGGTGCATGTGGCTGGCGCGTTTGTTGCCGCCCATTTTCTCCAGAGATACGGGCGCGACGGGGCCGTGGGAGCGCACTGTCGACCTCTTTCGTCGGGACCGCAGCAGGCCTTTGGTTTCTGAGGAGTGCATCAGTGCCGCTTGGCGGACGGAGCGGTTGACGGACCAGGCGACCATGCCGCGCCAGGCTAGGACTGCGAAGCCGAGGAAACCCAGGACGGCGCCGACGGCAATGAAGACCGTGCCTTCGGGCGTGTTTGACTTTTGCATGTACGGCGCATCTGCCGTTGGGGGGACCGTTATCTCTGGGTGATCAGCTGCGCTGGAAGACGAGGTAGACTTTGACGAAGAGGTAGTCTCAGAAGAAGTGGTCGACTCGGAGTCTGTCGAGGTCTCCGACGTTTCGGTGCTCGTCGGTTTCGAGTCTGTCGTTGTTTCTTGCGTCGTCGTCGGCTCTTGGGTAGCCGTTTCTTCACTGGAGGTCTCTTGGCTTGTGGGCTCCTCCGTTGCGGTTTCTTTGGCCGTCTGCTTGGTTTCAGTGGGTGCGACGTCGGTAGTCGCAGCGTCGTTGTTATCCGCTGGGATATTGTCTTGCGCAATGACCGAGATCGCACATAGAGCGATCACCAGGACCACCAGGAGCAGCCATGATGATCGGCGAGTCCTGGTACGGCGCGCGGAGAATAAAAGCATGGTGGAATGCAGGAGGAATGCTCCGATAACGAAGCTCTCTCGGGCTGTAGAATAACGAACGGGCGATGTATTGTCTGGGTTGGAATGGGAACGACTGTCAAGGCATCAGTGCTACCTCTCTGACTATGCGATATGTTCGAATGATATGCTCCAAAGCGCAGCGTATGGTCTATTCGTATAAATTTCTCAAGCGATGGTGGACGTCCTCTCTCGTCGATAAGTAGTACTCCGCAGCTGTAAGCGTGGATCTCTCCGATCTGTGGCTCCACCCAAACACCGGGTCAACAATGCAGGAATCTCGGGGTAATGACCGTCCCCGCACAAAGAAAGACAAGGCTGTACACGCAACGACGAAAGCAGGAGCAATAGAGAATGTCGATCCGCCGTCAGGATCCAGCGTAAGCAACCAGAGAGAGAAGCGCAGGCAAATCTGAGACGGTCGAGTCCCTGAGAGTCACGGGGGGCGCTTTTGGCGGGTGTTGCCTGATCAGGTTAGTCCGGTTGCCCCGTGCCTCGGTCACGTGTCGCTATCGTTACTGTCTCGTCTCTATGGACATCGTGGATACTGTGGATGGATCATGGAATAGTCACACTTTAATAGCATAATACAAGGATAGTTCGCCAACATGAATCAACAGAGGTGTATCATAGCATAAGTAAACATCTTTCCCCCCCACCAGCTCGGCTCATCAATCACTGCTGCTTCTTCTGCACGCTAGCCGACGTGTCCTTCTCAAACGCGGCATAGGGTACCTGCAGACTCAGGAGAGCGCTGAGACCAACGTAGAGGATAGCCAGGAACAAGAAGGATGCCATGAGTCCCATGAAGATACCTGCGCGATGTTAGTCGGGTCATCAGCAAGGTCACCATTGGGGCCACGCGACGCACCGGGAGTGAAGTATTGGTATTCTTGGAACAGCGAGCTGTTGGACGCAGGCTGCTCCCGACGACCATGTGCCGAGTAGTCTCGCTTCAAGTCCATGTGGAGGGGATCTTGGTCCGATTGATACATGCCAGGAGTGGGTTCTTCGAACTCCCTCGGCGAGGTGACGTAGAGGATCGTGTACTTCTTCGACGACGGAATCCGCTCGACAACGTCAGACAGAAGACCATCTATCACATATATCAGTAATGTTTCCAGCGGGGGCGGGACACTGTAGCTGGTCCACGTGCATACCGTTGTCCGAGAGCTGCTGTGCGCGGTCCGACCCTAGGGAAAGATTGGGGAAGTCCACAAGGATCACACGAGGCTCAGCCCCGAAGTCAGAGGGATACGATCCCGCTAAACAATCCAATTAGCAAGACCCTCAAGAATGATACCCTATCCAGCGGACAAAACTTACAAGAGCCATCCACGACAGTCGTCTGCGCCCCGCATTCCCTCTCCAGCACATCCTGGATCTGCTTGGCCTCCAACGCCCCCATCACCTCACTGACGATCATCTTCGACCGAATATCACGGTCCTTGCCCGTCATCTTCGCGCCGAGACGGGGGGCAGCGCTGCGGGAGGAGAAGTCGGTGCTGTGCACCCCCGGTTGAGAGGCGAGGACATAGTAATCGGAGGGGCAGCCACGGAGGGCCAAGGAAAGGTCATCGAGCAAGTCCGTCGCGCTCTTGAGGTTTGCGGGTTGCGTAAGGATTCTACCACTCCCCCGTTAGTAATCTGCGCCTACGGCGGCCATGGGTTCAGTCGCAGCGGGACAAACGTACTCAGAGGTCGAGGCAAGGAAAAAAGGAGAGGAGTCTCGGAACGCGTTGGCGGTTGTCGCTGCCAGAGCGAGCAGGGGGAGCCCACGCAAATGCATAATTATATGGAAAACAATCGCTGTTCGAACAGAATCGGGTCGAGGGGATTCCGAGGGGAAGAAGACCTGAGGTCGATAATGAAGGATGATGATGCAGCAGCTAACTAACTACTAGTAGTGATTAAGGCTGGCGGTTTGACCGCTTGATTGGCCGGCGGTCGCGGAGGCGGTCGAGCCAACCGCAGCTTTGAAGAACGAAAAAATGGAACATCCCGCTAGAGGGTTTTGTCGACTTGACAAACCTACGTTTATATATCCTTATATTTTATTCTTTCTTTCTTTCTTTCTTTTTTTTGCTGGTGGATACCGTCAGATATTCTCTGCGTTAAATATTCTACAGCGGTCACCTATACACCGGTCCAGCCACATCCCGAAAGCAAGATGGGTCCGTCGGCAAAGCGCCGCAAGGTGGCCAGCAAGATCGAAGAGATCAATTTTGATACAGCTGCCCGGCAGGAATTCCTCACGGGGTTTCGCAAACGAAAGCTACAGAGAGTGCGCCATGCGCAGGAGGTAGCCGAACGCAAAGCCAAGGAAATCAAGAGAGACGAGCGGAGAAAGGTGCGTCGAATTGCCCCTCAACCCCAACGGAAAGAAAAGAGGAATGCGGCCTAACCCGGGGATTGATTACACTTAGATTCGTGAGCAACGAGCGGCAGAATTCCAACGTGCGTTTGATGAACATCGAAAACAACTGAAGCGGTTGAATGAGGACAGCGACGGGTCCGGTTCGGCGAGCGACGAGGACGACGATGAGGAGGGAGAGGAGTGGGGTGGCATCGAGGAGCCTCCTCCGGTGGATTACGAAGCGGAGTACATTGACGAAGATAAATACACGACCGTAACCGTGGAGGAGATGGATCCGTCGCGGGAAGGTCTACTTAATTACCATGCGGAAGATCGTTCAGACGAGGAGGACGACAAGGACGGCGACGCGCGGGGGACGAAGGCGGATGCAGCGCCCGAACCGCCGAAGAAGAAGAAGGCGCAGGATAACAAACCCAAGAAGAAGAAGAAGAAGTTCCGATATGAGAGTAAGGAGGAGCGCAAGCTGGCTCGGACAAAGCAGCGGTTATCAAACCAGAAGAAGGCCAAGGCACGGCGGGAGCAATGACGGGGCGGGACACCGGAGGACACTTGATCATACCCAGACACAGATCTACCTACGCTAGCGGGTTCACACGGATGCATTCCGTAGAAATACACTGTATCTACCTTTTCCAGAGAAAAGCATCTGTTAAGCCCTTGGGGATGGGGGCAGCGGAGGACGGAGAAGGACAAGATTAAAGCCAGCTGCGTGACAAGACAAAGAAACACTGCCAGATCTGTCTCCGGCTGATGGACAGTAATCAGACGGGCTGCGATTTGCGACTATAAAAACAAGAGACGCTGGAATGACCGCCGAATCCAGCATCGGCCCCAACTCCACGCCGGTTCTCAGACCTGCCCGACCTGCCCTTAAACATTGCTTATAGACACCTCCAGATCGTGCAGCTCCTTCTGCAACTCGGCATACTTCTTGGCCATCTCCTCGTACTTGCTCTCCCACTGGTCACGGGACGATTCCAGGGCCTGCACTTTGCGCTCGTAGTGGCCGGCCTTGACGTCGGTTTGGCGGAGCCTAACACGGGGATCGTTAGTGATCGGGCTGCTTGTCTTCGGTCCTGGTTTCGAAAGGGACATACTTCTCGTTCGTCTCCCGCAGGTTCCGATCCGCATCCTCAGCCTCCTCCTCCAAGACCTGCAGGCGTCTCTGCAGAGCCTCGTTCTGTGTATCGTGCTGGGCACTCTGGGTGGCCGCGTCCTTGGCCTCCTTGAGCGCGGTCTCGAGCTTCTCGACTTCATCCTCCAACAGCTGGTTCCGGTGGTTGAGGGACGTGATTTCCTGTTCCTTGGAGAGATTCTCCTGCTCCAGAGTCTTGACCTTGCCCTTGAGCTCCTCCACCTTCTCGCCGGCCTCGTCGGCCTCCAGACGGAGCTGGTTCATTCTCTATACATGGTGCGTTAGTTGAGGTTGTTCGATTAGCTGTCATTTTCCTTGGGGCTAGTTTCACTCCTCCTTCCGTCGCCTTCTTCTCCTGATTTCCCTTTCCTTGTTTTTTTCCTTTGATTTTTTTTTCTCCAAAAGGAAACGGTAGAAGTTGACGTCCCAGAGGTATGTGACCGACAAACAAGGGGAAAGCAAGGGGAAGGCGTGGTGCATGTGCATATTTACAACAGCCATAGCTACCCCGCCAAACAGGGGAGGGAGTGGCGGAGAGACCACGAACTCACCTCCTTAATCTTATCCATGATGGGCAACGAGGTTGACTTTGGTGTGTAGTTTCGAAAGAAGAGAGGCAGTCAGATCGAACGGTCTTCGCTCAGCGAGAAACCAGAGGGAAAATGTTGAGGGGAAGTCAAAGAGGGGGATGCGGAATGATAGAAAGATAGGTAAGGGATTGGGTTTAGGTTAGGAGACGAAAGAAGTGGAGGAAGAGCGGTGGCCTTAAGTCGAGTTAGGTAGGCAGATACTAGATAGTCTGTTCCAGCAGGTAATCCACTGGAACTAGTGGTAAATTAGTGCCGCTGCTATTGTTATTGCTATAAGGATGATCTGGTTGATTACTTATATTACTGTTACTATTATTACCACTGTAATTATTCTTCTTCTCTTCCCCTGATGATGATTATATTATTATAATATTATAATTCTGTTTATTATGCCAGCCTGGCAGTCCGTTTGGATCTAACCCGATTCGGACAGACAACCGTGGCTGGACCTCGCTGGAAACGAGGCGGTGCGTCTGTGGCTGAACCACGGTTTCTCTCCCGCCGGAAAGAATCCCCACGGCAACCACCAAAACAACCTATCCAGTAGTCACGTCTGGTAGCTTCATTGGATGCTTCTTCTGACTTTCTCTGCCTACGATTGTCTTTTCCACCGACATATACTCGCCCACGGATAAGAACACCATCGGACCCTCCGTGCATGAGTAACGCGCCGCCATGTTGGCTCTCCGAGACCAGGAGAACCTGGTGCACGCCCACCAGACGGTGGCCGCTTCAAAGCCCTTGAACCAAGGCGCCAGGACCCTTCAACCGAAAACCCCGGGTGCCCGTGCCCCGAAGACCCCGTTCAAGATCCCGCTGAACGACGAGAACGATCCGCTGGCTTTTGGGAAGAAAACCGTCAAGGGAACCGCGAAGCAGAAGGGGAATACCAAGCTCTCGGTGAAAGATGCGTTTGCTACACCGCTGGGTATGCGCCAAAGAAGGACCGATCCGCCGACCAGATTGACTGACCACAGATAATGATAATTAGATACCCGTTCCCGGGCTCCCCTCGGAATGAAAACGACCAACGCCAAGGCGAGAGGCCTGCAGACCCCTGCCGCACCGGGGACGGTGAAGCCGGAGAGGACGGGAAAACGAGCCTCGACGCAGAAAGTCAAGAAGTTGACCCCGTTGACCGAGCCGAGTCAGCCGGAGGTACAGGCACAACCGACCCCGGATGACGTTCCCGACATTGAATACATGCCCCCCAAACCCAAAGGTCAGATTCCGAGAATACCTGCCCACCTAAAACCAGCAGAACTTCACCAGTCCATTCTAACAGTCCTGCAGAACTTTTGGATATCCCCGATGATATCACGTACGACACCACGTTCCCCCAGTTCAAACCGCAGAACCTGGCACTGGGATTGGAAAGCGTCTATGGAGACAATGAAGTTGGGGCGGATGGGCTCACTCGCCGACAACGCAAGTTCCAGGAGGATTCCATCGCGGTCGACAAGATGGTCGACGAGATGATCCTGAAGTCAGTGGAGAGTATTGGGTTCGAGGAAACCACCACGCAGGTCACCCATCCGCGCAAGACCCGCACCGAGGAACACCCGCAGCGTCGCACCAGGGCCACTGCCAACAAGGCCAAGGACAGCAGCCACACCAATATCTCCACCATCCGCGCCCGCAATGCGGCCGCTGCGCTGTCCGGCACCGACAGGCCAACCTTGCGCACCCGGTCCGCCGCCATGCCCAAGCCCAAGCCCAAGCCCCGAGTCGCTTCGTCCATGTTTGCATCCCGCAAGCCTCGCGCTCCCGCCAACCCGTCTCCGATGCGCAACACCGCTGCGACTGCCCGCTCCCGCACGACGGTGGGCTACACCAAGGGCCGTGACATGTCGTCTAAGCTCCACGGTCCGTCGCCGGCCGCCCCAGAGGTTCCCGATTCCGCGGGCGTGAATATTCTCTCACCGGAGACCTACCTGCGGCCTTCTTCCGCTGGATCATCACTCTTCGACAACGAGACCCCCCATGTCCCGCAGCCAGACGAAGGCTCCTTGGTCCCTGCCGAGGAAGAGGAAGAAGAAAGGCTCCCCACATTCGATGAGGATGAGGAAGCCCAGAACTTCCAGCTCGCTTTGTGAACGGGACTCTTTTTTTACACCTTTCTCCAGACGGAGATCGGATACGTCTGAATGCCCCACGGGGACTGCATTAGCGGTCAGGAGTCTCATGGAATGAGGTGTTATGCTATGGTCTTCGGTTATGGTCTTCGGTTTTGCCCCATTTTTTATTTTCAATTTCATTTTGCTTTATTGTTCTCGAACTGTGTCTTTTATTGTCTTGTCCGTTGTCATGAATTCTTCACCGGGAAACGGGACGGACTGGCTATACAATGGAACGGGGGCCGGGTCACTGGGAAATTTCCACCAGACGGTGGCGTTAATGTGTATGTTTTACGAATGTTGATTCCAATCAAAGATTTTCTTTTACAACAGAGAGCGAGTCAATCTTCAACCCAAAGAGGAGGTCGTCGTCATCATCGAGAAACGGGTAAAGAATGCGACAGGCCATTGTGTGGGTGGGGAGATTGGCTGCTGTCGATCCTGCAGTTTCAGGCCATGCCATTCCTTGGGCCAATGTAATTACGAGATTCCAGTCCCTGCAGTCCAGACCTGAGTGGAGGGCAACTCGGAGGGTTCTCAACTTGTTGAACAGTTTCTCACTTGCTGGATTCCAGGGTATTGTCCTATTTCATTGATTCCGACCCTTGACCGCTACAGAGCCAAACAGGGATTGAGATCCGCATCAGAACTATATCCACACAAGGATGGATAACAGGCAATTAATAATTATGCAACGGACATACAAGCCAATCATAAAGCTCAAATTCCAGGCGGTGAGTAGGAAGTAGCTCCCGCCAGGCCAGGTACACTTTAGCTTTCGGTACCTTGGCCAGGTGGCTGTTTGTTAGTCCATCGAGGTACCTAAACCTACTGTGTACTTACACTCTAGGTTTAGACTTCCCGGACTCCGGGCCTGGGGCCAGTTCTCTCTCTCTCCCTCTCTCTCCTGTTTATTTCTTTCCCTTCCTCTCTTCTTCTCTTCTTTCTCTCTCCTCCTCTTCCCCACCCATCCCTTTTTTCCTTTCTCCCTCTTTCTCTTCATCCTCTCCCCCTTCCGTTGTTCGTCATCATTATGGCGACAATTCATCCCGAGTCCCCAGAGGACTTCGAGTTCATCAAGACTCCGGCTGCCTCGTGCATCACTCCTGCCGAGGACTGTGGTGTCCGGACGACCAAGGTGAGTTTGGATGATCTCCATGGATTTTCTGTCAATTGGTTTAGTCAATTGGATTGTACGAGGGGAAAGATATATGAAAATATGAAAATAAAAAAAATAAAAATAAAAACAATGGTCAAAATAGAGGGAAAAGCAAAGGAGAAGAAAGAAAACATGACACCGTGAAAACAAAGAATCCAAGCCAAAATAAAGCACAATTCAAGGGAGAAGACACGAAACAAGTGAGGGCAACAAGCTGATAATATTTTACAGTATCCCTCCATCAAAAATGCCCCCGTCCCCGCCGACTCCCCCGGTAGCGACAGCTTCTCCAACATCCTGCTGTTCTCCCTGCTCCTGCTCGTCCCTTGGTACCTGGCTCGCCAGGTCGGTGGTGGTTTCTACACCACCATCTTCTTTGCCGTCTTCACCACCATCCCCATCTTGATGGCCTTCTGGACCATCGCCTCGTCGGTCTCCCCGCGCAAGACCGAAAAGGCCAAGTATGCCGGTCGTCCCGTCGAGCACTACCTTCGCTTCAACAGTGAGCATGACCGCGCGACTTACCGTGGCAAGAGCAAGATCCCCATGGAAGTCTTCTACGAGAAGTACTTCAACGGAGAGGTCGAGTTCAAGGGTGATGCCCTTGACGCTCTGGAGTTCCGTCACGATTGGGCCAGCTTCCGCTTCACCATGGGTCTCTACAAGCACTTCCTCTTTGGCTTCATCCCCGAGCTGTTGGTCCACTCGCGTTCTCAGGGTTTGTCCCCCTGTCCCACCAAGAGAAACGACCATCCAGTCCCGCTAACAGATGGTAGACGAGGAGCAGGTCCGTGACCACTACGACCGCGGTGACGACTTCTACGCTTGGTTCCTCGGTCCCCGCATGATCTACACCTCCGGTCTGATCGGCGACATCAACAAGGAAGAGTCTCTGGAGGAAATGCAGGACAACAAGCTCGCCGTCGTCTGCGAGAAGATCGGCCTCAAGCCCGGTGACACCGTTCTGGACCTCGGCTGTGGCTGGGGCACGCTGGCTAAGTACGCTTCCGTTCACTATGGCGCCCAGGTCACCGGTATCACCCTCGGCCGCAACCAGACTGCTTGGGGTAACAATGGTCTTCGCAAGGCGGGCATCTCCGACGAGCAGAGCCGTATTCTGTGCATGGACTACCGTGACGCCCCCCGCGTGTCGGGCGGCTACAAGAAGATCACCTGTCTCGAAATGGCCGAGCACGTCGGTGTGCGCCACTTCACCACCTTCCTGTCCCAGGTCTACGATATGCTCGACGACGATGGTGTCTTCTTCCTGCAGATCGCTGGTCTCCGCAAGTCTTGGCAATACGAGGATCTCATCTGGGGTCTGTTCATGAACAAGTACATCTTCCCCGGCGCCGACGCGAGCACTCCCCTGGGCTTCGTTGTCGACCGTCTCGAGGCTGCTGGTTTTGAGGTCAAGGGCGTCGACACCATCGGTGTGCACTACTCGTCGACCTTGTGGCACTGGTACCGCAACTGGCTCGGCAACGCCGACAAGGTGAAGGCCAAGTACGGCAACCGCTGGTTCAGGGTGAGTGATCTTCCTCTTTTCCCTCCATAGCCCTGGATGGTCCCAGTCCCTACTCAATGGGATTGAACTGGTGCACTCATGCTAACACCCGGCAGATCTGGGAATACTTCCTGGCCTACTCCACCATCACTTCCCGCCAGGGTGGTGCCACCTGCTTCCAGCTCACCCTCGTCAAGAACATCAACTCCACCCACCGTGTCGAGGGAATCAACACCCAGTACGGCCTCACCGGCGCTCTGCAGACCGCTGCCGAGCACCACGGTGGCGTCCGCCCCAGCGCTCACGTCGCTCCTAAGGCGTAAAAAGTACATCTGTCGACGTCGCCTGGTGCTGACCCTCCATTGGCCCCGTTGAACGTGGCCAACGGAGGCTGGACCCAGAAAATGAAATCGAGAAAATAGGAGGGGAGGGCCCTTTTGCTTGACAGCTGCCGCGAAGTGGGTTGAACCCAAAAGGCGACACATCAGGCTGGGCCAGACGCAAAAGTGGAGAGGGGGAAATGGCGAACGAGATCTACAAGGTGCTTGTAAATTAGGCATTCGATCTGGTTTCTGTACGATGACTGATCTTTTTTTTATATGTCATTCATTTATTTTCCGGTGCCGTCTCCGTTCTTTGATTCGGAGCGGTAGCGGTCGATGGATGTGTAACTCTTTTTCAGGAGACATGTGTTAATGAACGAGAATAGAAACACTGATTGATGATTAGAGCGGTATCAACCTATTCTATCTCCTTTGAGTTCCTTTTTGCTTCGTTCATAGAAAGAAAAAGTAAGAAAAACCATGTAAATCAAATCGTAAACTAAAATGGTATCTTGCAAATATAAAATAAGGATATATCTATCCATCTATCTGTCCAGACCCGCTCCCATTTCTAACCCTACATTGACTGCTCTTACTCCACGCGCTTGAAGAGCTTCGCCTTCCCGACTCCAGCACCGCCGGGACAGCACGCTGGAGCAGTAGCCGCGGTTGGCGGGTGAAGGGTCGATTGGTTGAAGGACTGAGACGATTGCGGTACGTCCAGGGCGGGATTCTTCGTGAAGAACCCGTCTGGTCGGAGCATGACGCTGATGCGTTCCATGGGCATGACCGGGAAGTCTTCGATGCGGGGATTGTGTGTAAGGCCGAAGGCTGAAGTGGGTTTTGTCAGGTTCGATGCTCGTAGTCACGGTACGTATAGTACTGATTGAAACAGCGGGGGCAAGGGGGTTTTTTGGGGAGGGGAATGGGCTTACTATGCCAAAGCACCACGTCTTCATTCTCGGTGTTGTCGCCTCGCTGGACCCAGGTTTCGACGCCGTGCGCACGCTTGCTTTGGTTGGTGAACTCGCCTGCGGCGTACAGCTCGTCGTCTTGGTACTTGGTGACCCAGATCGGTTTGCTAGCGAACTCTGCGCGACGATATCCAATGGCCTTGGGACTGAGCAAGAGCATCTGGCTCGGTGCAGCCATGAGCTTGTACGCTACCGGTTTGTATGTAATAGGGTTGACCACATTGTCGTTGCGGATCTTGAAGACCCGGTGCCGGGCGATGTCGGTAGTCGCTGAGCCGGACTGTCGGATCACGTTCTGCTCTGTAGTGTAGCCCACGAGGTACGGATTGTTCTCGTCCTCCGGGAGTGGCACGCTGTCTTCGTAATAGATTGTGTTCTTGAACCCATCGATCGCGGGGTCAACGCGCAGCGAGAACATGTGCTGGTGGAAAGGCGCCATCACCCCCGGTCCTACATTGGTACCCCAGGGGACGGTCTCGCCGGTTTTATGATCGAACGGGACAGTAGATAGGATCCCGGTTGCGCGGACTTCCAGCTCAACATTGGCAGCCTGGTCGAAGATATACGCGAAGATATACTCATAATTTGCCACCGTGCAGATCATCTGGAGCACCAGCTGGCGGTTGCGCACGACAGTAGCAGCCCCAGACCGGTAGTTTGTGTGCTTATGTTGCAGACCGTTATCCTGCTCATGCATGCAGATGATATTCTTCAGCAGGACCGGATTGCCCTTGGAATCCGCTCTGTATCCGTCGAAGTATTTGATGTGGCCCAAGCAATCACAACCCAGCGCGAGCTGGTTGGCGTTGAGACCGAAGCCAACATCGCCCACGTCGAAAGCCTGCTTTCGGTGGTATGGGGCACGGGGATCTGTCAACGGCGTTAAAACTCAACTTCCTGGGACCACGGGTAGAATCAATGCTCACCTCCGTAAGGAACTGTCATCTCGGAAACCGCCAGGCGGTACAAGATGTTACGGTTATCGTACGTCAGGTTATACAGCACCATGCCCTCCCGGTTATTGAATCCAACCCGGAAGCGCCATTTTTGCCAGTAGACGGAGTTTCCTTGCACCGAGAAAGACGGACCCTCGGGTTGCTGGACGATGTAGGGCTTGAGATCCGTTCGCAGGGGTTCGTTCAGAAGGTCATGATTATATTGAATTGTTTCCACGGGCTTCCAGGGCTGCGTTTCGATGCTGGTCGCATCTGCTCCGCCGGGCAAGTAATCCATGCGCACCAGTTCCATGGTATGGCGATCAAAAACCGGAGAGAATTTGCAAGGAAGGGAGTAATGGTTGTTTTGGGGGTGGTCCACCGACACCATATACATAAAGCATTGGAAAAGTCGGCGTGTTTCGTGGGGATTGTCCGAACCGTACATCCACGGGTCGTTACAGACCGTCATCCCCGGAGGCAACTTGAGCTTCTCGATTTCCGCCTTGACCGCCGGGTGTTCCATGCAGAGGCTTTCAATGTCGATGAGTTCGTCGATATCCACCGGAACCTAACAGAGAAGAGATATCAGGAAACCGACCTCTCGTAATCGGAAGCGAGTCGGATACACCCACCTGGACCCCTTCGGGGATCGCTTTGGTGGAGACGAGTGATTTACTGTCCGCATTCACCAAAGCTTTGTAACATGCGCCGTTATCCCGACGGTGGAAGTAAGAGTACAGCAGACGAGCTGGTTTCGGAGGCAGGGGTCTTCTCAAACGCTCAGCCTCGATATACGGGACGACATCCTGCTTAATCGGCTCGTGGAGATCGATCCGATTGTACCGGAGCGCCACTCCCGGAAACGCAGCTTCCAGGATGCGGACCACCAGTCGGATTTCGTGCGGTGCGATGGGGTCAAATGGATGGAGGGCATCCACGGTGGTTGGTGCCACGCCTTGCGACTCGATCGACATGGTGTTCGAACTGTAGGAATTTCTCCGAATATGGTAGACGAAGGGTGAAAAGAAGGTGGAAGATCTGGGCCGGTCACGGTCTTAAGTAGCAAACCAGATCCCACAGACGGGTCTCACAACCGTAATCATTGTGATCAATATCATAGGCTATTATCATGACCGAAGGCTTGCAATCTGATTGTACCACAGAGCACGCAGGGTCCATCTCTCCACGGCCCTCGAGTCTCCTCCACATGGCCCGCATGGACCTGCCGATTCAGGAATGTGTGGGTCTTCAGATGCCAGTACGTCGAAAGCCACCATTTGATCGAATAATATTGATGATTTGTCAGAGAATACCACCGATGGTAGTGGATCCTTCTTGAGTACCGTCTGCCTTCAATCTCTGTCTCTCTGTCCTGATGGAGGGTTCAGGAGAGAGAGAGAGAGAGAGAGAGAGAAGGAGGAGGAGTGAGAATGAGGGGAGCGGGGAGGGATTATGTCAGCGACCGATAAGCGTATCGCATCTCGTCCCGATTAGGCTTAGTGCGGGTTGCTCCTCATTCGCGTCACGGGTTTAGTTTCCTCTCTGGACTCTTTGACTCGATCTTGTCTCTCTCTCTTTCTGTTCGTCGTTCGTCTAACGGTAGGACTACTTGAATCTAAGGTCGTATTCGTCATCGATAAAGGTCACTCCTAGGATCATCCGCTACTCCTCTCAATTGGGTAAGTTGATCAACTCCATCTCCATATGTGTCCCCTGCAGTCCTGGAGGTATAAGACCGGGGGGGTACTGTACTAGTCTTGGAAAAAACCAAGTCTAGTTTCATACGATCAGTTCGAACTAAAGATGATGATCAGTGGCGCTGATAGTTCTGTTGGTTTGCTGGGAGGGCCGCATCTCATACAATTCCACACCATCGGTCTCTGGTTGTCAACGGAAGCGACATTGATCCCGTCGTGATGCTCCCCGTGGGCAGTCCATCTCAAGCCCCAGCAAAAAAACGATGCCGAAGGGAAGGTTCGAAATGGACGAGGTCCGGTTGTCTCACCTGTAAGAGGCGTCGAAAGCGTTGCGACGAAGCGAAGCCGAGGTACGGATGGTAACAATTTAACGTAGTCTCCCCTCCACTGACATGGCAGATCAGTTGCCGCAGTTGCGTGAGATTAGGGCTGAGCTGTGAAGGCTATGGTTCAATCTGGGCAAAGCCTCTGAACCCCTCGGACCAGGTGTTTCAGCAGTATGAATCGACCCCCAAGCGTCGGAGGATCGACCCCTCACCTCCGGAGTCGAGGTCACCTCCAGCATCCACCCGGGAGCCATCGTCCCCATGCTCGACTGTATCGACCTGCCCGTCCATCTCGCTCTCATCACCGTCGGAATACAATGCAATCGAAATGCGCACGCCGCCCACGGACAACTCAGACGTCGATGATGCGGATAATGGTCGTGGCAAAGAGGTGGTCCAGTTGAATGCGCCTGTCGATTTCGGTCTAGGGATCCTCGATCCGTCGGGATACGTGAGTAACCTGTCCCACCTGGAAACCCACTTTCTTCAATATCACATGGAGCAAGGGTCCAGGCTGTTGGCAAATCTGGACAGCGATGAGAACCCGCTGCGCTCCCTGATCATCCCCAGGGCCTTGTCCTCGCCCCTCCTCATGAAAGCCCTCTGCGCCGTGTCTGCGATGCATCTTGCCAATCGGTCCCAGGGCAATCTGCACGCGCAGACGGCTGCGGCTAATTACTACATTCGAACAATGAGCGGGATTCGGGCGGCGCTATTTCACTCTCCTGGCCAACCTTTCACCGATGACTCCATTCTGTCCGTGGCCCTTCTGGTGAAATACGAGATCGTAAGGGGAAGTGTGAAACAGTGGGCCACGCATCTCAAGGCATTGGAAAATCTAGTCATCTCTCGCGGTGGGTTCGCGACATTTGACCCTGACTTGGCCGAATTTCTCTGGGGCTTGTATGAGAGAAACTCCCGAGCGTGCGGGCACAAGTGACCTCAATCCGCTAACGTTTGCCGTAGGTTTATGTACGCGCACAACGTGGCCAAGGTGACCAACCGCAGGCCAGTCACGCAAGAGTCTATCTCCGGCACGGAACATCTCAGCCTCACGAAGCTCGACAGCTATATCGGCTATACGGAGGATATCATCCGAATATCAGCCCGCATAGCGGACCTCCCTGGTCTCCGTTACGACCCCATCGCCCTCATCTCAGAGATCCAGACAATGTAAGCGTCTTGAGATCCGCGGCACATGCAGCACGTTGACACCGTTTTAGTGATTCGTCCCTCCGCAATTGGACCCACACCATGAAGCAATACAATCTTCCTCGGGGAATCACAGCAGCCACGATACAGCGCCTCCTCATGGTCGCGGAGTGCTTCCGCGATTCATCGTACATCCATCTTCATTCCATACTGAAGCGTATGAGTCAGGAAATTGCCGGACCAGATCTGTATCCATTATGGTCTTCGTTTGTGTCGACGTCGAAAGAGGCGGCCTTGCAGAGCTGCGTTAATCGGTTCAAGTCGTTTCCACTGGAGCAGTACTGCGAGTATTCGGCTCTCACCTCCCCTCTCTTCTTGGTTGGGGCCGAGAGCGAAGATCCCACCACGCGGGACCTTGTGATCCAGTCACTGGACAAGCTGCAGTCCAACTTTGGCATTGGGAATGTGAAGCGGGCCAAGGAGGTATTGCACCTTCTTTGGAACGGGGAGATGAACCATTGGCTGGACGTGTTGGAGCACCTCCAGTGGGACCTGGTCCTTGCTTGATTCAGGTTCCCGATGGAAATCCGAATCGGTACGAATGGCCAGACGCACACGGCCTGATTGTCCGGCACAGAATGTCTATGCGATTCCCCGAAACGTGGAAATCTATGCGGCAGATGGAACCGTGTCACCTATTGCATCATGCAACGAAAATCACGACCAGTGTGTCTATACCCACTTCACATGCCGTGGACATCCACCACCGGCTGACATTGAACCAACCCCCAGGGCTTGGAGGGAGAGGATCTGGCGGTGCCGTGGATTGAGTGTGGCTCTTCTCCAGATCACCCACAGCCGCTCCAAACATATAGTCCCCGCTCCCCACGGGACCCGGAGTTCGTCGGTACCTGAATCCCCGTGTGCCTCCGTCCTCCCAACAAACTGCTTCAACGTGGGAAAACTTGTTGCCGAAATCGGAAGCATGCTTTGTTACGGGTACGTCTCTCCCCTTCAGCCTGCAAAATCGCGCACTCCGAAGGTGCTCTTTGGTCGCGTATTTGCAGGGAAGGGAAAAATCTGCTTTGGTGGTGATTGTTTAATATCTATCCCGGCGAGCCCGAGCCTGCATTGCTACGCCAGCCTTGCAATGTCACGTCCCTCAAGCCACAACATTGGCAATACCAGGCGTCCCGTTCTCATCAACCGAAGCCCCGAAGCGGAGCTATGACAAGGACTGTACCAGCAGGCAGGTTTTTCCATTTTAAGTCCGGGGCAACTTGTGGGGTTGCTGTGAGGGACTTTGAGAAAATTCAACCCACACAGCTACTTAGAATGAGCATTTGGGATCTACAGAGTACAGCGGAGTATACATCACTTTTCTTTCTTTCTTTTTCCGGTCTAAATTCGGCATACAACACATCCATGACTTGCGACTACTAGGCACGGTCTCCTAGGAGGATTCTCTCCCGCAAGCCCGTAATCTTGCTGTGATATCAGCCCTGATTATGGAAAAGCATCGTTTAGTGGGGCTGTCTTTCGTGAATGCCCCTCCCCCTTCTCCTGCTGTTCTGGATGGGGTAAGGGTCTCTGTCGATCCCTGAGGTGGGCGAGAGTAGTCCCCTTATCAGCAGTACTAATGCCATGAGCTTCGGTTCGAGACATTGTGATTAACCCCCTGTTCTTTCAGAGAAGTTTAGTCCCCATCTCCACCATGCTAATCGTTTCCGGTTCATATCCTGTCGATCATCCCCCCATCAAGCGGGTACGGGCCTACGGGGACCATATCTTGAACACACCAAGGATGGAGGGGTCTGGTCTAACCCATCATGGTGGCTGACCTCCATGGACCTCGGTGCCTCCCTGTCAAATGCAGGCCTATCACCACGAGAGAATAGGCGACTTCGCTGTACCCCTGGCGATTTTTTTCTTCCGTCTCGCGCTAACGCAGCCTCGGGTGGAGCAATCGGTTAATAATGACATTGAGCTAGCGTTGACGTCCTTCAGCCTCTTAACAGCGCCCCCTATTCTTCTCTCCGCTCATCTTCTCCAGATTGGCATCCGCAACTGCGATCACTTCTTACCTCCTCCCCAACGTGGTTTAGATGGTGATACTACTCAAGTGGCGATTGACACCGGACCCCATGCTAGACATATCTTCGAAGACCCTGGACTATATCTGGAATAGAATTGATGATAATCTGCGGCTCGCTTCCAGCCAAGCCAGTCAAAATGGATCTTTTTTCCGGTGTTTGTTGAGTCAGGGAGAATAAACGGCCAGTTAGGTTCTCGGACCGATCAACTAGACATTAAGCAAATGGGCTCCTTCAGTGACAGGGGATCCCCAATCCCCACCCCCAAACCCAGCTATAAAGGATTCGACGGCTCCTGCATCCTGCATCCTTTTCCCTTCTTTCCCTTCTTCCCATGATCTATCACTCTGAGATCGGGGTGCGAACATCACTTTATCTGCCATGATTGTCTCTCATCTCCTTGGCCTCCTCGCCGCCTCGGCTGGCCTGGCCAAGGCCGTCACGCTCGATGGCTACGAATACGTTATCGTCGGCTCCGGTGCTGGTGGTGGTCCTTTGGCCGCTCGCCTGGCCATCGCCGGCCACAAGACCCTGCTTATCGAAGCCGGTGACGACCAGGGTCAGAACGACAACTACACCGTCCCTGCGTTTTCGGCCAAGTCGTCCGAAGATGAGGAGATGGCCTGGAACTTCTTCGTCCGTCATTACGCGGACGAGGACCGACAGGCGCGGGATTACAAGACCTCCTATGAGACCCCCGATGGCCAGGAGTACACGGGCATCGATCCGCCGGCAGGCTCGACCATGAAGGGAACCTTGTATCCTCGCGCTGGAACTCTCGGCGGCTGCACCGCCCACAACGCCCTGGTAACCGTCTACCCCCACCGCTCTGACTTCGAATACCTCGCCACCCTGACCGGTGACGAGTCCTGGTCCCCGGAAAGCATGCGCGAGTACTTTGTCAAGATGGAGAAGAACGGCTACCTGCTGCCCGGCCTTCCCGGCCATGGTTATGACGGTTGGTTGAGCACGGAGACCGCGCCCCTCACCCTCCCGCTGAAGGACCCCCAGCTTCTCAGCCTGCTGCTGGGCGGTGCCTTCGCCTTGGGCAACGAGACCAACGCGGTCTTCAACCTGGGCACCTTGCTCGCGTCGGATGCCAACACGGATAGCGAGCACCGCGACACCTTCCCCGGTTACTATCAGGTCCCGCTGGCCTCCGAAGGCGGCAAGCGTATCGGCCCCCGCGAGTTCATCACGGCCACCCGCGACGCCACCAACGAGGACGGCACCAAGAAGTACCCTCTGGATGTCCGCACCAACTGCTTCGTCACCAAGGTGACCTTCGACGAGACTGCCAACCCTCCTCGCGCCAACGGCGTCGAGTTCCTGGACGGCAAGCACCTGTACCGCGCGAGCCCGCTCGCCGGCTCGGCCGCCCCGGGCACTCCTGGCTCCGTCAAGGCCTCGCGTGAAGTCATCGTCGCCGGCGGTGCCTACAACTCCCCGCAGATCCTGAAGCTGAGCGGTGTCGGTCCCGCTGACGAGCTCGAGAAGTTCGGCATCCCCGTCATCGCCGACCTGCCTGGCGTCGGCACCAACCTGCAGGACCACTACGAGGTCGCCGTGCAGGGCCACGCCGCCAACGACTACGCAGTCTTCGAGGGCTGCACCTTCGGTGCCCCCGGCGCGGAGGACCCGTGCCTCGACCGGTTCGAGTCCCCCGTTCTGGGCGACCGCGGCATCTACTCCTCCGGCGGTTTCGCGGCCACCATGCTCTACAAGTCCACTGTGACTGCCGACGACAGCTACGACACCTTCGTCTTCGGCGGCCCCGTCAACTTCCGCGGCTACTTCCCGGGCTACAGCGTCAACATCACCGACGCCCACGACTGGTTCACCTGGGCCGTGCTGAAGGGTCACCCGCGCAACACCGCCGGCTCCGTCACCCTGCGCTCGGCGGACCCGCTCGACATGCCCGACATCCTCTTCAACTACTTCGACACGGGCGCCGGCGACTACAACGCCGACCTGCAGGCCATGTACGAGGCGATCCTGCTCGCGCGTGACGCCTTCAAGCGCCAGCCCGTCGACGTCGCCGAGACGCTCCCCGGCTCGGAGATCCAGTCGCAGGAGGAGATCCAGAACTACATCAAGGACACCGCCTGGGGCCACCACGCCTCCAGCACGTGCCCCATCGGCCGCGACGACGACCCCATGGCCGTCCTGGACTCCAAGTTCCGCGTCCGCGGCGTCTCGGGCCTCCGTGTCGTCGATGCCTCCGTCTATCCCCGTATCCCCGGTACCTTCACCGCGGTGTCGACCTACATGGTTGCTGAGAAGGCTGCGGATGATATCCTCAAGGAGCTCGAGGCTGATGCTTAAGTGTAGCTTGTGAGAGTTTCGTTCCTTCCTTCCTTTTCTTTTTTTTTTTTTCTTTTTCCATTCTAAAAAGGGGGGCGTATGTGTGTGTTGGGGGGTATGTATCGGTCTGGTAGAGGGCCGATGGTGTTGTTGTATTTTACTTATATTATATTCGATCTTTTATCTTTTCAATCTATGTATATATAAAAATAAATTTTAATGTTCATTACTGCGGTACCATTCAGCTGTCTTTAGAGAGTCGGAGGGTTAAGGAAGGAAGCGGAACGGCCATAACGGAAAGGGCACATCAACATCAGATTTGTATACGGCGGAATAGACCACGCTTGAGGGTATCTTCATTGCCTAATATCCCAAATCCATCCCACCGGGACCCGATGCAATCCGGATAGCGGATCCGATCGATGGCAATAAATACAGATATGTCGCTTAAAAGGATGACAATAACAGAGCAAAAAAAAGAACAAGAACGAGACAGATGATCAACTTAACCCCATATTCACTTCATCTCCTAACCCCATCTCTCGTTCGGCACGCTCGGTGCCGCCGGTGGCACGCGAACCCCATCGATCCAGCTGGTCTTGGGCCTGGATGATCTCCTTCTCGCGCAGGCTGGCGCTGTCACTGCCGTGGGCGCTGCTGGCGTCCCGGCCGCCGGAACTCCCGCTGCGACGGGAGGCGGGGCCGGCGGGACGCTGCGAGGGCTGGCGGGAAAAGGAGGGGATGCTAATCGGTTTGGCGGCGTTCTTGGAGGGACGGTTGCAACTAGGGCTAGAGGTTACTTTCGAGACATCCACGGGAGAATCAGGGTTGGTGCATTGCGGTGACGCAGATGCGAGGCTGCCGGCTTTGTCGCTTACACTCTTCGAACTCGAACCCCCAAACCAGCGGCGTCGTCGGGTGGTGGATGCCGTCGACGGGGCAAGACTCTGGGCATCGGAATCGGCTGTTGAAGCGTCCGTGGGAGCGGAGGGTTCACCCTCCGCCTCTTTGACCTGGGCCAACGCCTGGGTTAAACCGGACGTCGCGTCCGCCGGGCCGGATCCGACCTCGACCAGCTCGGCGTCGCGACACCACTTGCGTCGGCGGGTGTAGCGGTCCCAACCATCCTGGCCGCGACGACCGTCGTTCCACTGTCGCCGAAATTTTGGTTTCGAGTTAAGCAGGTCCAATCAAAGGGGAGATAAAGAGAAGTCCACAGTCGGGCACTCACCTTGTTGTCATAGTAGATCCAGCCGCCGCCGTCGGCGGCTCTGGTATCAGCCTTGGAACCCTTGGACCCCTTAGACCCCGAGTCGTCGGCGCCATCGATGCGCCATTCACTGTCCTCCACCCAGCGCCACTTGGCGTTGCCACTCTGAACCTCGGGCAGTTCGAATTCCTCGCGGGACGGGACGCTGTTCAGGTGTTCATCGGTCCAGGCGGCGCGCTCGGAGGGGAAGAGGGAATAGGTCCAGCCGATGCCCAGCCAGCGGCGCTGGTTCTCGTAGATGACGAAGGTGAAGCGGACGCCCGAGGAGTTGCTGCGGCGGCGGGTAGCGACGCTGGCGGCGTGACCGTGGCTCTTGGTGGGCCCGAGGGCAGGCGCATTGGGGGTGGAGAAGGAGAGACCGGTGATGATGGCGCAGATGCGGCGGATGGTCAGGGAGCGCCACAGGATGACGCGGATGACGCGGGCGGGGCGGGAATGGAAGGTCAGGGCGACGGTGCCGACGGCCATGATGACGCGGCGGGCGGTGATCAGGTTGATGGGGGGCAGGGTCAGGGCGACCCAGAGCGGGGTGACGAAGAGGATGCGGAAGAAGAGGGTGGTGAGAGCGGGGCGGGTGGTGGCGGAGGTGGCGGAGCGCTGGGTGGAGAGGAAGTCGGTCAATTCCAGGAAGGGTTCCAGCAGGATGTTGCAGCGGGTGGTGAAGGTGCGGACGGTCTCGACGATCTCGTCGAGACTGTCATGGTGGTGCAGCGAGCCATCGGAGGCGACGCGGTGGTGACCGTTCTTCTCGGTGACGGTGCGGGACGACAGGGGCGAGTAGCGGCGCCAATACATGGCCAGGATGAGGGTCATGACGACCAGGGGCGGGCCGGCCCAGCAGATGACGGCATCCCCGTAGAGCACGACGGACCAGAAGGTGGCCAGGAGCAGGAAGCTCTGCCAGGAGTCGCCGGTGGTCCATGTCAGGAGACCGGCCAAGCTGTTCAGGGGGAGGATGAAGGGGTGGGAGTAGGCCAAGGCGCGGGTGATGGGGGGTGGCGTGGCGACGAGCAGGGGGGATTTGCGATGGACGATGATGCTGGAGCGTTGTTTGGAGGTCAAGGACGAGCCGGAGATGGTGGTGGGAGAGAAGGCGGCGACGGTAGGGGGGCGCGCGGTAGAGGCGGCGGCCTCGGCACCGCCGTCCTGGGCCGACGTCGAAGGGGCCATGGAGTCTATCCACGGAAGATCATCTAGAGGGTCAGCATCAATGAGGAAGATTCCAGGGGAGGGACGGACCGAGCGCTGCCATTCAAGACGGAACGTCATAGGAGTGGGATCAAATGACCCTATGTTAAGGGAGAGGAAGAAGGACAGAGGAGGAGGGGGAGAGAAAGGAGGACAGAAGAGAGATGGATCGACTAGGGGGGCATCATTCGAACTGGGGGGGAAGACGAGGAGAAGAAGAGAAGAAGAAGAGATGAGGTCGGAGAAAGCGAGCGGAGAAGCAGAAAGTGAGGGAAGGCGAGCGGGGAGCATGTGACGTCTGTATTGATACCGTATCACGGGGGGGAAACCAGCGGTGGGGGTGGTAATCTGGGGTAAATACAGCCTCTGCCTCTGCCCGAGGAACCGGAGGACCTAGGTTCTTTGGTACTTCTTCTTCTCTTCTTCTTCTACAATGATGAGTACTTAAATATACTCTCCTGCACCGTCTAGAGATTATGCATCGCAATTTCAGCCGGTTGTTTGAAAAGGTGCCTCGGTCAGGTGGCCAAGAGACGTGGACATCCAGGACGACAAGGACCAGATGCAGGATCCACTCACAAGTCATTCATACAGTCCATGTCTAGATGGTTCTATCGATTATTGTCTATAGTCCGTATCATCTATTGTTAGGCTACTAGATGAGTATAGTATATGAGTATAGTATCCTCCGTACCTACATATTCACCCCAACGAGATCTGTCGAGTACACCAATACCATACATATATAAATATAAATATATATCTATATCTATATATAAAATAGACAGAGTTAATAGAAAGATAGTATAGGAACAGAGAGTAGAGTACAAGATATACTCTATAGTAGACTGTATAGAGAGAAGATGACTAAGCGCCGAAATTTTCCCCGAAAATCCGATCCATAAAAACACTTTCGTTCCTTTTCTCTCCATCTCCACCGGCACCTCACCTCTCCTGGTCACTCGCGGACCAACTTCATCATGGTGAGTCCTCCTGTATCCCTCTACCGTTGTTGATACTAATCGTCAGGCCCATCGCATCGTCACCCAGGTCGTCCTCACCGGCGCCCGCGTCTTCGGTCGCGCCTTTGCGGAGGCCTACAAGCAAGCCTCCGCCTCCTCCCGATACGCCTCCCAGAATAAAGGCAAAGGCGGCACGGCCTTTTCCTCCTCCGGTCTCTCCCTCGACGAGGCCTGCAAGATCCTGAACGTCAAACCTCCGCAAGGCGCCGACACCAACGTCGAGCAGGTCATGGACCGCTTCAAGAAACTCTTCGACCAGAACGATCCCAAGAAGGGCGGCAGTTTCTACCTGCAGAGCAAGATCCTGCGCGCGCGCGAACGCATCGAGATGGAGGTGCGCCAGGCCCAACGGCAGAGCGCCCAGGAGAAGGAACTCCGGGAAGGCTGGAAGCCCAAGGTCTACAAGGACCGGTGATCTCTGGTCTCTGGGTTCCGAGAACAGAGACGGCGTTCACGTTGCATGGTGCGACCTTTTTTCTTTTCTTTTCTTTTGGTCAGGAATTCTCCCGAATTTCTGCGCATAGCATGGCGTTGTTGGTGATTGATCAGTGCAGAGACTAGATCTTTGCAGAGACTAGATCGGATGATTATATGCCTGGATTCTGTTTCATTCTCCCTCTCTTTCTCCACTCTCGCGTCGGTGAAGAACCTTGTATTATAGTCAGCGTCTCCGGACTTATATCGGTATACATATATTCTTTCTATCTGACCGCCTGCGGAGTTCCACCTCGTACATCCACATCGTACATCTCTTCATCCTCTTCTGCATCCTCTTTCCCCTCATCTCTTTCCCTCCCCCCTGCCATTCAAATAATACCCCTGTTAATATGTCTGCCCGAGGATTGTCCGTTCGATTCCCCTCGAGGCCAATCGGGGCGGACCATGACACCATCTCGGGGCGGGTCAATCCCCCGTCTCGCTCTTAAAAATCAATTTTTCTTCCTTTCTCTCCCTCCTCCGTCTCTCATCCACCTCCCTTCTTTTCTCGATTTAATAGAAAGAAAGGAACAAGAAGAAAAGAAGAAGAGAAGAAGAGAAGAAGAGCAGAAGAGAAAAAATGGCTCCCCTCTCCGCCACCCTCCCCCCCCTCATCATGGGCACCGCCACCTTCAACTCCCAGTACAACGCCGATCCCTACGCCCTGCCCACCACCGACCTCGTCCATCGCGCCCTCAAGAGTGGCATTCGCGCCTTCGATACCTCTCCCTACTACGGCCCCGCCGAAGAGTTACTCGGTCGCGCCCTCGACACCGACTTCGTCCGCGCCAATTTCCCCCGCGACTCCTACCACCTCCTCACCAAGGTCGGTCGCATCGCCGCCGCCGCCTTCGACTACTCCCCCGCCTGGGTGCGCCAGAGCGTCCGTCGCAGTCTCCGCCGTCTCCACACCACCTACCTCGACGCCGTCTACTGCCACGATGTCGAGTTCGTCCCCCCGGAGGACGTCCTCGCCGCCGTCCGCGAGCTGCGCCGCCTCCGCGACACCGACGGCTCCGTCCGCCACGTCGGCATCTCAGGCTACCCCGTCGACGTCCTCTGCGACCTCGCCGAGCTCGTCCGGCGCGAGACCGGCGAACCCCTCGACATCGTCATGTCCTACGCCAACTTCACCCTCCAGAACACGCGGCTGCGCTCGCGCGCCCTCCCCCGCCTGATCGCCGCCGGCGTCGACGTCGTCCCCAACGCCTCCCCGCTCGGCATGGGCCTCCTTCGCCGCCGCGGCGTCCCCATCGGCAGCATGGGCGACTTCCACCCCGCCCCCGCGGGCCTCCGCGCCGCCATCCACGCCGCCGACCACCTCGCCGACGCCCACGGCGACAAGCTCGAGGTCGTCGCCATCCGCTTCGCCCTCGAGTCCTGGCTGCGCGACGGCGCCCCCGTCGGCGCCCTCGGCCCCCCGCTGGCCCGCGCCCCCCACGCCGACCCAGGCTTCCTCTCCGTCGCCACCATGGGCACCGGCGACCGCCTCGGCGTCAGCGTCATCGGCGTCAGCACCGTCGACGAGCTGACCGAGACCCTGCGCGTCTGGCACAGTATCGTCGACGGCCTGGAGAATCGCGACGACGACGACCTCGACCAAGACCTCAAGACCAGCTCGCAGGACCCCATGCCAACAACCCTGACCCCCTCCGACGGCCTCATCACCGACCGCGCCTGGTCCCGCTCCCGACGGAACCACATCCTCGATCTCGCCGCCCAGATCCAGTCCGTCCTCGGCCCCGAATGGGTCGACTACGCCTGGCCCAGTCCCGGCCCGGACTTTGTCAACCGCTTGCCGGCGGAGCATCTGGCGTCGCTGGAGAAGGATGACGATGCGGATAAACCTGTCCTGGCAACGCCAGCGGCAACGCCCGCGCCAAATGCCATGGCCACGCCTCCTCCCGAAACCATCGACCACCAGCAGGAGCAGACTCTCCTGGAAGCTGCGCCGGCGAATAACATCAATATCACGTTGTAGATTCTTTCTTCTTCCTCTTTCTGTCTGTCTGCCTCGTGTTCGGGAAGTTCCCCGGTAAACGAAACCAAACCTGCGAATGATCGTTATGCACATACATACCCTGTCTATATATCTTCTTCTTCTTCTTCTTCTTCTTCTTCTTCTTCATTTCTTGTTTCTGTTTTTATCGTCTACGACTACCTCCTCTTGTTTTTCCTTCCTCTTCTGTTTGTTGCATTCTACGTCACGTTTATCCCTGTCCTCAGGTTCATTGGCTTCATCTATCTGCATATTTGTTCATTAGTATACATACCACCCGCATTAGACATATAGACTCATATTCATATCTCACATCTCATCGTTTCCATATACCTGCTTGTCATATGCCATGCATCGTACTGTCTTGTGACTCACAAACCCACATGCGTCATGTCATCCACCACCCGTCTCATCCTCTCCATGCAATCGCATATAGCGCTCCCACAGTGAGAAGGATTGGGTGATGTGGAAGGAAGGGTGGGAGAAAAAACGAAACATGGCAGACGACACAGAAACCGAAAGTCTCCACGACGTCTGGCCCAATTCAATTGATTGATTGGTTTCTAACTCATCGGCTGTCTGTTTGGTCACACCGTGTTTTCTGTGGCCCCCGTTGCGAGGTCACAAGATGTATGGTATCATACCTACCAACCGGGTATATCTATCTTGGGGCTTGAATCTGAGCCTGAGCGGAGTGCCCGGGAGGCCCGAGGCCGCAGTCGGGCGCCCGCTGAGCCAACAGTTCTGTAGGACCGTTAGCGATGTCATATGGCCTTGGTTGATTTCAAACACCTCCAGCATGACCATCCCTGTTCCCTCCCCTGAGCCAACGTCGATTGACAGAGGGAATGCAACTCCAGGCCCGTCCACGACATCGACCACAGCCGATCAAGCGTCCGATCCACCATCCGAGAAACAGAACTCCAACCAACCAGCCACGCCCGTGCGCCAACATCAAACCATCCAGAATTGGGTATCAGAAAAAGAATGGTGACAATACAGAACATGGGAAACACCGTCGCTAGCATCAAATGTACAGCAGGGTCATTCTCGGAGGAACAACCAACACATCACGTCACCAAGGGAACATGGACCCCTATGTAGGGAAAACAAGAGAGGGTGAGCAAGAAGGACAAAGAATTCACCACGCGCCGTGGGAGTCAACCCCAGGGACAGGACAATCTTCCCCGCCCCCGGAGCAGCCAGGTGTCTCGATGCGTCGATTACCCTCGCCACTTCGGTCTGCCGCAGCGCAACTTCCGCTTCCTGCAACCGACGCCCATACGAGTGGCCCGCGTGGCAGTAGAGGCCGTCTATCGTGGCGGCGGGGAGCGCTCAACCCGTTTATCAGCTTAGGCAGCATTGGCTCCTTTCTCCCGAAGAATGAGGTCCTTGTCCATTTCCGATTGGCTCTTGTAGCCGCCCAGGCTCAAGGCCTTCTCATTACTTATAGACGAGGGAATCGACGGTATGTCCGGACGCAGACGTCGGAGACGGGCAGCACGCTCCTTTGACGCCTGCTGTTTCCGCTGATTCTTGGTCAGCTTCTCCTTCGATTCAGCCGGCGGCGGCGGTTTGGCAGGCAGCGGCGGCGGCGGGGGAACGGCATCAACCGGTGGCGGGGGCATCCGCGGTGGAGGCGGCGGGGGTGTGGGTGGCTGATGGTACTGAGCGAACCGGGGATTATTCTGGAATACATCGTATAGATGGGCTCTCTGCTGCGCGTACTCTTCGTAGTTGGCAGCGATGATGGAGTCGAGGATACTTGCGTGCGCATCCCCTGCCAGGGCGGCGGAAATCATGCGATCCTTCAAGAGCTGGTAAGCCTTGGAGAATGACCGGAAGATCAACGCGATTTCCCGAGTGCCGCCGGAAATATCATTGTCGGGGTTGTTCGGATCTTCAATGGAAAGGCGAGCGTTGTTGTTATCTTTGTAGACCTGGTAGACTCGCTTGTTGAAATACCCCGGCGGGTCCATGCGGATGCCGACGGCGTCATAATCGAAGCGGTTTCCATAGAACTCGAAGAAATCCATGAGAATGCCGCCCAGGTTGGGAGACATCCGGCCATGTGGTAAATGCTGCAAGAGACTCGTCACCAGGCAAGTGATCGAGAATCCACCCAACCCGCCCGTCGGCACCTCATTGAGACCTCGGAGCAGCAAGAACTGCTTGATCACGGACACAATGACAGGCATAGCCGGAAACTCATCCCGCCACTTGACGAAGGTCTCGTTGGCGATAAGCCCGCTGTCATTGTCGAACGACAGATCTACCCGCAGCCCGGTCAACCTGTCCACGAACTTCAAGATCGGAACCCGGGCAAAGGCGATCGCCTCCACGGACCCGGGGACCGCAATGTCCTGGGTCCGCAGATACGCGGCGAAGGCGTAGATCTGCCCCTTGCGCTCGCCAAATGCCCGGACGCCAGACCGCATGAAGCTCGTGGAGAGGAGGACCAGGTCGATATCCGCCGTCGGCAGGTAAAGACCCGAGGCAAACGATCCGAATGACCGGATCTGAACACCGTAGTACCTGCTCTGGAAGGACGACTGAAGCCGCGACACCAAGTCCGCTCGGACGATCTGTTCGTAATACAGTGGTTTGACCCAGTGGTAAAAGCTCAGAATCTCCGTGTGCAGCTTGGTGCCCATGTGCAAGGACGGTTCCATCCCGCTGAGCCAGGGGGCGCCTGTCCCAGATGGATGTGCTCGCCACTCATCGATGATCGACCCATCGGCATAGAACTTGCTCACGGGTTTCCCAGTTTTCTTGGGCGGCGCGCCCTTGATCTCATCATCGTGCGTTCTCTTCCGACTCCCGGGGGCAGTATCCCCAGACTGTTGAAGGCTTCGCGGGCCCGTGGGCGCGTCCTCTGGCGGCTGGGCCGCTTTTTCCTCCTCATCCACCAACCCGCTCAGCGAGATGAAGTCTTCGTTATCGGCCACGGCATCCGTTTTCGTCTGCTGTGACGCAGTCGCCGCAATCCGCGCCTTGCGGATCAACTTGACGACATCCACTTTCTTCGACTGGGTCTCATCGGGGGGCGGCAGCGCTGTGTACGGGTCGGGGTTGGACCACTTGGGCGCGGGCGGCGCAGGGACGGGGCCCCCTGCACCCGAGCTGCTTTCCACAGCGCGTCTTTTGCGCGGGTGGGATGCCTCGTTGTCGTCGTCCGACACGTCCATATCGGTTTCTTCGCTATCGCTGAGGTTCTCGATCGGAGCATATTTCCTGGTGGGCTGCTCGTCCCCCGCCGTCAACAGCTCCGGAGTCACCTCTCTTTTGGTTCTCAAGAGCGGACGCTCTGCTGTCCCTGGCCTCGGGTAGCGAAACGTGAACTCCCGTCGCGATTGCTGATTGTTGTTATATGGTCGTCGGTCATTCCCTCGATTCCCTCGAAACTCGAAGGCTGGAGGTGGCATGGTGGACAGGACGCCACGTCAATCGTCAATCTCACGAAAAAGAAAAAGAGAAAGGAAAGAAAGGTGAAGTAAATGGGGAACAGGAAGGGCGGAGAAATTGAATGAAGATATGAAGATGAGGGGAGTAACGGAGGAAGAAGATCTAGATGGCGCACTGTAGAAAACAACGATCGCGACTCGGTCGTGCGTCCTTTCCTTTTTTTTTTTTTTTCCCTTCTCTTTTTTTGTTGGAAAATGCGACAAATGGACCGAGGCGGTGACCGGTTGGATCGGGAAGGCGGTGAGAATCACTACTATAACAGCGTAGGGCATGTCTACAACCACCATCCAGTGATCATGGTTCTCTACAGAGACAATTGAATAAAATAATCGAACAATGACGGTCTATACACTATTGGGTGTGCACTATTGGCTCTATTCCGGAGGCTTCAGGGCACCGGGTTGTTTTTCTCGAACGGTCTGACCTTGACCCCATTCCCGTAACCCAGCCGCCAAATGCTGCATCAATGTCCGATCCAAGGCCATCTCCTCGAAACTGACTCTCCCGGTGGCCCATGCCACCCACTCGTCGGCCATGGCGCCGCTGTCAGCCTGCAGTAGGCCGATACTGACGTCCAGAACGCGGGGCCGTTCGTCGCAATGCCAGAACACCGTCGCCCCGCAGCGACGGCAGAATTCCCGGTAGATGCCGGGAGAGCTTTCATATCGCTGCATGGTACCTGTGCCAAGAGGGTGCGGTGACCCATCTACACTGCGGATGTTAGATCTGGGGACAAACGCCCACGACTGGATGGGAAATCCGCTGGCGAGGCGACACGTGCGGCAGGCGCAGCACCCTGCCAGGTACCGAGTGCTGCCGTCGCGGAGCCACCACTTCGCGTCGGTCGCATTCGCAGATGATCCGCAATGGTAGGGAACCAACAGGTCGGGCCATGGGGAAGATGCGTCAGTCGAGGAGGCATCGGGGGGTGTGATCTGCAGGTCGATGCCTGTGCAGAAACATTGGACTTGCAACACTCGTCCGTTCCGTGCAGACTGCTTCGGTCTCGATTGACCAGCCCGTTGCGAAGGGTTCAGAAAAGCGTGGAGCCAGCAAGAGTCCGCTGGGTAGGTCAACTCCCCGTGGCAGACTGCAGCCAGGCCACCGTCCCCGGTCTCGCCAGTGCCCCAATGTCGGATCGACTTGGTCGCGGGGGGGAGCTCCAGCAATCCCGCCGCAACGAAATATTGCCCCGTAGGTTTCACATACGCAAAAACATGGGCGCCGCAGGTTCTACAGAAATACCGACTCGTGCTTCCGGAATGTTGGTACTCGGAGAGTCCCTCTTGGCGGGTGGGGGGAGACCGTAGGAGATAGTATGAGGAGCAAAGGACCCCAGTGATTGCCCTGCAGGTGGTGCAATGACACAGGTTCAGATTGGAATGATCCAAAGACGGTCCCAGAGTAACCTCTTGCGCAGAATTCCCGCACAGGCAGGAGATGCGATAAGCTTCTTCCATGGTTTGCATGGCACAGTGTCACTCATTAACAACGAGGCTGCAGTCCGTCTGATTCGAGGATTCCCGATGCATTGGTACTCATCCAGCTGCAAGTAGTGTACACTATCTTTTTAGGAGTAATCGTATAGCCCAGGATCCTATGCAGTGGTTATCAGGAACGGTCAGTTTCAGACCCGTAGAAGAGATCGAAAATGAGATCTGTGTATCTCAATTTAGTCTTTCTTTTCCCATTTCTATTTTCCCAACTGGTTTCCTTTGACCAAGCAAGGTCTCCCCAATTTGATTCATTATTCCACAAAAGCATATGGTTGGTGGCAACCGACGAGGATGGAGTCAACGTGCAGAAATGTGCTCACAATTGAAGCCACTTGCTCATCACAAGTCCTGAGTCCAGTCAAAGCCAGTCGATCACACCCATCTAGATTATTAACAACTCGGGGAGACCGTGTTGGAACCAAGGTTGAACCATGGATGGATCTGGAGTGGAATGACAGTGACAGGATGGAGAATGGAGAAATGACGGGGCAGGAACGGGAACAAAGCCAGGCACCAACACTGGAACTATACTATATATATCAGGCTCTCCGTCCTCCGCTTCTTTTCGCTTTGACTTTTCTTACAACCTCCACACACCTGTTTTAAACACACCTCTACAAACGTCACTAAATTAAATATCCACATTTACCTCTTCAAACACCATCATAATCATGTGTAAGTCCCCTTGCTTCTTCATCCATCTATCAACCTACGCGAGTCCCTCCCTGTCCTGTGGTTGGTAGGGCGGGGTAACGATGGTAATGGCGGGGTTGCCGGACGTCTCATTTGGCGCTTCCCCCTCAACCAGCTAGCAAACAGTCAACCCCCCCTCGAGTGTTGTTCCCGAGGATTTCCCAGATATTGGACCGCGGCGTCGTCGCTGAGACTGTGTGCTGACTTTGTTGTCGTTAGCTGATCACGGTTGCACCTGTGGCGCTTCTTGCCAGTGCCCCGCCGGCGGCTGCAACTGCCCCGTAAGTGTCGAGATTTCTGGCAGATTCTCTTCTGTTTCTGTACTGACAAGGTCGGTGGGATTGCAGAAGAAATAAATAATGGGCAAGAAATGAAGAAAATGAGAGAAAGGAATGGAATGGGGGAAGATCGAACCATGGAAGTTTAGAGAGATATCACATACGACGGGTGAGGGAGGCTTAAGAGGTGATGGATTAGCTATTATGTCTCCTGATATTCTTGCAGGATCACCAGGAGACAAAACGGTAGTAGTTGTTCACCGGTCAATAGCTGCGGCAGTGAGTTGAGGTTGTGGGCTCGTTTAGAAATACAGATTTGATATCCTCTCCATGGTCTCGCGAGCAACAAGCAGTAAGGAGTGTTACAATACCACCGTCGCGTCTTTCCTACAGTCGTGGGTTCACAGTAGAATGGCGATAACCACAAAATCCCCAATAGGTTGCAAGGGATTACCACTCCACTACAAAACATATCATGACACTTTTGGCTCTTATAAGCAACCCTCTATTCAATGCGACACAGTGGATGAAATCGCCGGGCTGTTGGGAGAGTGTAGCAGTGCGCATTCCATCTCGTCCTCCCCTACTTCGACCATGCGTGTGACAGGCGCACCCTGCTCTCCCATCCATTTGGTCCTAAATCCTCCGGGTTGTTCCATCTCCGAGCCCAAGTGGACCGTCTGCTCGTCGTGTTCGTCCGAGGACTGAGCCTTTTTCGCGCCTTCGTGTTGTCCGAAGTTTCCCCCACCTGCGTTTTTTTCGCGCTTTTCCTCGAGGTGAGATTCCTTAACCGCTGGGTTCTTTTTCCTGCGGCTTGCGCGGGTGGGGTTATCCGATGTGCCATGACTGGCTGACGACCAGGTGGTCAACGGATCATTTGGATGTTGATGTCTCCACTGGACAGTGCATGTCACCACTGCGTGATTTTTCCTTTCTTTTTTTCTTTTCTTTTACTTTTCTTCCCATCCGTCAAAACTTGTTACTAATATGGATACCAACTAAATGGCAAGATTAGTGCAGAAGCTCCGACCTCATGGAGAACGATGGTGGGTCACTGGCCAATAATAAGGGAAAGACATAAATCCGAGAGATTGCGAGTGACAACTGACAAGAAGCTATGATACTTCAGAGACCCCTCTCACTCATAGCGAGACTTGGGTAGACGTCACAGACCGGACACACAAAATCCGACGACAGCGTAGAATATCCCTATCGAGTTAGAAGGTGGCATGCGCGTCTGCCAACCATGATATCAACATCATATCCCACATTATCATGACGTTTCAGGCACCTTCCCAGCTGATCGGCTTTAGATCGGTAGTGGAGTACATACTGCAACCGGCGAGCGACATCCCAGGCTAGCAAACTCTCTCTCTCCCACTTGCTGCCTTACTTTCCAATCATCCCCGCCGCAAACCATGTACTCGTTGCTCCTGTGCGCCCCTCCTCCAAACGTGGCATGATAGTCGAGAGCGTATCATCTTATCACGCAGGGCGTCGGAGTGGATCGCACCGTGCCAGACAGGATAGTTGTAGGAAGACTGAACGAATTAAAACAGAAAAAGAAAAAGAAAAAGAGAGAAGACGATGACAATCAAAGAATGAAACAGACCACACGGCAGATGCAGCCTGGGCAACCAGCCATCCACCGATGCATCCAGTGAGCCACGCTCTTTCGCGCCCCCCTCCCACGCTTACTCGTGGATGGAGAGGATCACAGCCTCCCTGGGAAACCCTCCCAGATGCAGCCGGGCCAGATCGTCATCAGTGCGTCTGAAAAAGTGAGCAGATTGGCTAAGATGATAGTGGAAGAGGTCAGATGGAGCATGACGCAGAGAGAGGTGGGGGTGGAAGGTGGAGGGAGGGAGGGAAGATGCCAGATGGTGCCTGATTTGGCTGGTTGATTTTCTCCCTGTATATTTATTTTATTTATTTTGTATATCTTGGAATATTTATATAAACCTTCCCACCCGGTCCCAACCTCGTCTGTCTTCACTCAGTCTTGAAACCAATCTTCCACTGCCTTCTTATACCTCCAGTCTATATATCAATATCCGAGAAATCTCTCAACCACCATCCACCATGTCTCCCTGCTCCTGCAACTGCTGCTCCGGCGAATGCAACTCCTGCTCGTGCAACTCCTGCACGGTTAGTATAGTCTTGTCTGCCCTGTCAAGATCCTGTTCGCATTGACTGACTCCCTACAGCACTAAATCAATAATACCATTCCGTTATGACTGTCTGATACCCGGGCGACGAGTATTGAGTATGGACGGAAGAGGGTGGGGTCGGAGCTGACCGGCGCATTTGTTTGGTGGTGGTTGTTCTGTTACTGTGTCTAGTTGTCCCGGTTGATCGAGACTGATGCTTGAATATAACTGCCTTTCGTGTTGAGCTATTGAATCCGGTGATGTGATTTACCCGAGTGAGGTCTATATGGAAGTGTAGAGTTATGGTGATGGATGATACAAGTCAAGATTCCAAAAGGTAGATAGCGACACTAGATATAAAGGCCGCCAAAGCCATCTTACAATTCGTCCTTGTTCCGCGGCGGCGCGGTCCCCTCTTGCCCGTCCGCGCACACGGCGGGCGTCGTCACCTTCATAGAGTACACACACTTCTCGTCCTCGTTGATCTTCAGGATCTCGTTCTCCTCGCCGCATTCCAACACCACCGTCGTGGATCGACTGGGTCCCTGCCAACAGGCCTGCCCGTTGGCATACTCCAGGGTCATCTTCTCCACCGGAACGATCTCACCAGCGTCGTTGAGCTCGTCCTTGGTCACTGACCCGATGCGCTCAAACCTGCCCATCCGAACGGAGGAACCGCCCTTCTTGGAGTTCTGCTTGGTTTGGTCCAGGAAACAGTGCTCGTACGTGTACTCGCCCGAGTCTCTCGTGGTGCACACGCCCTTCAGGGGCCGCAGGACTGAGCCCGGTCCGTAGTCGGTTTCTAAATCCGACTGGTGGTCCTGCAACTGGTTCTTCAGCTCCCCGAGCCGTTTCTCTTCCGCCTTGACGGCGTCGCGGGCTTCGGTTACGACCTTGGACTCGGAATCCGGGCTGCGGTCGGTCTTGGGCAGGATGCCGTTGCTTTCCAGGAAGGCTCTCAGCCGGAGCGCCTTGTCCTCAATGAAGGCCACAAGGGAGGGCGGGAGGTAGGCCGCCAGCTTGTAGACTGCGATCCAATTAGCGTCCATCACGGCGTCAGTCGTCCGTTTCACATACCAGTGTCCACTTCGCATGCGTCTCCATCCTCATTCTCCCAGTGCTCCCAGTTAATGCCGGACTGGTCGTCATCCGGCTTGCTGATCTCGTCCAGGTCACGATCTCGGGCACTGTTTCCGAGGTCGTCGGACGTTCCCCGGGCCGCATAATCCTCCCAGCTGCGCACCGCACGCTTGACGCCCTCGTCGTTGAAATTGGGGTTGTACTCGACCTTGAACTTGGACAGGATCTCTTCCAGCTCCTTGACGCGGGTCCGGGCCTCATCGCGCTCCTTGCGAGTCTCCGTGAGAGCGTTCCGCAGTTCCTCGACCCGGGTCTTGGCCAGCCCAGCCAAGACATTGACCTTGCCGCCCTTTTTCCCTTTCACGACCTTGCTCGCCTCCTGCTTCTCAATATCCGCCAGGTCAGCCTCCATATCCTTGACCTTGACCTCCTGACCCTGGATCTCCGCCTCGAGGGCCTTGATCGCATCCGTGATCTCCGTCTCTTTCCGCGCCGCCTCCACAAGCAGCGCCTTCTTCTTCTTCAACGCCGCTGTCATGGACTTCTGAGCCTTTTCTTCCTTTTTGCGCCACGCCTTGCCGATCTCCTTGCACCGATCCTCGCATTTCGTTCCTCCGACCCGCGCCCACTCGTCACTCCCGTCGCAGCACAGCTCGTAGTCACAGATCCCGTCATTGACCCGCTGGAAGGGCACATAAGATGGCCGATGGCCCTTGTTCTTGCAGTAGAATCCCGGCAGAGCGGCGGACAGCTCCATGTCGCTGTACCCCGGGCGATCCGCAGGCGTCAGAGCGGAGTGACGGGACAGGTGAGCACACGCCGACGTCCCGGGCTCATCGCTGCCATCGGGGCAGTCACAGTAGTCATCGTTCACTGCCGAGAAGGGAATCTCGATCGCCGGATGGGAGATGCAGCTGAAGGTGGAGACGTCCTTGTAGAACTTGGCGACTGGTTTCGCATACGTTAGCATCGTACTGACCCGAGGATTGTCCAACCACTGAAGGGTTTCCCACTTCACCCCGATTCCCTCAACAATAAACCACAGAAAGGAATCAGACTTACACTCTGGACCGACTCCCCGGGGCCGCGCCGAGCCATCACTGGCACCCGCCACCAGCGTCGAGTACGCGACCAGGCTCGCGAAGACAAGCGATCCCTGAGCCAATATCATCATGACCACATCGGGCTTGTGAGCCAATGCCGTGGTAGTATTCGACGACGCAACCAAGCGGGGAATTGAAGAGGGGACGAGAGCGTTGGGGATTGGACAATGTGGAGAGAGTGGTGAAGATGGATGACTTGGCCAGCTGTTGACTTGCTGTCTCCATCGAGTCTAGTTGAATCGGACGTATGTATGGTATCGACGGCGTAACACCTGGTAATGCGGTAAGTTACCGCAGGGAATCTGGGGTTCAAGCTCCACCTTAGTCATCCTCGTCTTCTTCATCTTTCTTATCGGGTGGCGGCGCATTTGCAATTGACCATCCTTTTCAGCAGATATCGCAATACCTTGCAACGATGGGTAATGACGGTGGAAGGTGAGTTCAAGCGATATGCCGTGTTGCTTATTGCTATCTAATCTAGATTACTGACTTGCCCTCATCTAGTATCCCCACGCGCCGCGAGCTCGTCCGCGAAGCCGCCAAAAATCCCAGCACGGCGCAACTGAAAGAAGCCCAGCGCGAGCAACAGGAACACGCCTGGACGACATGCCCGCTCTCCCACAAGCAACTGATGCGACCGATCGTCTCCGACAGCGTCGGCAACCTCTACAACAAAGACGCCATCTTGAAATTCCTTCTCCCCGGCGAAGAGCCCGAGGGCATCAGCTCCCGCGCCGACTGCGAAGAGTTCCTGGGCGGACGGGTCAAGGGGCTGCGCGACGTGGTGGAGCTGAAGTTTGAGATCGACACCGAGCGCGAGCAGCACCCGAGCCACAAGCTCGATAGACGCGAGGGCTGGATCTGTCCTGTGACGGCTAAGCAGCTCGGTCCTAGCGTCAAGTCCGTCTACCTGGTTCCTTGCGGCCATGTGTTTTCCGAAGAGGCGATTCGCCAGTTGAAGGAGGATAAGTGTTTACAGGTATGTCACTCACCCATGGTCCCGGATTGGTGATACACGGAGGGACACGGAGACTGATGGAGCGCAGTGCAACGAACCTTACACGGAAGACAACGTCATCCCGATCCTGCCCGCTAAGGAGAGCGACAAGCAGTCGCTCATTGCGCGCGCCCAACGACTCGCCGAACAGGGGCTGACGCATTCCCTGAAAAAGGCGCCTGGGGCCAAGAAGCGCAAGAAGCAGGCCAACGGGGAGACCGCCGCCGAGAAAGCAACCGGGTCTGGCTCCGACTCTCAACTCCAACAATCCACCACTACCGGTCGAAGCGATAAGGATAAAAGTGCATCCAATGGAATCAAGAACGCGGCAACCGCCACCCTGACAGCCCGCATCCTGGAAGAGGAGAACGAGAAGAAGAAGCGTCGGAAGATGATGGGCGGCAATGGTAACTTGGACAGTCTTTTCACCAAGACGAATGGTCGGCAGTCGTCGAATGCAGACTTTATGACGAGGGGCTTTTCTCTTCCTGCGAATACCCGGAAGTAATGAATGGGGTTGCTGCATTGATTACAGGGCGTTTTTGTTATGGGTATCTTCTTTTTTGTCTTTTTATTTATTTATTTATTTTGCATTTAGGGAGTTAGACTACAGTACAAATGTATATGAAGCAATCATCAATAAGACCCACGCCATTGTTGAATAGTTAGTTGTTTTCGGATTTCTATAATACAGAAAAGATCTCTCAGAATAAATATAACATGCTACAAGAACGATAAGACAAGGTGTAGGACACCGCGGGCCCAGCCACTCTACTCGATCAGACCTCGGGCGCGCAGCTCGTTCTCAATGATCTTCTTCCGACCCAGCTCTTCGTCCTTGTCCGAGGGCTTCTGCCTCTTTGTGAAGATCTTGACGTTCGGCAGGTCAAGGAGGCTCTCGTTATCAGCCAGGTGATCCGCCAGCTTCTTGGGCTTGGGCTGGACCACGGTTTGGATGTGGTTCACGGCATCCTGCACCGTCGAGATGGATTGGATGACTGGGTCCGGGAAGTAGTGGCCGCTGAGCTGGGACAGCCGTTTCAGGAACTGTGCGTGGAAAGTATGTTAGCCAAACGTCTCTCCTCCACTGTAGCTGGCAGCACTTACGGCAAACTTAAGGGCCGGATCGTTCAACGGCAGGGACAGAAAACCGGTGTCCCTCACATCCTGGTATCCAAAGAACGGCAACCGGGTCCCATCAACCTCCGCCGTCTCCTCGTATTCAACCGCCTCGGCATCTTCCTCTGCGGCTTCCGTCGCGTCCACCGAAGCAGCAGCCTGGGGCTGGCCGCCGATCTGCTCGAAGATGTAGACGAGGGCGTTCTGCGCTTCTTTATTCGGATAGACCAGGGCGTCGCCCCACTGGCCATTCTCGGTGGGTTGGACCTTGCACTTCCAGAGTAGCTTGAAAACGGGCTTTTCGTGCTCCACGACATCGCAGACGCTCGTCAAGGGCTTGCCAAGCGACTGCATGAGGCACAGCTCCACCGCCGCCTGATGGGCAGCCAGAGACAATTGGCCCTTCTTGGTGAGTTTCTTGCTCAGCGCGAACCTATGTATCACAATAGATTAGCAGAGGCTCGTTCATCATCTCCCAATTCGAGCATAAACAACAGGGGGAAAACGCAGGCAGAAGTGACAAAGTAATGATTCCCCAGGGGAAAAAAAGAACATACGATTGATAAGTATCCGCCTCAGAAGGACCATAATCCGACCACCGTCCCAGATGGCCAACACGCGTAAGCCCCTCCCACGTAGTCGCAGGCTCGTACGTCTCATCAGCAGCGACCTCCTCGGCGCCAGCATGCTCATTCTCAGCCTGAGCAGCCACCTCCGCGGCCTGCTGCTCCTCCTCCTCCGGCTGGGGCTGGTTCTTCCGGAACTTGCGCTCGAACACGCCCTCCCCTCCATACGGGTCCTTCAAGCCGGGCGGGTTGTCCGTGCCCCAGATCTTGCGGCGCACGCGTTCGGTGACCGGGGTAGTGTTGGACGAAGCGTTGCGTAGGAATTGCCGGGCGATCAGTGGCCGCGGGCGCGCCTCGTGTTGGCAGACCGTGCAGACGTAGAGAGACCGGGGTCCCTGGAGGGCCGAGGCCTCCAGCTTCAGTAACCGCAATGAGGGACGCATGGTTGCTGCGGTGGAAGGCGAGGGATAATCGGCAAATGGTCAGATCGGACGGGGAGAAACTTTGACTTTTTGGGCCGTCGGCGGATAATTCACGTGACTTTTCTATGTATGGATTAGTCATCAATATACATGAACAGTGACTAGATCAGTAGTTACAGAGAAAGCCACTGAAGCATCGCGATGATTTTTACAGAAATTGTCTTTTGACAGACCTGGAATTATACATAGATGTACAGCCGTCTGGTTTACACACAGTCCCTGTTGCTGCTGTCGCCGGAACGAGTCGATGTAGATCTATAGCCACCTGTCGCACACCTAGCACTACAAGTATCCAAGTTCAAATAGAAACCTGAGAAATAGGGTGTGCATGGCGAGAGCCGCTCGATCAATGTTATGGAGATCAATTGAGTTCAATGTAATGCTGGTATCGTCACAATGCTTCCAATCCCCCAATTCATATGTACAAAGTTCATCTCACCCGTCATATCCCGTCTATTCCCGCACAAACATGCCGGCCATGCCCATGCCCGTCCCGATACACATGCTGACCACACCGACTTCCTGGCCGGTGCGCTGCATCTCCGGCAGAAGGGTGGCCAGCTGTCTGGCACCGGTGGCACCCAGGGGGTGACCGATGGCGATCGCGCCGCCCTTGGGGTTCACCTTGGCCTCGTCGATCCCGAGCTTGCGGGTGCAGTAGAGCGCCTGGGAGGCGAAGGCCTCGTTGATCTCCCAGATGTTCACGTCGCCGACACTCACGTCCAGCATCTGGAGGAGCTTAGGGATGGCAACGGCGGGACCGACGCCCATCTCGTCAGGGGCGCAACCGGCCACGGCGGTGCCGACCCAGCGGCCCTGGATGGACGAGGACAGACCCAGTTCGGTGGCGGTGGAGCGGCGCATGAGCAAGGTGGCGGCGGCGCCGTCGCTCACCTGCGAGCTGTTTCCAGCCGTGCTGGTGCCATCCAACGCAAAGGCGGGTTTGAGCGCGGCCATCTTCTCGACGGAGATGTTGGGACGGATGCCGTCGTCCCGGGTCACCGTGATCTCCTGGGGCGGCGCGTCGGGGTTCTCCGGGTCGACGGACCGCGTCTTCACGGGGACGATCTCGGCGTCAAAGCGGCCCTCGGCCTGCGCCGCGGAGGCCTTCTTGTGCGACTCGGCGGCGAAGGCGTCCTGGTCGGCGCGCGAGATGCCGTAGCGAGCGGCCACATTCTCGGAGGTGATCCCCATCGGCAAGATGCAATCGCGCGAGTCCTTCAAAAGGGACTCCTTCAGTTCGGGCCAGAGCACCGTCGGGATGGCGCGCGACCCGTAGTTGCGGGTCATCGACTCCATGCCCCCTCCCACGCCGACATTGATGGCGCCGGATCGGATCCCATTCGCGATGGTGGTAATGGCGGCCAGACCGGAGGAACACTGGCGGTTGATGGTGTGGAAGGGGACGGTGTGGGGGAAGCCCGCGTGGATCTGCGCCATGCGGCCCGCCTTCGCACCGCCGAGCTCCTGGAGGACGGACCCGATGGCGACATCATCGATCAGGGCGGGATCTAACTGTGGATTGGCCTCGAGGGTGGCCTTGAGCACGTGGGCGAGAAGCTCCTCCGGGTACGCATCCTTGAACCCGCCCTTCTTCGCGCGCGTCACCGGGGTCCGGAGGGAGGAGAGAATGACGATATCGGACGGCGATTTCTGGAGGACTTGGCGGAGTCCCCGCGGGACTGGAGAGGCCATTTTATGTAGGAGTTATAGAGCGGGAGATCTGTAGATAAATCGATAGAGATGTGTAGAGTGGTTCGGCAGAGTGATTTCGATCTGCAACCGATAAGGATAGACGGATAGAAAGGGTCACAGAATATTACCCCGCACGAGAGACGCTGGCAGACAGTCGCACACTCATCTGACAGAGAAACCAGAAGAGAGGAGAGAGGAAGAAGAATAAATAAAAAGAAGGATCTGGGGGGAAACTCGGTTGGCCATTGAAGATGGTCCGGCAACGAAGATCGGCTAAGAGCTCATCCGCCGGGGGGAAGGGTTGCGCATCGTAACCACGGTGGGGACCGGATCGGTCAATCGCACTAAGTATGCGGGGGAAGAGGCTGGATCATTTGCTTCCGCATTTACCCCTGCCACTGTCAAGGATTGTATCGAATCTGGAGGAGGTCGAGGCACGACGATAGGGCCGACAATGGCGATTCTACAGTTCGGTCCTGGGAGAGATGGAGTGGCTTATGTCAGCGTCGGACGGCTTATCGGATAAGATCGATCATATCTGGCGGTCTGACTGTCCATACGCGGCATATCGAAAGAGGTTTACCGAAGATAACCAGGAGAAGGGAAACACATGGAATGGAGGAGAGAAGACAAGAAATATGAATATCAATGCCCAAGAGACTGACGCCCGCGCCCTGTTCATGATCTGTTCGAGTGAAGCCTGGTATCTTTACAAAGAAGAAAATCGAGTAAAAATGCAACAGTAAAAAAAGAAAAAGAAAAAGAAAAAGAAAAAGAAAAAGAAAAAGAAAAAGAAAAAGAAAAAGAAAAAGAAAAAGAAAAAGAAAAGTGCAGTCATCCATCCCGGATAATATGGCTATAATGACCGGGAACCTTGCGACGGCATTTGTCACAGTCACTGCGATAGCCCATCGAAAATCCCACTTTTTTCTTGCCGGTGGCAACCGTTGTCCCAGACGGTGGAGCCTTGTTTGCATCCGGCGACTCGACAAGGAACCCGCCTGGGGGTTCGTCTGGGGCGACCGGCCACTTCCTGGGCCGATCGCACGGGGAGAGCGGATGGAAGGCCATCTCAGTGTCGCTTGGGGAGCTCCTCGAGCTGGTGAGATCCTCCGCGCCGTCGCTGACCGGACTGGGCAGACGTGGCACCCACCACCCGCCCGAACCGGGGCCGTGGTTGTAGTCAAGGGTGGATGCGGGCATCGCGTCTCCGGCGCCGGATCCCAAGGGTTGGAGGTCGCTGATGGTGAGCGACTGGTTGATGCGACTGGACGGGAGCGGTGACGGCTGGACTGGGATCGGTGTCAGGTCCCGGTCCTGATCCGGGTCCAGATAGTGACCGGCGTCTCTCCCACCGTCGATGTCCATCTCGGTACTTGCCGACCGGGCTCGTGGGAGTAGATTCTGGCGCGCGTGCCAGCTATCTACCCCGGTTGGAGGTCGGCTCTTCCGGTCATCCTCCTCGTCGGACGATTCCACCGGGGTCAAATTCGATAACCCGACTCGCGACGTGATCCGGGTGGTTGGAGCGACGGGAGGGTTGTAGACGAAGGGGGAGGTAGAAGTACGGAGCGCCAACGGACGGAGTCTCTGTAAAAAGAATAATAATAAAAGGAGGGTTAACTCATCGGACTTTTGACGGGAGAAAGGCAGTACATCATCCACTCACCTTCGTTTCGGGGTATTTCTCCTCACACGCGTTCCCCCACTCTTCCGTCTCTCGTGGACGTTTCCCCAGAAACCCGAACATGGCGGGAACCACTGGCCAGAAATAATATGGGGGGATCGGACCTCGTGGGCTCGACTCCAGATTCGTGCCCAGGAGGGAGTCGGTCGATTTTCTGTCGGGGAAACGCAAGGAGAAGAGCGATAGATGGGAGGCGCCAGTCTGGTCCACCACAACGAACATTCAAGAGAAGGGAGACATGGCTGGACTCGCCTGAACACGAGGAGGGATGGATACAACAATGCTGAGTGATTCTATCAAGAGTAGATGTCAATACCCCGGAAGATTGCTTCGAAGATCAACGAGGAGGACCGGGGGAAGTTCTTGGCTTAGGTAAGAATGAGCTGACTGAACCATCACTAGTCAGGAACACTTCCCTCTCCTTCTACTTCTACTTCTCCTCACTTTCACTTCTCCGACTTTCTACATTGATTGATCCATCATGGAATTCCCCGGTCAGTCGACGGTGGATCTTACTTCCTTGCGTCCCATGGATGGAGCCTACGGTCCCATCTCTCCAGTTTGACAGGCTGAGGGTGTCAAGCAAGGACCGCTGCAAGACGTCAATGGATGAGATCAGCCCAGTCAGCCTACGACAGCCACCAACTCTCGTTTCTCTCTCGTTCCCTCTCTGTGGACAATCTGAGCCTATCGCCAGCTCTCATAGTCAGCGTCGGAGGAACTCAGTTCATATCCAGGAGAATTGGGTGGTAGACAGAGGAGGGAACCGGTCGTATCATCGCCCTTTATCCTCCTCACTCTGGAGCAACATCCAACGAGAACCTCGGCGATGGAGTCGTGGATCCCCACTGAAGAGAATGTCGAGCCAATCGAATCCACGGTCAAGCTGTGAATCATCCCAACTTTGGTCTCCACCACAAAATTAAAAAAAATCTTTATTTCAGTGGATTTTATTTTTTATTTTTTTATTTGATGACTCCTCCCGAGCGATCACGGTTTCTCTGATTGTCATCATCCTGGTTCTTTTCTGGTTCCTCCAGCTTGTTTGTTTCCCCCGGTCAGACCGTCAATTGCTCGTTTCTCCCCTTGCGTGTGAGAAATTCTATAAGAAATCCTTCCCTTCCCATCCTCGTCCATCGCATCCATTTCTGATTACCCCTCCATCCGTTCTCCATCCCGGAACCCCTCCGTCACATCATGCCTCTCATCAACACCACCGAAGTCGTGGAGGACAGCCGCGGTAAGCTTCTTCCTTCTCGTCAATTGGCATAGACAGAGAGAAAGGATATATATATTGATCTCTCAACGCTAGTCTTTGGTTATGACCCGTTGTTGCCGCCTCACTTCCTGCAGTCCGAAATTCCGGCGGTGAGTCATACCCTCTTCCCCAGCGCCTCCTTCCCTCCAGACAGAGTCGCGATCTTGTATCGGTGTGTGTAGAGTGAAGACTGATCGTTCGTGCATAGACCCCCCAGGTCCTCGAGGCCGTCAAGGCCGGTCGCAAGCAGGCCGTGGAGATCATCGAACAGCGGGATGACCGTCTCCTGGTCGTCGTCGGCCCCTGCTCCATCCACGACCCGGCTACTGCCCTCGAGTACGCCGCCCGTCTGAAGGAGCTCTCCCAGAAGCTGTCGAAGGATCTCTGCATTATCATGCGGGCCTACCTGGAGAAGCCCCGCACCACCGTCGGCTGGAAGGGCTTGATCAACGACCCCGACATCGACGAGTCCTACAACATCAACAAGGGCCTGCGCGTCTCGCGTCAGCTCTACGCCGACCTCACCAGCATGGGCATGCCCATCGCCAGCGAGATGCTCGACACCATCTCCCCGCAGTACATGGCCGATCTCATCTCCCTCGGCGCCATCGGCGCCCGCACCACCGAGTCGCAGCTGCACCGGGAGCTGGCCTCGGGCCTGAGCTTCCCCATCGGCTACAAGAACGGGACGGATGGCAACGTCACCGTCGCCATCGACGCCATCGGCGCCGCCGCCCACCCGCATCGCTTCCTCGGCGTGACCAAGCAGGGCCTGGCCGCCATCACCAAGACCTCGGGCAACGAGCACGGCTTCGTCATCCTGCGCGGTGGCAGCAAGGGCACCAACTTTGACCGCGACAGCATCCGCGCCGCCCGCGAGTCCCTGCGCGCCAAGAAGCAGCGTGAGATCCTCATGATCGACTGCTCGCACGGCAACTCCAACAAGAACCACCGCAACCAGCCCCTGGTCGCCAAGGAGCTGAGCGACCAGCTCCGCGAGGGCCAGGACGCCATCGTCGGCGTCATGATCGAGTCCAACATCCACGAAGGCAACCAGAAGGTCCCCGCCGAGGGTCCCTCGGGCCTGAAGAAGGGCGTCAGCATCACCGATGCCTGCATCGACTGGGAGACGACGGTCAGCGTCCTGGAAGATCTGGCCGATGGTGTCCGCGGGCGGAGAGCCGCCAAGGCGTCTGCTTAAAGAAATAAACGAACGAAAAAAATAGAAAGGAAAAAAAGAACGGGGGTTAAAATCAAAGGACATGAAATGAAATGAAATGAAATGACAATGAAAAAAGAACGAAAATTGTTTCCGTAGACTTCGTGTAGATAATAGATACGATACCCCTGTCGCTGTGCGCTTTGTTTGGTCATCGGGGTCGAGCTCCCATGAGATTTATTTTGTTCTTTCTTCTTCCTCTTCTTCCTCTTCTTCTGCTACTCTTTGACCCATGACACCCGTCGTAGACCCGAGGAAATCTCCGCGTCTGACGGCAGTAATCGAGGGGAAGAGTGACTCTGCGTATATAGATAGATCCACACCGATGCTCTATTTGCGACAACAAGAAGTAGTATATGTACACAGTATAGCACAGACCCAGTATTACATAGGCTTTTCAATCAAGAAAAATCACACACCGAACAAGACGCCGCAACCCCTCCCAACCACCCGCATGGACTAACAGGAAGGGGGGTAGAAATCAATCCAAATGCCATGCACAACAAACAAAGTCAACGTCGTCACTGCGGGAGAGAAGAAGAAGAAGAAGAAGCTCGATGATCCTGCTTCCTTTTTTTCTGTTTTTCTATTTCCCTCGTTTTTTTCCTTTCTTTATTTCGGCCCTTCGCTTACCGCCCCGTCAGCCAGCTCTTCCAGCTTCGTGCCGTTTGCTTCGTGGCGTCCTCTGCGTTTTGTGCGAGCGCGTCCAGCTGTCCCGAGGGGGTTGCACCGGTAGGTCCGCTCGGGGTCGCCTGGGCTGCGTCTTGCGCGGCCTTCGCGTCGAGGGCCTTCAGAACTTCCGGCTTGCTGCCCTCGGCGGGGGTGGAGGTGGGCGCGACTTCGTCCGTCTTCAACCCGCCAAACAGATATTCCTTCAGCTTGTTCAGCGGGCGCTCCTTCTTGGCCTCCTCCTTCTTCTGCTTCATGATCTCGCCGATCTGCTCATTCCGCAACAGTTCCAGTTGCTCCGGGGTCGCTGCCCCATTGGCATGGGCCGTCTTCGCGTCTTGGAGCGTCTGGAGCTCCCGCTCGATCCACAGTGTGCGCTGGCGCCGGTTATAGAGCGTGAGTGATACCATCGAGTAGACCGTCAGGGCGCCGCAGATACCTAGAGTGACGAACTGTCAGCCCAACGCGGCTCTCTCGGCATTCCCCGCGAGGTTCCGCTGGAACACATAAATGTATTTACATGCGTGTATATAATTAAAAAACATACCCGAGGCAGCAATCAAAGTGTACACCATGGTCTTATGCGCTTTGTTGGCAAACCTCCGCCCGACCTCGATCATCTGATCCACGCCCGAGGTCGATCGTGCCATGCGAGCTGCCCGGGCCTGCGCCCGCAGCCGCTCGACCTTCTGCTTGGGGGTCTCGGGTTTCCCGTCAGGTCCGGTCTGCTGTGACTGCGCGTTGGAATTGGAGCCCTGGTTGGCCATGAAGCCCGGGAGTTTGTAGGGGGCGGCTCCGGGCCGGGAGTTGGCGTAGGGGCCTGTGGCCGTGAACCTCGTCGCGTCTGCGGCGGAGCGGGACATGATGGGCGTGGGTGAGGGAGTGGTGTTGTGCGTATATCCTTTTTCAATCGTCAACGTTGGGACGGGAAACCGAGGACGTGGTTTGTCCGTGAGATATGTCGTATGATGTCCTTTCTGCGTTCGTCTTTTTCGTTCGGATCCCGGGCAGAGAAGGGGGGACTGCTTTCACCACAGCAATCTCATCGATGGGGATGGGAATTCGGCAGAGAGACACGAGGTCTACGTGACCGGCGGCCGAGAGTCGGTGGGTTATGGGGATAAATAATAAATATGACGAGGGATGAGGTGGAGAGCAGAGAGAGTGAACCGGGAAATTTTCAAGAGGAAAGTCGGGAATTGGAGCTAAGCCAAGACAAGGCACCCAGGCCAACACCAACAGCCCGCTCGTTATTAGTCAGTCGGAAGTATATCATCATTCAACCTCATTCAACCTCACTTCACTTCTTCACTTCAACTTCATCCTTCTTTTACTCATCTCTCCTCTAGCACGAATGGACTCGCAACCATACAATGCAGCGGACTTGACGTCTGTCCTGCGCACTCTCTCCGCTCTATCTTCGAATCCTCCACCACCAGAGAAGGACTCTCCGGCGACAGCGCACCACACCCATGGAGAGGACGATGAGCTCGAGGAGGAGGATCCATACGAGCCAACAGACTCTCTTCCACTATCTACCCCAATCCCAGCCCCAGCCCAGCAGACACAACAAAGGGAACAACACCAGCAACCTTCACCCCATGGTCCCCCAGCGCACGCAGCACCCCAACCCCAACCAGCACTCAAAACAGTAGACATCTCCTCAATAACAACCTGGCCCGCCGCCCTCCGCCACGTAATGCGAACAGTAGCCCAAAACGAAACCACCCAGCAGCGCATCCGCTTTCTCATCCAACGTCAGCACGACCACGAGAAGCAGTGGTGGCGGGGGAGAGTCGCATTAGTCGAGAAGCAGAGGGCGCGAGCCGACAAGAAAAAAGAGCTGGATCAAGTTTTGTGCGTCTTTCATTCTTCTTTTTCTTTTTTCAACGTCCAGTTCTATCCATTCCTTGTAGTCCCTATCTGATTGACTGACCCCATCGACGATGCTAGACGCGCTGTCGGTGCCCCCGTGGACTCGAAGCAGGTGTCTGTATGTTTCTTTCTTTATCTCCTTTCTGCTCTATAGGAACCAACCGTAAACCGAAATGAACTGATGTACAATAGACAGCCGAAGAAGACCGCGCAGAACTAACCAACTACGACCGCAAAGTCTACCGGGCGTCGACGCAGATGGCCGATGCGATGGCGGGCGAGCTGCGCGCGCTGCAGATTCCCTTCTTCTACCGCAATGGACGGCCCGCTGGGCATGATCCGGCGGGGTCCCATCGTACCAAGGACGCGTCGGCGGCTCTCTCCGGTGAGGAACTGGCTGGTCTCCAGCGGAGAATGCTGGAGCTATTACAGGATCTGTGTAAGGAGTGACGCGTCAGGAGATCAAGTCCGAAAGGGGAACGATCAATTATGCTAAGCACGACATTTATCCACAACGATGACGGACGAGGTACATCATAGCCTCGCCATGCTGCCCGCCCGTGGAGGAGCCAAGCGCGCTCTCGGTGACAGTGATGACAGTGGCATCAGCCAGACTCCGAGACTCGCATTAGCTATTATCATTATGTACACCGAAAATCTATCCCTAGCCGCTAGCTAGCTTGAACCGTCTATTCCATTCGCCTAAGGGAAGAAAGCATGCGTGCGCTCCCAACAAATTTGCAACCCACCCGTATATGCAATACCAACCCATCCCGAGAAAATACGATGCACTGGTTTCAACAGGGTTCACCAGAAGACAGCGGGGAAAAGGAAAGGAAAAAAGAAAAAAAGAGGCCGAGACCCCGTGGGCGGGGGGGAATCTTAGCTCATCCGTGATAAAAGAGCACTGGAAAAGGGAAAGAAAGGATCATGAAGAAAGGGAATCAAAGATCAAACGCGGAACGCCTCGAATGCAAAGCAATGAACACCATTTCCACAGATGACTCATGCGCTAGAAGGATACAACGACCCGGCAACGCTGGTGTCCGAGCCGGTCAGATGCCAAACAAGGGAGAAAAACGTAAATAAGAAAAAAGGAGAGAAAGCCGCTACGGTTGTTCCGACACGGCGATCGCCACGGCCACGGCCGCGCCCAGGATGGCACTTTCGGGAGCCGGGTCGAGGTGGATCAACGATGATGAGTCGGGATCAAGGGAGTCACGAGACGCGGCCGTCTGGCAGGTGAGCTGGTCAAGATAGGCCTGGCAGTGGTCCCGGAATCCCGGATATTTGTTGATGACGCTGCCGTCGCAGGCGATTGACAGGCTCCGCGGATCGCCCTCGCGTTCGATGACGGTGATCTGCTCTGGCGCCTTCCCCGCGGCGGCCCCGGCGGGGGATTCAGATTCGGCCTCATTGTGCAGGCACCACATACTGTGGATGGCGGTAGCCAGGTACCCGGCGGCGCGTCGCGAGACGGTCTGGCAGACGCGGCGCAGGAAGCGCATGTCCTCGGGGCGCGGGGGGAGGGCCGCGGGGTGCTCCTTCTGGAGCAGAGCCGCGGAGATGGAGAGCTGGGGGGAGGGATCGGCCTCGATAGCGGCGAGGAGGCTGGTGTCGAAGGAATAGGCGTCGCGCATGGAGTGGGGCAGTTCGCCGCGGAAGAGGTGGGCGGTCTCGACAGCCTCAACGATGACCAGGCGCACGATCTCGCCGAGGTAGCGGCCGGTGATCATGTATTCGAGCGGCTGGTAGTCGGGACGGAGGTGGGTCCGATTCAGGATCTCGTCCCAGCGGGTCAGGGGCAGGACGGCGCCACCAAACATACTCATCTCGGTGTTGACGATGACGTGCGGGGCGCCCTCGAACCAGGCGGGGGCCCGGTCGCCGAATTTGGCGCGGCCGATGCGGTCGACGGGGTAGTGGATGGCCATGTTGGTGCCGGTGCCGAGGATGAGGGACATCCGGGTGGTGGGGTCGACGTAGGCGCGGGAGAGGAGGGTGGCGGAGCCGTCGTTGACGATGGCGTCGACGGCGACGGAGAGGTTGCGGCGGCGGCAAGCCTCGGTGATGAGAAGGCCGAGTTCCTGACCGACGGTGCCAGTGGAGCACATGAAACCCTTGCCCATGTGGATGAGCCGGCCGGCATTGTGGGCGGTCTGCTCGAGGGGGAAGGACCAGGAGAGGCCGACGGAGAGCGGGACGGGACCACGGCCGTCGTCGGCGTCGACCTCGGCCAGCATGGCGTCGATGTGGCGGGCCATCCAGTCGAAGAAGCGGGTGCCGTCGAGCAGCTTGACCTCCTCGTCGATGGGGGTGGATGCGACGTGGCGGATGGTCATGGCGCCGTGACCGGCCAGGTGGACGAGGGCGACGCGAAAGGTGGAGCCGCCGACGTCGAGGGCCAAGAAGGTGCCGGTCTCGGCGCCGGTGGGGAGGGCGCTGGTGTAGGAGGGCAGCATGTTGATGTGACTTGACTGGAGGGCGGCGGACAACTGGGCGCGGATCTGATCGGACATGGCGCACATGTTCGCGGGGGTCAAGGGGGCGGTAAAGAGGCGATCGACCTCGTCGGCCAGACTGTCCAGGGAGCGACGACGCCAGTAGGCGGGGTGGAAGGGACCGGGGCGCGTCCGGAAGGGATCCCGGAAGAGGGCGGGGAAGAGCAGCATGGTTTCGAGGGCGGCGACGAGGTTTGCGACGAGATCTTGCAACCTCCGCAGCAGTTTGGCCAGGGTCATGGCAGGGGGGGAGGGTATCTGACCGGTCACCACGGAGGCGGGATGGTCGAGAACGAGGCGAAGAATACAGATATGCGATCGCGATGGCAGGGTTGACTCATCCGGCCGCGTTGTTGATATCCCAAACAGGCACCAGTCGGGGGAGGTGGGGGAAGGATAAATGTTTGCGGGGAGAGGGAGGGGGGGAGATTGGGGACGACAGGGAGATATAGGGAGGGACGGCGACGGACGAGACCAGCAAGGAGGGAGAGAGAGAGAGAGAGAGAAAGAAAGAGAGAGAGACGGTCCGAGTCAAGGAAGTGATGAGTGATGGATGATGAGACCCAGGCGTCAAAGTGGTAACATGGAGGAGACGCAAGGGTAGCAGCGGTGGAGGGGAAGGAATCAACCCTGCGTGAAGTGCAGTGGGGGGGGGGAGGTGTACGTGGAAGTGGCGTCACGGTGGAAGTTGAAGTGGACGATGTTATTGTTGGAGAAGAGTAGAGTTTGGTCGAGGTGTGGAGGTGGTAGAGAGGTAGAGGTGGTGGTGTAGAGACAAGGTGGTAGTGGAGTCGCGATGGTGGTATAGGGTGGGGAGTGTGGTATTGACGCGACGAACCGACTGGAACCAATCCGAGGTCTCGGAGGAGCGATCCGAGGCCAACCGAGTGGTTCGGAGAGAAGGAGATCGAGAGAGGAAACAGAATAGAAAGAAAGATGAAGAGAGAGAGAGAGAAAGAGGAAGAGAGAAGAGGAAAGACAAAAGAGAGATAGAGAGAGAGAGAGAGAGAGAGAGAAGTGAGAGAAAGAAGTGAAGAACAAAGAAGGTAAATTACGGTAAATACCAGACTGCGACCCTGGCTGGCATACGCACAAGTCCCAGTGCAACGGTGGTAATCAATTCCGCCCTGAAACCGACACCGTTACACCTTCTGTCTCTCTGGACTTCTTTGACTTCAACTTCTCTCTCCTTGGTTGACTTCACCTCACTTACTTGTACTCCACCTATATCTCTCCCTCTTATACTTACCTCTTATACTTCCTTCTCTCTATGGTCTCCACTGAATGTGATTGTATTCCCTCCCTCCAAACTTAAAATCCAAGAAATGGTCAGGTCACATCGACCGATGTCACTCCGGGGAATTAATCAATCTCCCGTCCCTGGTCAGGTCGGCCTGAAGCCAAACAGGACCCCAGGGAACCTAGTGAACCCAGTGAACCCAGTAATCCCAGTGCATAGTCAACTTATTCATCATTAATCATCTGTCAGGGACTCTGGATGCCTGCAGGTCTTGCCCCTTTGGGGCTCGCGTGCTTGGCATCCTCGCTCATTGTAACCACAATCGGTCCCCCTGGTCTGCATACCTTGTGGCCCATGAACCATCTGGGAAACCGGATCATGCAGGTCTCTCTGGAATCGATACGGTCATATCAGACGGCTGTCAGATGCGAATCACGGAGAAATGTCCCTCCGGACCTGGGTCCCTCGCCTCTCTACACCCTCCTTTTTAAACACATAGAATAAACGACAAGGGAGGGAGACAGACAGACAGAGAGAGAGAAAGAGAAAGTGAGATCGGATGAACTCTCCGGACCCCGACAGCGGGCTCATATCACTCGTGTCCACACTCCGACGCCTCGGCTGCCAGGATCAGATAACTACCGATATCCCCCAGCAGGGCACTCCCCTTCCAAAGGGCAACGATCCGGAAGATCCCACTGTCCAAGCTCTCGTAACCTCGTACCGCTCGTCGGTTAGTCGGTCAGGGTTGGCCCTGCACAAATCACCATGGCTAATTCCCCAGTCGATCCCCCCTGACCCGCCGTCATGCGGGGCCGCGGCACCCTATCCAAGGCTCCAAGGCTCTAAGGCTCCAAGGCCCCCATGACCGTTGAGGGCTTCCCCATCCCCGAACAACCACCATGGTGTCCTGCAGAATGACCCAGTCGACGATCAACTATCGATCCCCGTCACTTTCCGACCCTTCTGGTCGGTAACCAGGGCGTTTCTCCATGGCGAGTGCCTGTCGATTGGGACCGTCGTCCATCCCTCAAGGCTCCCCTCGTGATGCGTACCCCATGCCCGTGGCGCGCTGATCGTCATCCTGCGGTCGATCTACACCACCATTCCCTTGGACCCGAGGCCCTCAATGCCGATGGGGATTTGCCAGCAGGTCCGAGGCCCGGGGCTTCTCCTGACGAGATCCCCAGGAAGCTCCCCGTCGTCCATTGACCCTGCAATTTGTTCCCATCCCCGCGAGTGCCCCAATTCAAGGACGCACCAAGGGAGAACCTCCTAAAGCTAAAGAAGGTCACTCGACACGATGAGACTCGGTTGCTCTACATCGACGGCCCTGCTGTCGTGGTTGGTCACCGGTCCAACGGTCTTGGGCGCGGTTCTCCCGCGACCTGATCCGTCCACCTCCCACAGCGACCTGGCATCCGTCCTCGCCGGTCACGCCAACAAAGGCGATGACCGGACGTCCAAAACCGCTGCGGCCCTCGCATCGAGAATTGCAGATGCCAATCACCAGCCGCACCCGGGGGATCGGTCCATGCACGAGGCCTGGGCCAAGATGGAATCCATCTTCAACCACACCGACCGCGCCGACCAACCGGACCTCTTCGACTTCGCCGACGGTCTGGTCGCGCTGGACCTGATCCCATCCGACATCCTTTCCTTCCTGAACGGCTACCTCGACTGGAGCATCAATTCTGTCCACAACCGGAACCCCGCCCTGCCCGACGCCGGCATCTACCCCTCCAAGGACCCCGCCGATGCGCCCTACAGCGTCGCCGAGGCCGACCTGCGGGCTGCCATCCACATCCCGGAGACCTTCTCCTACGGCCGGCAGGGGAAAAAGCCCGTCATCCTGGTGCCGGGCACGGCCGTCCCGGCCGGCACCACCTACCACATCAACCTGGGCCAGCTCGGCCGCGCCGCCCCCGACGCCGACGTGGTCTGGGTCAATATCCCCCAGGCCTCGTTGCGCGACGCCCAGGAGAACGCCGAGTACGTGGCCTACGCCATCCACTACATCGCCGCGCTCTCCCACACCGCCGTCTCGGTCATCTCCTGGTCCCAGGGCGGCCTGGACACCCAGTGGGCGCTCAAGTACTGGCCGTCGACGCGCGCCCGCGTCGAGGACTTTATCGCCGTCAGCCCCGACTTCCGCGGCACCGCGATCCGCTCGATCGTCTGCCCCCTCCTGGACCTGCTCGTCTGCACCCCGTCCCTCTGGCAGCAGGGCTGGGAGACCGAGTTCATCCAGACGGCGCGCGCCGACGGCGGCGACTCGGCCTACGTGCCCACCACCACGATCTACTCGACCTTCGACGAGATCGTGCAGCCCCAGAGCGGCGACGACGCCTCGGCCCTCCTGGCGGACGCGCGCGGCGTGGGCGTGGCCAACCACCACCTCCAGACCGTCTGCGCCAACCGCCCCGCCGGCGGCCTCTACACGCACGAAGGCACGCTGTACAACCCGCTCACGTGGGCGCTCGTGGTCGACGCGCTCACCCACGACGGGCCGGCCGACGCCTCGCGCCTGGACCTGGACACCATCTGCCAGCAGGTGCTGCCCGAGACCCTGGGGTTAGACGATCTTCTCGGCACCGAGGGGCTCCTGCTGGTGGCGGTGGCCGAACTGCTGGCCTTTGTGCCCAAGGCGTTTGAAGAACCCGCCATCGCAGACTATGCGGCGTAGCCCGGCCTGAGGCCGGACAGATCGACTGATCGAGAGTAGACCAAGTGGGTCACCTTGCATGGCTGATAAACAGGACATGGGATTGATAATCATAATATGTCGCACGGTGGGTAAGGGTTACTTACGAAGCTGAAAGAGTTATATTTTTGTAGCGTCGTGGTAATCCATGCAACGTGATAGAACCAAATCTTAATATAATGTCTGCACCTAACGTTGTTTCTTCCTAGCATTGTCTTTGTCGATTATCTTCCCCGAGTAGATTAGTCTAAGGATACGGCTGACGCGAAGGATGATGTAGATTATTTATTTATTGTACTGTAGTTACTGCCACGCCGCATGATACCTGGAATTCGAACCCACGAGTTCAATGATACCAACGAACATGAGAAATCAAGGGGAAAAAGGTGATGGATGGCCAAGCCAAGGGAGCAATACCTGCGTTCCTGGACGCCGAAAGCAAGAACGAAGGAAACAAAAAAACAAGACAGAGAGAAAACGAAGAAGACAGAAGAAAGAAGCGAGAATAGAGAAGAAAGCAGAAAAAAGAAGGGATAAGACGTTACATGATCAGCCTCAACACCCTCGCCTTCGGACCATCCGGCTGCAGCTCCCTCGCCAGACGCTCATCCTCCCGGATCTGGAACTTGACCGGATCCATCATGCGCTCTTCCAGCTGGCGCGCCACTCTCCGGAGGTTCTCTTCGCTGAACATGACCATGCGGAGGCGGATCTTCACATCGTCCAGCTTGGAGGCGTTCTCGCGGCCGAAGAACAGCAACGGCAGGGACCAGCGCTCGCCGATCTGGAGACGGATGGGCCAGTCGTAGATGCGCAGGTCGATGCGCAGGACGCGCAGGCCCTTGAAGGCCAGGGCCATGTCCTCGCAGGCGAGGTAGAACGCCATGTCGCTGCGGGCTTTGTGGATGCGGAACTTGGTCAGGTGGGGCTCGTTGTACATGACCTGGGTGAGCTCGACGTGGCGGATGGCGGCCTGCGCGTCGGGTGGGGTGACCTTGACGAAGCGGGCGATGGCTTTGGTTGAGGTGAAGACGAACTGCGTGTGCGCGTAGAGGAGGAGGATGGTGTCCGAGTAGATGCTGCGGCAGGTGTAGACGAGGGGGATGGGGAGGAGCGGTGTCCAGCGTGGAATGGGGGCCTTGGAGGTCCTCTGCGGGCGTAGTCGCTTGTGGTAGAGGCGGTAGCGTGGCTTTTTGGTGCCCTCCTTTGTGTTCTTCTTGCGGAGGATCTCGACCCGGTATGTCTGGAAGACGTAGGCATAGATCTTGAGTCGGATCTCGGCTGGTAGTCTCTGGAAGGCAGAGGGTGAGGAGGGTGTGGTCGGGGAGTGTAGATCGGAGGGTACCGTTGGTTTCTGTATGGGAGCGTTTGCATCTTTGGTGGAGGCTGGCTTTCCTGGCTTTCCCTTTGAGCTTGAACTATTTCCTGCGGGGGGAGCTCCTCCTTTCCTGGCATGGTTGTCTTGGGATGCTTTGGCTGGAGTCGCTTTGACTGGAGCACGACCCTTGCCGGTGGTAGATCCCCTGGGCAGTGAGGGATTGACACCATGTGAGGAACGATGATGGCCGGACCTTCGGGGCGCAGGGTTCGATCTCGCTGAGTTCTTATCCGATATGGTTAGTTAGCCAGCATCAGCAAGCTCAGTTGATATGATAGCTCGTACCTCTTGAGATTGGGGCACTCGAGTACCGTGGCTTTGAGAGGGCCCTCCCACATTTGACTGCTGAGGTCGTGACGATGGATTATTGGGTGGATTCCTTTTGCCTTTTCTTCCATGGTGGTGTTTACCACCGAAGCGAGAAGTGCTGGGATACATGGTGGGGGTTGTAGTTGATGGATGGACTCGATGAAGTAAGCTGATTAATTAAGTTGGTTGATGGAATTGATAGATAGAGATGGTTGACTGGGTTGATCAGTGGGGAGGAGGGATGAGTTTATAGGACAGTAGGTGTGGAAAGGACAACGGTGTGAGTCAAGAACAGATGGCGAAGGAGGTAGTCACCATGGAGGTACATTACAGAGTGAAAGAGAGAGGGGATATGAATAAGAGAGGTGAATCAGGGAGAGGAAAGAAAATATAAAGGCAAATCAGAGAGTAAACAAAAAAGGAAGTGGATCAGAGAGAAAGAGGATAAAGAAGTAAACAAGAGAGTGAATAAGAAAGTGAAGCTATTCAGCGCGATATCTAGATCTGATCTATATCTGCCCAATCCGGCTAGATCGGTATTCTATATGTCATGTATACCGTATGGTATGGTACGGATGTCTGCCGGAAACAGGCATCCAGGCGGACAGACACCCAGGCACCCAGGCACCTTCCACCAATTTTCTCAATTTTTTCTCTTTTTCTCTACGAGATCACGAGATCCAGAACTGCCAACTCGATCTTCAATCTCCTTCTCTTCTTCTTCTCTCCTTCTATATCCTCCATTCAATTAATCCTCCTCTCCTCAACCGTCAATTGCACAAGTTCCCCCCCTCCCTTCCACCTCCAATGTCCCCCGCTGTGACGGCGCTTCGTCCCTCGTCCTTGTTATTCTCCCGGGGACCCCACCGGGTGTTGCGACAACTACCTCCACTTGGCTCTTTCGCCCGTCCCTCTTCCTCTTCCTCCTCTTCTTCTTCCTCCTCTTCCTCCCCCTCTCGCCCGTCCGCCCCGCGCTCTCACTACAGTCGTTCCGAGTTCAAGATCTTCCCCTTCGTGGCTCTCTTCGTCATCGGTTCCGGTTCTTACGTCCTCTTGGTGAAATCCCGTACCGGTGTTCGCAAACCCGACTCGTCGCCCCGCTCTCCTGATTCTTAGGGGGTGTTTACCTTATACCATTCGAGCCATCTCTCGCAATCCATAAACACCTAAACCACTTCACTACTTTTTAAAACAAAAAAGAAAGAAAAGAAGAAAGAAAAAAAATACAAAATGTCCACCGAACAATCCACCCCCCGCTTCTCCCCCTCCGACGTAACAGTCGTCTTCCTCCTCGGCGGCCCCGGCAGCGGCAAAGGCACGCAATCCACCAACCTCGTGCGCGACTACGGCTTCGTCCACCTGTCAGCCGGCGACCTCCTCCGCGCCGAGCAAGTGCGCGAAGGCAGCCAATACGGCGCCCTCATCAAGGACTACATCCGCGAAGGCAAGATCGTGCCGATGGAAATCACCGTGGCGCTGCTGTCGAACGCCATGGCGGACGCCCTGCAGAGCGGGAACGTCCCCGGCGCGAACAAGGAGGGCCACCGGCCGCGCTTCCTCATCGACGGCTTCCCCCGCAAGCTCGACCAGGCCGTCTTCTTCGAGAAGACCGTCTGTCCCTCCCTGTTGACCATCTTCCTCGATTGCCCCGAGGAGGTCATGGAGCAGCGTTTGCTCAAGCGCGGGGAGACCTCCGGTCGGGATGACGATAATGCGGAGTCCATCCGCAAGCGGTTCCGGGTTTTCGTCGAGACCAGCATGCCTGTTGTGACGGCTTTTGCGGAGCAGGATAAGGTTGTCAGTGCTGTGGCTACTGGCTCTGTGGACGAGGTCTATGCTCGTATTCGGGAGGGATTCACTGCCCGTGGGGTGAACCCTATTTAAGCTTTTCTCTTTCTTATTATATTCTACTGTTTTATAGATCTGTCATTTAATTGTCTGTATTTAGGCGACGATTCATATAGAGTCTTTACTTGTTTGTTTCTTTTTTTCTTTCCTTCCCTTAATGGGGTAGTTCAGGGGTAGTACGATAGTACTGCAGTGGTAGTACTGGTGGTATATTGGCAGTACACAGTTCTTCAAAGTGCATCTGCATCACCATTGATCAACGGCGAAACCGCCCTGTCTAAACCGATAAGCGATCAAAACATAGTATAAGTATAAGCTACCATGAAAAACGACGGAACAGCGTCGTCCTGCATAAACCAAGCGCAAGGGGGAAATGAACAAGAGAAAGGAAAATAAAATAAAAAAAAAGGAAAAGAAAATTAAGAGAACAAACATGAAACAGTTGGATCGTATCAAGATGAAACAGGAAATAAAACAGGAAATGAAACATCGTCGGAGAGACAGTGGACTGACTGTCTGTCAATCCAATCCATCCATCGTCAAACCTCATGCAAACCGTGACCAAACCCCCCCTTTTTGGCTTTTCTTTTTTATGGCTTTTTTGCTGTTCTGGTCGTCCATGTTCTGTACGGGAACTCGTCATCATTTCTTTCATTCTCTTTCCTGTTGCTCTGTTTCTGTACTATAGCTTCTGTTTCTGTACTATAGTTTTTTTCATAAAAAAAAAAAAGGTAAAAAAGAAAACTTATTCGGCCACCGGATCAACCGGAGCAGACGGCTGCGAGGCCGCCTGGCGCGGTCGTCGATCGCTGGGCTTGCCGCCCTTCTCCCCCGACTTGGCCCCCTCCTCGGCGGCCTGGGCGGCCTGGAGGCTCTCGCGCACGAAGCGCTCGCGCTCGCTGCGGACGGTGCCCAGGACGCGCTCGAGGCTGCGGCGCCAGACCATCAGACGGCCCTGGACCTCGGCCCACTGCTTCTCGCCGAAGACGCGGTAGGTGGCGCGGTGGACGAGGAGCTCGGAGCGCAGCTGGGACAGCTTGCCCTCGACGAGGCCGGCGCGGATGGTGTCGATGACCCACTTCTCGACGTCGGTGTCGGGGACGCGCAGGGCGCCGGCGATGGTGGCGTAGGGCAGGGAGCGCGAGGGGGTGGCGGCGGCGAGCGAGGCCAGGGTCAGCAGGCGCATCTTGGTCTGCAGGGCGTCGCCGGCGTCGGCGAGGACGCCGCCGGAGATGGTGGCGAGCGGGGTGGACTGGACAAAGGCCTCGTAGGCGTCGAGGGTGTCGGCGGTGAAGACCTCGAGCAGCTCGAAGAGGGTGCTGTCGCTGGCGCGGAGGGCCTGGACGGCGTCGGAGGCGGTCAGCGGGGTGAAGTCGAAGACGGCGGGGTGGGTGAGGGCGGCGGTCAGGGCGCGGACGGCGAGGTCGCGGGAGGCCGGGGCGGCGGCCTGGGCGGCGGGGATGGTCTGGAGGGCCTGGATGATGTGCGTCTGGGCCAGCTCCTGGTCGCCGGCGGCCTGGGCGGCGTCGACGATGGCGAGGTGCAGGCGCTGGGTCTCCTCCTCATCGAGCTCCCAGGCGGCGAGCCAGGCGGGCAGCTGGGCGGTCAGCTGGGGCTTGAGGGCCTCGAAGGCGGCGGCGGAGGCGGCCTGACGGATGACGGCGACGATGGCCAGGAGGACGTGGAAGCGGCTGGAGTCGGTGGCGCCGAGGGTGTTGAAGATGGTGGACAGGATGGAGATGGCGAGGGCGGGGCCGAACTGGGGGGAGGAGGCGATGGGCTTGGAGAGGTAGGCGCAGATGCGGGAGAGGAACATGTCGGGCTCGGAGGCCTGGTGGACGAGGTGGATGAGGAGGTTGTAGGCGGGGGTGATTTCTGCATGATCAGCTTTATCCTTTTATCACGTCGACCTTGGAGAAGGGGAGGGGGGGGAAGGGAAGATACCCTTCTCAGGCGCGCCATTCAAGACGGCGGCGGCGGAGACGATCTTCTTGAGGACCTCATCGCGCTGTTTCCGGTCGGGCTCGGCATCGGTCTGTTCCTGCTGGCGCAGGGGCTCGAGGAGGGGGGCGACGTCGGCCTGGAGACTGGGGGCGTCGGTCTTGCGGACGGCATCGATGTACTGGGCGAACTCGTCGGCGAGTTCGGAGAAGGAGCCCTCGATGAGGAGGGTGGTGGTGGGGGCGGGCATTTTGATGGGGTAGGAAGGGGAAGGAAGAGAAAGGGAGAAGAGAAGAATGAGGGAAGAGAAGAGAAGAGGAGAGGAAGGAGGAAGTCAAAGGTCCAGAGAAAGAGTGGAGAATGAGATGAAGTTGAAGATTTGAACGAATTTCTTTCTGTGGGAAATTCTCTTGGCGTTGGTGCCTGGGGCATCACTCCCTCCACCATCATCCACCATGAATATCCATGCCATATACAATCCATCTTCAATTCAGTCATCTTCCAGATGGAATTACACTACATTGAATAATCAGAAATCAGAAATCAGAAATCAGATCAGAAATCAGAATTACAATTCCAATTCAATAAAGAGCGACGATCCCAATCATACATAAAACATGCAATTCATCAAACCCATTCACGCATGGTAACAAAATACAAGGCTAAGTCCGATACAAAACGTCCCTTCCCGACACCATTACAGTCGAGTACCCCAGTCGAGTACCCCCTGGAGACCGGTTTACAAGAATACGCGCAGACCGACAAACAGGACGGTGGCCATCACCCCCGAGGCGTGGTCCTGCATCAGACGCACGGCGGCGTTGCTGGTGGCCGACGGGGTGCTGGCGCTGCTGTCGGTGGTCGTGCCGGCGTCGGACGAGTCCTTGTCGGTGGAGCTGCCGGTCGGCGTGGCCGAGGCCGAGGCCGACGAGGTGGTCGAGGTCTCCGAGGCGTTGCGCGAGCCACACTGCTCCTGAGCGGCCTTGCACTTCTCCTGCTCATCGAGGCTGGGGGACCGCTGGATGCACTGGCCAAAGTTGGCCTGGCACACGTAGTAGGGGACGGTCTGCATGTAATCGGAGGAATTGGCGGGCTTGCCATCTTCGCAGGTGCAGGTAAATTTGAGGGTTTCCTTCTATTATTAGCGGGTTCCAGAGAGTAAGAAATATAAATATAGATGACTCACCGAGTCACACGAGTTGTCGCTGGCGACACCGTCACACATCTTGGGGCAGGTGTTGCGCTGGCCGACGCACCAAGAACCTAGAGGGTCAACATCCAAAAAAAGAAAGAAAGAAAGAAAAAGAGAAAGAAAAAGAGAAAGAGATACCTCGTTCAGCGGAATCGACCTGGCTCAGATCGAAGCCCTCGGGCAGCGAGTAGTCGGAGGCAGCGACCACGGTCGTAGCCAAGAGGGAAGACAGCAGGAGAATGGGCAACATGGTGGAGAAGACAAGGATCCGCGACGGGACGATCCTGATCGATCAATTGATGGAGTTCAATAAATGAAGTGAAACAAGATGTCGAAGTAGAAGTAGAAACCGATGTAAACAAGTAACAAAGTAAACAGTAGAGCGATGAGGAGAAAGAAAAGAAAGAGAAGAGGAGAAAAGAAGAAGCAGGGATGAAAACAGGGCAGAAAAAGAGGGGAAGATTAAATATTGTTTGTTGGAAGGAACTAACTTAGTACAGACCAGTCCTGGGCAGTTACACCCTGTCGCTTAAATCGTGACACCCCCGTCGTCCTGCCTGGAATAAACAAGACAATCAATTCCAAACAACAATCATTCATACTCTGGAAAGTCCGGGAATTATGAGAGAGGAACCGGGATCCCGTTGCGACCATCGACGACGGGCATACCAGGGTTGTTGGTGTGGAATGCGCCAGAGACACTGGGTTAGAGCGCAGTCGCCGGGTGAACTGCGGATATGCAGACCCGACTCTAGACTTGACTCGATAGGGACATGCATATTATAATCTCAGAGATAAGGTACTCTCCTCCCTACTAGATATTCTTGTCCAATCGATCGGTGATCGGTGTCGAGACGATGATCGTTGCCGGATAGGGGCTGCCTCAGGCCAGCCCTGTTGCCGATCTTCAGCCGAGGTTCTTTTTCTTTTTTCTCTTTTCTCTTCATTCTTATTGTATACTCTTTCTTTATATATCTTTATATATATATACATTTATATTGTCTATCTATTCATACACATCTTCCTGTCCGTAATCATGTCCATCATGATCACCCCCCTCCCCAACGACCACCTCCATCCCTTCTCCCACCACCCCTTCGCCCAACAGCTCCTCCACAACCCCGACTACTACCCCATCCAGACCTGGTCGCGTCTGCCCAAACCCTCCTCCGGCGAAGATGGCTACATGGCCCAAACCCTCGCCACCCCGTCCACCATCCCCCACTGCCTCACCCTCCGCCGTCGCCATCTCCGCTCCGATCACCTCCCCTCCGCTCCGCCCGACTGGCCCTCCCCCACCGCCGACCCCGCCCACTCCGCTCCCTCCGCCCGCCATCCCGACGCCATCATGCTGTTCGATCTGGCCAGCCCCGGCGTCAGCGGTCATCCCGATATGGCCCATGGAGGCGTCGTCGCCGCCCTGATCGATGAGACCATGTCCATGGCGGTGACGCTGCATTCGCCTCCGTCGTTTACCTCTTCCTCTACCACCTCCTCTTCCTCCACCTCGGCCAATACGGAACCCCCCACCCCCCGCGGGAAGCTCTTCACGGCCCAGCTCGACGTGCGGTATAAACGTCCCACCGTGTTGCCCGGTTTGGTCGTCGTGCGCGCCAAGGTCGTCGCCCGCGTCGGACGCAAGTTCTGGGTGCGCGCTCAGGTCGTGCAGCCGGGGGAGGAGTCGAAGGAGGTTATCACGGCCGATGCTATGGCGTTTTGGTTGCAGACGGTGTCTCGTCTTTGACTTTCTTCTTCTCTTCTCGCACCCTGTACATAAGATAGAACGGACCCTGTATAAACCTAATAGAATATATCATATATACACTCACACAACCCTAATATACACTACATCTTTGCCCTCTTCCCCAAATTCCGACTCGAACTCACCACCAATCCAACCTGACTCGCAATCGCAACCACATCCCCTCCCTCATCCAAAATCACCACGTCAATATCCGTCCGTCCATCCCGCATCACCTTACTATGAATCCGACTATAAAGCCACTCCGCCCCCCCCTCCGGCAACCGCTTCTTGAAATCAATATTCAGCGTCACAGTCGGATACCAGAACCGCGCAATCTTTCCCTCCCCTCCTCCTCCCCCACCCCCCTCCCCCTCCGCCGACGAAGCCATCGAGTCAAACCGATCCAGCGCCGCAGGAAACATATCCGCCAAAAACGCCACCGCCGCATCCGTCCACCTGCCCTCCCGATTCCCGCCGGGACAAAACAGCGCCCACTGGTCCACGACGCCCGTCCGCGGACCTGTCAGCGGATCCGGCCCATAAAGCCGCACCTGCTTGCCCGCCCGCCGGAACTCCGGGAACGGCACAGGCAGGTACGTCCACACGCCGTCGCGGTCGCGTGCCCGCAGCGCAGCCAGGTTCGCTTTGCCGTCTGCGCCTGACCCGCCCGGGACCGCCGGGTGCAGGGCCCAGTGGGTGGGCGCCGAGATGCCCACTTCGGCGGAGCCGGGGCTGACGGTGATGTAGGCGGCGACTTTGACTTCGAGCGTGCTGGGCTTTTTCTCGTTCGGTTGGCTGAGCTTTGCGTGGATGGTGCTCGTGCGGGCGCCTAGCTTCATGTCTTCTACTGTGAGGACGGCCGGGCCGATCCCTGTGCGCCGCAGGAATGTCAGCTGCATGGAGATTGGGGTCGCGGGTTCGGTGTATTGTTTGGGATGGGCGTGTGCGAAGTGTGTCAGGGCGAGACGGTAGAATACGGAGGTGGTGTAGCCGCCGTGGGGGACTGGTTTTGTTAGTATTGATTATATATGGGTGTAGAATTGTAGAACTGGATATGATTAGAACTCACCTGTCCCCACACACCACTCGCCCTGCAGGTTGGCTTCATATCGTCCGGCTCCGATAGGCGTGATCCTCGTCGCGTCCTCGAACGCGGCATTGGCGGCGGGGGCGTTGGGACTCATGGTCGATGGGAACGCGAGTGTCGGTGGGTGAAGAAAGAAGAAATGGTAAAGGAGACGAGATGTCAGGAGGTGAAAGACAGATGGAGAACCGGTTCGAGCTTAGTCGTCTGTCATAGCTAGTCGGTCATGCTAGTTTAACCCGTCAAACTACGAAGAGAAAGTGATCGTCCCGGAGGATTTTCCCCGCACCAGACAAACCCGTTAATACCTCGGTTGACGGAACGACCAGAAAATGGTGGCTATCGTGAACAGTGCCGGATATTGACAAAATAGTAAATACGACGTGATGGGATAATATACCTGATAATACTAATTACAATCCACCACCCCCGTCCAACCCTAAACCCTCCATCCTCCACTCGGATTATTCTATTCATGTCCTGGCCGTGTCGATCCCTTCCTTCACCGTGACAAGGGATCCGCCGCGTGAGCTCGTCACGTCATCTATACCGATCTAATCGTCCATGTTTGGCTTTCTTTTTGTTCGGTTCATTGCCGTGTGGGCGTGGCGGCCAGTCGTTCCAAGCAGGATAGAGCGCCTACCATGGTCAGTATCTTACCGCAAAAAAAGGGGCGGGGAGAAAGTAAAAAAAAAGAAGAACATACCAGCCACACCCTGCGTCAAATACGCCTTCGCCTCCGTGCTGCGATACCCCAACGTCACCGTCATCACGTAGTTCACCACCCGCGCCCGTTCCAGTTTATTCGCCCACCGGAACACCGGCTCGTCGTCCCGTCCATCCCCCAGCGCCAGCAGGAAGTCCGGACGTTGCTCCAGCTCGCCCCGTTCGCTCTGCTCCAGGCACCACCGCCACACCAGCGCCGTCGCCGTCGCCTTGTTCGTGTCCGCCGGCTCCACGATGAGCGCGTTATCCACGGGGATCGCATGCACCCCTTGACTGGCGCACGCGTCGTTGATGTGGCCCGCGCACGCCGATGCCAGCCGCGACGCCATGTCCACGTCCTCGGCCGAGCCGTAGTGGAACACGTAGGAGCAGTGCCGCTGCTCGATCCAGCTGCCCTCCGCCCGCTCCTGGTAGTACGCCAGGATGTGGCTGACCCCTTCCTTCCACGCCTCCGTCTGCGCCCGGTCCGTCAGGTTGCACCACTCCTCCGCCCCCGGTTCCCGCACAAAGCAGCCGTTCTCCGCGATAAGGCCCAGCCGACTCACCAGCCGGAACAACCGCTCCATCTCCTCCGGCATCCGTGAGCTCATGACGTAGACGATGTTCTTCGGGTCCTCGGTCAGCTCCGCCAGCGTGTTAATAGCGCGCTGCGGCGTCGTGACGATGATGCTCTTGGGGGACCCCCACGAGGCCAGCGTGCCCTCGTAGTCCATGATGATGAGCCGACAGGCCGACCGGTGGTACATCTCTTCCAGCTTGTTGACGGGCAGCCGCGGCACCGCCATGATCTCCCGCGACGACTGCTCGTTCCACACCCGGTTCAACGTCTCGCTGAACGTCTTGACCCAGTTCTCGGTGGAGTTTTGCAACACGGCCCGGTGCAGTTCCGTCCACACGCGTTGCCGCTCCTCCTCACTCCGCGAAAGGGCTGTGTGGATCGCTTCCGCGCACTGCCGGTAGTCCCACGGGTTGACCAAGAGCGCGTGGTTGCCGAACACGGAGGCGCTGCCCGTGAACTCGCTGAGGATGAGAGACCCGAACTTCTTCTTGGTTTCGTACTTGCCATCCTGGCAGTAGACAAACTCGTGGCTCGTCAGGTTCATTCCTTCGCGCAGGCTCGTGATCATCAGGGCATCCGCAACCGAGATCAGCGCCAGGTACTGGGGGAAGGCCAGATCTTGCTTGAGGAAGACGAGCGGCTGGTGTGCGAGGTTGGAATGCGTGGAGTTGATCCGCATGGCGATATCGGAGATGGTGGCTTCTAGCTCGGGCTGCTCCGTGGTACTGGTGGCCACCTGAATCAACACGACCTAAGAGGGCACGGAGTCCCACGTTAGTCCTGGCAGACGTCCAAACCGGGGGGGAAGAAAGGAGCAACGTACCTGGTCTCGCCATTCTGGATAGGTGTTGAGAAAGAGCTCGTAGCTCAAGAGCTTCTGACGGATACCGCGAACCTGGTCGATCTTGTCGCGAGATACAATCAGCCGCTTCCCCTCGTAGCGCTCGGAGATGAGCTTGATCCACAGGTCGACGTCGGCGGCCTGGCGCCGTTGGTCCCACGAGGTGGGGTCGATGCCGATGGGGAACTTTCCCACGTTCACAAATCGATCTTCGAGCTGCAGCCCGTCGTTGGTAGCTTCGACGTTGAGGATCCGGCTGCACGTCTGGAGGAAGTGGCGGCAGTACTCGTCGGTCTGGAAGCCGACGAGGTTGGCCCCGAGGATGCCCTGGAGGAGCTCCTTGCGGGGGGCGAGACAGCGAAAGACCTCGGAGGAGGGGAAAGCGATGTGGAGGAAGAAGCCAATCTGGGCATCGGGGAGCAGCTTCCGCAGCATGCCCGGCACCAGCAAGAGGTGATAGTCCTGCACCCAGATGGAATCGCCGCGCTTCCAGGTCCGGGCAATCCGCTCGGCGAACTCCTTGTTCACCTTGACGTAGTAGATCCACGAGTGGTCCTCATAGGCCTTGCTCTTGGGGTTGTCGGGGATCTGGTAGTGGAACACGGGCCAGAGGATGGTCTTGCAGAAGTGCGTGTAGTGCCCGTCAAAGTCGCCGTCACGGACGTAGACAGTGAGCGAGCCGTATTCGTCCTCGAGCTTCTCGGCGATGGCAGCCTTGGTGTACCGAGGCAAGGCATCGGTAGGCATCCCCAACGTCCCCACCCACACCTTGTCCTCCAGCTGACCGGCGTCGGTGGCAGACCGCACCGCATTGCGCAATCCCCCGTTGCCCTGCTCCGCGATCTGGATCGTCCAGCTGGCGTCCGAGAAGGAGACCTTGCGACTGTCTCTCCGGCGACGATCAGTCAGGTAGGTCGGTACCGTCACCGGCGGGTCCACGGCCTTCGGCTTCGCCTTCTGCTTCTCGGCCCGGGGCTCCACGGCCGGAGTGACCGGATCTTGGTGTTTGAGGATGGAGGGGGACGGCGAAAACGCGGCCTGGGGTTTCGGCTGGGTCAACGACAAGGTTGAACCCCAGGCAGGCGAATGAGCCTCGCTCTCCGTCATCCGATGGATGTTATTCTCGTCCGGGTTCGGAAACGGGAAGCCGGTTCCATGATGTTCCGCCCTGTCGAGAGTGGACGAGAAGATCCGCTCATGCTCGGTGGTCGCTCCGGGCGTGAGGCCCACCGTAGGGGGGCCATTCTCCTTCTCGAACAGGCTGACGGGATTGGGGGTTGGTTTCGGAGGGTCGGCGGATGGCTGGGGTGGTGGGGGACTGGCCGGCCGGGGACACTGGTGGTCCGCGTCATGAACATGAAAATTGACGGTATAGGGAAGAAACCTGAATGCGTAACCGCTTATCAGCAAGGTCCTCAGTAGCCAACGAGTGGTGGTTGGGGAACGGGAGGGTCGGTCCCTACAAAGAAGCGATATAGATCGTCATGATGACGATATCCAACGGTGAACCGGACAATGAAACGCAATAGCCCACGCAGTGGAGAAAAACAGGGCAGGGAGCAGGACCCCCCACGAAACACCAGAGCAAGGCACACGCAGGAAAGATTTAGGGAGGAAAAGTTGCAATGCCCACGAACAGAACAGAGCTGCAGGTGGGATGGAAGAAATTCACCACGCGGGAGAAGCCAAAATAAAAAAGTAGAAAGCGTATGTTGGGCTCAATGCAGGGAACAATGCAGGAATTATGATGGAACGAAAGCAATTGACGGAGGAATCGTAAATTAGACACTATCGCTTTTGTCTTTCCTTCTTTTGAATGCAATGGATCAGGAGCTGAGGGGAGGAAGTGGGAGGAAGAAGAAGAAGAAGCTGGATGGGAAGAGATGCGGGTGGATTTGGTTTCTTATCAATACGTCATGTGAAGCGTCAAAGACTCTGGTGGGGAGTGGGCGGTACGGGACATACCATCTTTCCCGCCAGTTGGCAGCAGTCCGCGTGTCATCGGTACTGAAAGATGGTAACAGGTTGTCACCGAGTCCACCGGAGCGATCGCCCGGGTCACGTGGGGCGATCGCGCCCTTATCGGTGCTGCCTGAGGCAGATCACTCACTTCATTTGACCCAAAACGTACCGACAGGTATACGATACAGGTTACCTAGTAGGTATCTACTACGACTCACTCGGACTCATCCACCTTCATTTTATATCCCCCATGCCCTTACGGGTCACATCGGCCCCCGTCTCCGGGGTACAGAGGAGGAGGCGCAAACCCGCGGACGCGAAACCCCGCGCCTCGCCCTTCGCCGGCCACGCTCGTCGCAAGGCCACCACCACTGCCGGGGCTCCCTACCCGGAGGACGAAGAGACAGATCCCCTCCCAGATGTCGGACTATCCCGATACATCCCCGAGACCACGCCGGTGGAGAACGTCGTACAAGCCCTCAGCTACATCCGGGACGGTATCTTCGACGAGATCCCTCCGCGGGCGGGGATGAACAGCACCCGGATCGCGGAGGTGCTGAATTTCCGCCGCTCATTGCCCCCCTTGGCCTCGGTGGCTCACGTTCATACCTTGCTGGATGCGCCGACGAGGGTTGAAAAGGAAGTCATGGAGCTGCTGTCTGCCGGCCGCGTGCGTCGTCTGGTCGTCCCCGGTCGTGGCAACGATGCCGCCGGGCTGGGCGACTGTCTCGTTCTGGTGGAGGATTGGGAACGGCTTGTACGAGACAGCAACGCTTTGGATGCGTCGCTGAAAGGTGAGACACCTCTCCTGGGGAGTTGTGATCTCGCCTGTCTCGAAATGATCATCTCACTGACTTGACTTCCTCCGATAGACAAGTTCCTCGCCGTGCTCGGACAAATAGGAAACACCTCCGCCGTGCCTGGGGTATTTTTCTCCGCCCCAGAGTACACAGCCTTAGTCCGCGCCGGATTCCTCGTCTCCTCGTCCTCCCTAGCCAAAGGCTCCTCCAACATGGCGTCCCTCCCCAGTCTCCCCTCCACCACCACAGTCGGCAACACCGCCAGCCGATCTAGTGGTAATGAATCCCCAGGCGCACAGCGCGATGCCAACCTCGCCAACCGCTCACAATTCCACACCGCAACCCTCTTCCTATCCCTCCCCAACACAGGCCCCTACCTGCGCCTACTAGGCGCGGGACGATCCCACCTCCTCACCATCCTGAAGAAGTCCAGCTCGCGCGAGGTGCCCCTCTACCTCCTCCAAGACCGCTGGAATGGCGCAGTCGAGTCGGACACGAGCTCCAGCGTAGCTAAACGCATGCGGGGCGAGTTCACGGGGGTTTTGCCGGGGCGGACGAAGAAATGGAAGGATCTCTACGGGATGAAGTTCCGATGGGTCCTCGAGGAAGCTCTCGGGGCGGGCCTGATCGAGCTGTTTGATACGGGGAGTGTGGGGCCGGGGGTGCGCTGTCTTTGATACCTTTTTTTTCTTTCTTCCTTTCTTTCTTTTTTATTATGTGTACTATAGCCTGGATGATTATGTTTGTCTACGACTGTGATGATATATATAGAGAACAGAGAACTGCGTTGGTGGGGAATAGAATATACATTCATCTACCCTATATATATATTGGTATATATACACACATATTACTGTTCTAGACGCTCCTCCTCAACACCACCCAGTCGAACCCGATCAACAGAATAAACCACGATCCGTCGTCAAGGCCAACATACCATCCCTCGAGCTCCAACGCCGTCGGGCATCGACCGGGCGGGGTTGGTGCTGGGGTTGCCAGGGTGATGAAGACGGACGGACAGGAAGCTTTCAGTAAGGCGAACAAGCCACAGAATATAGTTTACAGCGTCGGATCCGTGCAGAGATGGAAACTCAATGGCATGAATGATTGCAATCATGATAAGTATACAAGATTATAGCGGTTTGACGAGGCAGTCCGTACAGGGAATGATTCTGTCCAAAAATCCATCTCTCTTGTGTGGAAGGATCTGATCGGCTGCATTGGTCGCCTCCATAAAATATTAACAGAGAAATCCAAAACGGCTAGGCTATCGACGGTGGCAACAGAAATAAATAAATAATATAAAATCAAAGAAAAAAGTATAAAAAAGGAGAAAAAAAAAAGGTAGAAACCCGATTGTGCCCCGAGACTCCTGGCTCCTTGGATCCGACAAGATAATGCTGATGCAATACGTACAACATGCTCAATACAGACAAGAAGGATAAGACAGGCAAGTGGGGAAAGAGGCGGGAGGATGATTACAAGCAAACAAGTCGACGCAGTAGAACTAAGCATCTTGTAGGAGAATAGAATAAACCGTCGCCCGCGGAGCGTATAGGACAGGAAGTAGAAGAGACAGAATGCCGGAATGGTTTCAGGGCACACGGTGTCAGCAAAGATTGGCGTCTCGCGAGGCGAGACTCCAGTTGTCATCATCAGTTCGGCGTATCATGAAAGCCATGAGAGGCGAGATGGCGAGACTAGACAAGAGGGAAAGAAGAGCGAGAGCGGGGAAACATCCCCGTGAAGGAGAGAAGACCAGTGACACTGATGACGAATGGGGGAGAAAAAGTCCACAAGAGAGAGGAGACAGTCGAGGGGTGCCAGGAGAGGGAAAATAGAATCAAGGAAAAGAAAAAATATTATAGAGAATGGAGGGCGAGCTACACAGGCGCGCTACGTTCGAGTTTCCCAAAACGTCGCCGCTCACCGGTGCGCCGGACTGGCGGAACTGGCTTCGGGCCCGGACAGTTGGGTCGACGGGACCGGCGGGGCGGCGAGGCTGTTGCTATGGTCGGCGGGACCGGCCTGGGACGCCAGCTGGGCGCGGAGCGTCGCGACCTCGGTCTTCAGCGCGCCCAGCTCGTCGTGGACCGTCCGGATGTACCGCCACAGGCTGTCTTCCCGGTCCCGGCTGGGATCGACATAGCCCGCGTCGGGGGGCCCCGGGTGATGACCGCCGTTGGTGGACAGTCCGTCCGGCCCGGGGGGCGGCTTGCTGGCCGACGGTTGGGGCGCGTGGAGTGTGAATCGCGCATCCGCTGACGAGGCCATGCCCGGCGGCGGTGGCAGCTGGGGCGCACCGGGCTGGGGCAGGGGCAGGCCCCGGCCCGACGGCGGCGCGGTCCCGGGGACCGGCGCCTGGGAGACGGACCCGGTGCGGGCGTAGGGCGGCTGAAATGACGGCGCCATGCCGGGGGAATGGGGGCGATGGAGGTGGTGGGGCGTGGTCTCGGCCGCGGGGCCGACCGGGGGCGCGGCGAGGGCGTTGGGGGACAGCGGGCGCGGGCTGCTGTCGGCAACGCCGGCGGGCGGGAAGGCGGCGGAGGGGGGGCCCGAGGCCTGGTGGCCGGCGGGGGGGAAGGTGAGGCTGCCGGGCTGCGAGACGGGCGAGGCGGAGGCACTGGAGCCGCCGTGGCTGGTGGGCGGTGGGAACAAGCCGCCGGGGGAGGGTCGCCCCGCGGCCAGGGGCGGATAGGTGCTCGGCTGGCGGGGCGGGGGATAACTGGCGCCGCTGGGGGCGGGCAGGTCGTGCTTTTTGATGCTCGGCATGTTGAGGCGGCGCTCGTCCTCCTCGTCCATGCGCTCGGGCTCGGCGTAGACGAGGCCCTCCATGGAATCGTCGGGGCCGCCGGGGCCCGCGGGGTCGCCGTATTCCTCGTCGGGGGCATAGCTGCCCATGCTGGACCGGCGCCCGGCACAGCCGCCCTGGCCCTTGTTGTGGCGCGCCAGGGCATCGCCCCGGGCGAAGCGGCGACCGCACTTGGGGCAGATGTGGGGCCGCTCGCCGGTGTGCAGCTTGGTGTGCCGCTTGAGATCGTGGAGGCGGCGAAAGCGCGACTGGCAGGTTTGGCAGACGTAGGGTTTCTCCTGGCTGTGGGTGAGAAGGTGGCTCTTGAGGTTGTGATGGCGGGTGAACTCGGTCGCGCAGTAGGGACAGCGGTGCTTCTTGGCCGACGGCGACCGTTGACCGGCCTTGCCGAAGCCGGAGCCGGGCAAACTCAGGCCGCGACGCGGGTCGGCCAGATTGCCCGTGGGCATGGGGTAGGAGAAGGCTTTATTCCCGGTGTCCTGCAAGAGCTCCGTCTCGTCTCGATGGCGCGGACGATCACCATCCTGGGAGGCGGACTCCTCGATAGGGCCGGGACTGGCGACGGTCGAGGTGTTCATCAGGGAGGACGCGGCCTGATCGGCGGCGGCAAAGGCGTCGGGCGCATTCCCGGGGGTGGAGTGGGAATCGACCTGCATCTGATCGGAGACGGGCACGGGGTCCGCGGGGGGCGGCAGCGGGGGTGGTTGCTGCTGCTTCTCGCTGGCGCCCAGGGCCTCGCGGGCGACCTGGGAACTGTTGCGCTCCGCATCTTTCTCCTGGTCCACAGGCCGATCTGTCGGGCCCGCGGTGGACGGTGGCGTGCTCATGGGTGGCAGGGAGTCCGCGCGTCGGGAGACGTTCAACCCGGCGTGTGCGATGGTGGACAGCGAGGAATCGGGTTTGGAGGCGTGTTTCAGGTAGGCGACCGAATCCGAGGGACTCGCGGTGACGGGGTGAGACGGGGTGGGTAAGGAATTGGAGAACGCCACGGAATCGTTATTTGACTGCATCAACGCGGCCATGGACTCGGATGAATTGACGCCAGCCTGGAAGGGTTGGCGACCGAGAGGAGAGACTATATGGACCGAGGTCATGTCAATTTAGGTGGTGGAGCAGAGAAGGGTGAGGCGATGTGGCTTGAGGGACATGATGGGTTTTGGCCTGGGTGGATGGAGAATGAAATAAGAGAGGGAATATCCGGGGAGAAAAATGAACCAGCCAGACCAAGAGGCTCAGCCAGGGCGAAAACAGAAAAGGGAAAAGCGACGAAGCAGAAGGGGGGGGAAGAGCGAACGAGTGAGATGGCTCAGAGGCAGTGTTGGTCGTGTTTCGTGTGGGGGCCTTGTTGCTCACCTCGAAAGCCAAGTGTGGCGCAAGCTGACCGGGGAGAGGGGGGGAAAGAAGTGGGCCAAGAGGCGTGTTGCTGCTGGCCTTTCAGCTTGTCTCTCTCTCTCTCTTTCTCTTTCTGTCTTTTTTGCCTTCTGTCTTTTAATTCTTCCCTTTCTCCTGTCTTTTGAATTATTTATTACTCCTCTCCTGGGGGAGACGAGATCCCAAAGAGAGGAGAGTGAAGTGAAGTGGAAGCCCAGACAAACAACGGATTCAGGAGCCAAATACAATCAATTTCCATTCAATGTAGATCCAATCACACGTCACACAGATTAAACACAGAAAAATTCGAAAGAAAAAGAGAGAGAGAGAGGTGATGCAGGATAAAAATAGCGATCAGCCTTGTGTGAAGTTGAAGGGGCAGAGAATCAGCACGGTGGAGTCATTCGACAATCGGGACCTGGAACCAGGCATCGAGGGTTGGAATTGCAGTGGCTGGAGAAGGCGAGTTAGATTAGATGATAATCCAGCATCAAAACACAGAAGACGAGTTCGTCCAGGATCCAAGCGAAGAGAAAAGATGGCGAGTGAAAGTGAAAAGTAGAGTAAACTTAGTAAACTGGACGATGGAGAGATCAGGAGGGGCTGACTAAGCCAGGCTGCCATCGTCTCGATACCGATCGTACAGCATAATACCACTGGCCAACCATACCATACATACAGGGAAGATACCATACCCATCCATACCACCACCCATACATACCATACAGACTATCCATACCATCCATACATACTATACATACCGTCCATCCACCAAACAGATCGCCCGATCCCCCCGTTGTGATCAATCCTGCATCCATCACACTTCTTGCCGGCGCTTCTCATCACTCCAATCATCCCTCGTTCTCCTGCATCCTCTATCATTTTCCTGCATCGTCCCCGGCGCTTAGCCAACCCTCCTCTGCTTATCCCCTCCAGTTATCACATCTGATTCGAGGGAACCCTGCTTAGCATGTCCTGCAGCCCGGTATACTTAGAGAGACCGTCTTCCAACATGGCGCCAGCTCGTTCTCTCATCCTTTGGGATCCTCTTCGTCCGTTCCTGTCAATCGCCTTTTCCTCTCTCTTCCCTGGAGACAAACAGAGAACGAGATCATAAGAAAAAAGAGAAGAGAAGAGAACGAGTGTCCAGTCAAGACAGACAGAGAGGTTGAGAGCGGGCTCTCCACACCTCTTCAGCATCACTCAGCGGGTCATCATAGTAAAAGGTCAGACCTGAACCGGTCAGGGACGTCCACCATGGCTCCCCATGCGCAACCCACCGTCGTCTCGCAAGAACGAAGCTCCTCCGACTCGACCGTCTCCTCCTTGAAGAGTCCGCGAACCGCTCGTTTTGCCGAGGCGACCACGGTTCACTCCCCGACCGACCCCGCGGCCCACAAGTCCCCTTTCGCCGACCCTCCCCAGACATCCCAGACCCCACCCGATGTCTCCTCCATGGGCTTTGGCTATGTCACCGCCGCGGATCCCGCCCATCATGCCCACCACCACGCCCCGGCCTCTCCCCTCCGGAGTGCCCTCAAGGTGCCCGGCACCCCGGGACGCACCTTGAACCCGCTCAGCCCCACCTTCCGCGAGGAGTTCTATGTGGAGAAGCAAGAAAAGTCCGCCGAGGAGGAGAACGCACGCGATTTGGTGGGTAGACTGCCTCCCCTTCGCGATAGACGTGCACTAACCACCAACCCAGCGCATTAAACTCCGGGTCCGCATCGCCAAGATCTTCCTGCGTTTCGTCAATTTTGGCTGCAGTCTGATCGTCTTGACCATCCTGGCCACCACCTTGACGATCTTCCATGCGACCAAGGCCCTGCCGGACCGGAGCGGCTTCCCCGCCTGGGCCAAGGGCACGAACCCGTGGACCCAGTACCTACTTCTGGCCGTCTCGTGCGTCTCGCTGGCCGCCTGTCTGATGGTCTTTTGGGCCTACTTCAAAGGCGGTCACAAGCGCGCCGAGAAGGTGGCCGTCTACTACACCACCTTTTCCGTCTGCTTCTTCGCCTTCAGTCTCATCATGTGGGTCGTAGCCGCCGCCCTCTACCAGAGTGAAAAGGCGAAGGGCGACGGGAAGGACCTGTGGGGCTGGTCCTGCAAGCAGAATCCTCGGGAGAAATTATTTCACAATGATATTGACTACGCCCTGCTCTGTCGTCTGCAGGTGAGCCAACCCCACCTCGTATCTTCCTTCCCTGGGCCTCCCTGCTGACTGCCATAGGATTGGGGACTGGTGTGCGCCATCATCGAGATTGTCATCGAGGTCTTGATCATCCTCATCTACGCCGTCGTCTTCTACCGCTTCTGGACCAAGCGGCGGCTGATGAAGTCCATGGACCGCCGGGACAAAGCCCGCTCCGACTTGTATCTCGCCCAGCTGCGACTCCAGTCGGCCCCCAACACGCCCGGCTTCCCGCGCACCCCGAAGACCCCCTTCGTGACCGCGGCGCCGGCGCAGGACCCGTATTCCGCCGCCGAGAATGGCGAATCCTGTGCCACCCAGTTCGCGACGCCCCGCTCCCCCGCGAAGCCCCAGCCGACCTTCCAACTCCAGCCCCCTCCCATTCGCGTGCAGCATGCAACGCCCAAGCAGGACCAGGCTGAGTTCGCGGCCCCTCCACCGGCGCCGGCGCCCGTGTCGCCCCCGGTGGACGGTCCCTCGCAACACATGGAGGCGGCTCCTGGTGAGCGGACGTATGAATCCGTTCCCATTCCCGACGCATATACGAGCCCCATGACCCCGGGCTTTCCTCCCAATGCTCGACAGTGAGCCATCGGGGATCTGACAAGCTAACGGGAAAGAGAAGAGAAAGAGAGAAGAAAGAAAGAAAGAAAAGAAAAGAAAAGGAAAGGAAAAAAAGGGTAAAAAAGGGTAAAAAAGAATCTGCCATATGATTGATTCATATCTATGCTTTTGAGAAGCGGCAGCGTGTTCATGGCCAACATATTGTTGGAAAATGTCTTTTCCTTTTGTCTTTTCCTTTTCTTTTCTTGTTTCTTACCTTTCTTTGTCTCTTTTCTCTTTCTTTTCCTTTGTTCGCCTTTCCCTTCCTGCGCTCTAAGTGAGCCTGGACCTGGGAAATCATCAACTTATCTGTTATAATCCCAACCTGTTTGACTTTTGATATTTCGCTTTTGCTCATGTTACATACATCTATTATACCATTCTGCGAGTTATTTTTTTTCTACACCTCTCTCTATTTTGTCCTGTCACTCTCTTTTTCTTCTCACTCACTCTCTTAGCCATCCTCTAAGGTGCTCTCGCTCTTGTCCCACTCACCTCACTGCCGTGGATGGGCTGTATAAAACAAAGATTGAATGAAGCTTATCCAGCACCATACAGACATATATACATACATAGGCTTTGATCGTCAGTTGTCCTTTAGCTAGCTAGCTAGCTATGTAATTACTTCCGCGTATACTACCTTAACATATTAAGGACGATAATTTGTACAACGAAATAGGTAACAAACTGTCATGCACAACAGAAGTAATAATCCAAATAATAATCATGAATCTCAGAATTGTGTTTGTTCACTTTCGTCACGTAAAATCAAGGAGAAAAAACCTGCGCCCACCCAAGCAACACGGCCATACCAATGACGCCTTTCCCACCAACGTGAATCGAATCAATTAATCAAGCAATCAAAACGCGAACCGCAACCGCAACCGCATCCCATGTACCGTGGGCCATGCAACATCTTTCATACAGCATACAACGAAGGAAAAGGGAGAAGAAGAGCTGAGGAGTCGGCGCTGGGCACAAACCCTCGTCGCTCACATTGCTCCCTCTTCGAGGACGGCGTTCATATCTTTGGCAATGAAGATTTCCTCTAGCTTGCCGGCGCCGAGGTTGTTGAGGCCGTCGTCGTTTCTCAGGATAAGTCCTTGTTCGTTGGCTAGATGGAGCAGGCAGATGAACCCGAACGATGTGCTGATGTCGCGGAGGGTCTCGGGCGCATAGACCGTTTTGAGGGCGTTCATGACGCGTGTGAATCGCAACTGGTTTTGTTCCTCCGATCCGTGGTTCCCCTTGTCCTGCGGCGAGGAACCGGGAGGTGCACTGGCTTCGCTGCCATCCGGCTGTGGCCGAGCCGGACTGGAGATCGGCGCCCCCGAGGAATCGAACTGGGACGTGGCAATGAGCCGCTCCCCCATCCCCTTCCACATCTCCAACTTCAGCCGTCGCACGTCGACCTTCTTGGCGACCCGAGCGTACGCCACATAGTCGGGGCGCGCTCTCCGGCCACCTTGCGTGACCAGTTGGGATCCGTAGCCCCCAGCCCCGTTCTGTTGGGAGGAACCCGGGGTGGCCCCGACCATGTTCAGGAGCGCGCTGAGCCCGGTGGCCCCGCCAGCGTCGCCCGTCGACGTCCCTGGTTGCCCATCTGCCGGCGGTGACAGCATTTCGCGGGCGTCAGCAAATGGCAGATTGTCGTCTTCATCATCGCCCAGGCCAATGCCATTGGGGAACGCAAGACCATCGTCGTCCGCAAAGAAGTCCGCATCGTATGCGCCCGCCGCGCCCTCTTCCGCATCGTCGTTCGGCTCCGTCTTATGATTGGCCCAGAACGCCTCGTCCATATCCCCGTGGCCGGCGGTCTGGTCCTGCCGACGCTGGTTGAATGACCGAGAACCGACCAGCTTCCGGGAACCCATCCGGGCCTTGGGCTTCAGGAACAGACGCAGCAGCTGCCGGGAGTTAAAGTGCTTGTCGTCTGGGAGGAGGTTGCGCCCTTTGGTCTTCCATTGGGTCTTGGGGAGGGAGATGGTGGAGTTGGAGCTGGCGGGGGTGTATATCAGCTCGGCAACGGACGGGTCCAGAGGGAGGCTGAAGTCAATTTCAAAGGGCTCCTTCTCCTTCCGAGGCTTAGGTGCCGCGTTGGACGCGGTGGCAGCTGTATGCTCTTTGATGCGGCGGATCTTCCAGTGCTCCGGACCGGCCCAGTTCTTCTGGAGCGCGTTATCGAAGTAGCTGAGGATGTTCTCGTGATCTCGCTTGTCGGGCTGGTGGGTGAGGGAAATGGAGTAGGTGTCGTTGTCGAACGCGTCGCCATCGGGGTTCTCCTCGCCATCTTGGTCGACGCGGTGGACCTTGAGCATCGGCTCCAGGGCCGCTTCACGCGCCCAGGCCTCGCCGCCATCGCCGAATCCCGTGTCGCCGCTGAGATCGAACCCGGCCAACGACGCATCGTCGTCGTCGAAACCGACCGCGTTGTCATCGTCAAGCATGATGCCGGACGGGTCATTTACGTTGCCATCCTCCCCGTGGTCTTTGTCCTGTCGCCACTCCTCGGGCGCTTTGAGCAGCGGGATATCCAAGGATCCGCTTGGGTCTCCCAAGTCCAAGTTCTTCAGCGAGGGGCAAATGTCCTGCGCTTCCAGGCGTTCCAGGTCGGGAAAGAATTGGCGGGCTAAGGGGCCGATGTCGATCTCCATGTCCTCAAACGTACTGTCTGGGGCCGGCTTGGCCGGCGGAGGAGTCCCCTGCTGGTCGGGATCTTCCGAGGACTCCCGCGACTCGTTCCCCTCTTTCGGGGTCTCCTCGGACGCATCGTCGCTGCTATCGAACACGATTCGCCCTTGGCCATCAATGGCGAGATGGTTCAGGAGAAGGCCCTTGGCGCCGCCTTCGTCGAAATCGGCGGATGCCTTCTTGAAGAGGGGATCGACGGAGAATTCGAGTTCGAACTTTTTCAGTTGGAGGGCGGCAAACGAGGGCGCCAGCGTCGCTTCGTGGGAACGGGCCTGGGGAGGGTCGAGTCAGTATGGCGGGTTGGGATGATGTGGGGGACGCGGGAGTACCGTACCTTTCGCCGGGATTTCCTGGTGCCTTCTTCGTCTTCATCCTCGCCGTCCTCACCGTCGGCTTCGGCTTCGTGCGCTTTTCGGTCGCGGCTGTCAGCCAAGCCACTGAGCAGCTTTCCGGTTTCCGTGGCGACACTGTCCACACGACTGGTATAGATCTTGACGCAGCCATCCAAGGTGCAGCTGGCCTTTTGGAAGTTCACGCCGTCGCCCTCCTTGAGTAGGGACATGTCGTGGAAGTAGTCGATGAGGGCAAAGTTCCAGGAGTTGTTGGCATTGATCTTGTTGTCGGTGGCCATCTTCATCCACTCTTCGAAGTTGGCGAGGATGGGAACACGCTTCATGGGGGTGACGGCACGTCGACCATCAGCATCGCTTTCGCGGCGGCGATTGCCGGAGCCGCGCGGGGTGCCGCCCGGGCTCACACTTTGGCCGCGATCGTAGCTGGTGTATCGGCGGGGGGGTAACGGGGTCTTGACGGCGGCTTTGATCTGGTCCATCTGACGATCATAGCGGGCCTGTCGGGCCTCCATGCGGGCGGCCTTTTCTCCCATATCATCATTGAGAGGGATCCTTCCGTGGAGTTAGTGTGGTGCCACCGGGTTATCTGTCTCTGATGACGGGGGAGGGGCGGGGTCTTCCCGTGACGACGAGGTGGGAGAGGGGGAGGGATGCGTACTTGATGGGGGAATTCTTATGGGGCGTCGAGGCACCGCCGGAGCGGCGATGCTTGGAATTGGCTACGCGGGGCATGATTGCGGGAGAATCAAGCCCAGCAGTAAGGGATATCGAATGACCACCAAGGCTGGTGGGGTGTTTGATCGAGATGGGATCACGGTCAGGAGGGAGAGAGCGGTCACTGAGCCCGAAGGGTCATATCCAGCGGATGGCGATCGACGAGAGATGGTTGGGGGTCGGATAGAGCGAGATCCGTGGGGATTAAGATGGTTCTGATCGTGATATCGGAGGAGGAGGAGGGGAGGAGAAGATGAAGCTGACGATGATGAGGGAGAGATTTCCGACGGAGCCAAACAAAGCCGCATCAACAAAAACACCCTGCCCAATCGGGTGTGTCACCTGATCTGGAATGGGCGATTAGTCATTTATGCACTGTGCATTATTACACTCTGTATTGTACCGTACGGTACCGTACGATGATGACATCAGACATGATAACTCACACTCTTCGTTGTCTCTCTCTCTTCTCACATCTTTTCTCTTCTCTTCTTCTTCTTCTTCTTCTTCTTCTTCTTCTTCTTCTTCTTCTTCATGGATTGGAGGTTCTTGGAGATTGAATCCTATCCGAGACTCTTCTTATATCTTCAGAATGATCGATGGGGATGGAATGGATGACAGGACATCCTGAAATATACTTCGATGGAGCTTCCCCTCTTCTGTCTCCCCTTCCTTAATCTCATCTCCGACACTTCTCACTCCTCCTTCGCCTTTCTCCATTCTTCCACCTTGTGTCTCCACATCCATTTTCTCCTCCCCTTCAATCGCATATTTCAATTCCATATCCCACACAGCTTCTGCAGTGCTGGATGAACTCACCTGGGCTCTTCGGCCGCCCATAATGCGGCCCGTCCTCTCGTCATCATGCCCCATCCACCGTTATCTCCCCTCCCTCTACCTCCCTTCATCCGGGGGAAGTCGCATCGCAGTAGGCCCCAATACTCGGTGCGGCCGTTCTACTGCTCCCTCCTGATCTTGACGGCCCTGGTGGCCTTCAGTTGGGCGGTCCGTCATGTCGAACGTGCGGCAACCCCAGTCCAGCTGCCAACGACGTCCGATAAGCTCATTCAGAGACGAGGCGTCCATGACGAACTAGAGGTATCTCCCCTCTCCCTATCTGTCCAGTTCCCATCCTCTACGTTGTTGGTCTATCATTGCGACACAATGTCCGCTCAACGTCATTCGCTAACCATCTCCTCCACATATCTATAGTGCCGCTTGGTCCGAAATGCCAAAGATCAGTGCGCCTTCGTCCGTGCCAACTGCCTCGACTATGAAGACGGGTTACTGTCGTATCTCCACTTCTATTACTGCTCCCTGGCCGATGCCAAACCCGTCGCCTTTATCATCCTCGTGCTATGGCTTTCCCTCCTCTTCAGCACCATCGGAATCGCCGCCAGCGACTTCCTCTGCATCGATCTCAGCACCTTGGCCAGTGTCCTCGGCCTGAGCGAAAGTTTGACCGGCGTCACCTTCCTGGCCTTTGGAAATGGAAGCCCCGATGTTTTCTCCACCTTCGCCGCCATGAAGTCCAACAGCGGGAGCTTGGCCGTCGGCGAGCTGCTGGGCGCCGCGGGCTTTATCACCTCGGTCGTGGCGGGTTCCATGGCCCTGGTCCGGCCGTTCAAAGTCGCCCGGAGGAGTTTCGTCCGTGACGTCGGCTATTTCGTCGTCGCCGTGAGCTTCAGCATGCTGATGTTGGCCGACGGTCGTCTGCACGTCTGGGAGTCGGCCACCATGGTCGGTCTCTATTGCTTCTACGTCGTCCTCGTCGTCACCTGGCACTGGTACATCGTACGCCAACGTCGGTCGTATGAGCGGAGTGTCGTGGCACGGTCCCTGTTCAATATCCCCGATAATCAGGAGCTCGATATCGAAGAATTCGACGATGACGACCCGAGGGTCGCGTCCGAGTCGGCAAGCCTCTTGCCTGGCGTCTCCGTCGAGGATTTCGGATCCATTGGGGAGCCGGAGATGCCGGCCTGGAGGGACGGCGAGGAGGATGATGAAACTCGCAACCGGTATCTGGCCGACATACGAGACAACATGCACGTCATCCGCCCCTTGGCACGCAGACGGAACACCTTGAACCCCATCAGACCGAGCCTAGTCGGAGCCCTGGAGTTTCAGTCCGTCCTCTCGTCATTGCAGAGGTCGAAAAATGTCCACCAGGATGGCCTCGGCGGGTCTCTCGATCAGGATAACAGGTCTGTCGCGTCCCATCCGCGGGTTGATCGGCAAACGGCCGTGGACCGTCCGTCAGTCGCCAGTGAAGCGGGGTCTTCTCGCGTGCGAGCCGTATCCGCCAACGACGCCGCAGGTCTGAGGCTAGACACCAGACTCTTCCACCCTGGGGAGGAGACCCGACCCCGTTTGACCGTTAGTAGACCGTCTGCTGGGGACGTGGAACCACCTCCAACCACGCCGAGCCCTCGAGACGAGCATGGAGCGGCGTCAAGACTGACCCCGCCGCCGTCGGGCCCTTCAACTCGTAGCCCGAGTCCGAACTTACTGGCGCCTCCGGACGTTTTCCATCAGCCAAATTACCAGGCCGAAACACCTCAATCGCGCTCCCCGGTCGACGTATCCCCCCGCGGCACGACATTTGCCCGGGGCAGTGCTGAAACACACCTGGAGAGCCCCTCCAGCCCATTTCCGCCTTTTCTGGATACATCCGCCCCGACCTCCAAGGCTCCAAGCATACGGCTCCCGTCGGCGTCGACCCCAACCGAAGCTCTTCAGATCCACGACAGTATCTTTGAAGATCGTCGCAGCCCCTCGATCACATCTTACTCGTGGAGACGTTCTCTGTCTCTTCTTCTCCGGTCTTGCGTGCCCGTCCTCTTTCCCACCCTGGATGGTTGGGGGATGAAGAGTTTCGGGGAACGTCTTTTGGGCGTCATCGCGGCCCCCAGTGTGTTCCTGTTGACGATCACGCTCCCCGTTGTGGAACCGGCGCAGCCCGGATCAGACGTCCGGCCTGGTCCTGATGTCTCTCCTTCAATCGACAACTCACCTGGCCCGCCCGTGCGACTCCCAGAGGACAGTCCGTTGCTCCTGCCACCTGATGCCGGTTCTGGGGCAATCCATCATCCAGATCCGAACGGCAAATTCCAATCAGTGCAGAACAGACGTCGCTGGGACTCGGAACTGCCGCCCCCTCCACCACCCGCAGACAGCTCGCCACAATCGTCCAGAGAGTGGTGTCAATGGCTCGTCTGCACGCAGCTCTTCATGGGGCCCTTCTTCGTGTCGCTCATCGCCTGGACCGCCATAGACCCCGACCTGCATCCCCGCAATCTCCTCCTGCCATCCATGATTGCCCTTCTATTCTCACTAGCCTGCCTCTTCGGCCTCACAGCAAGCGCTCGCCAAACCCGCTCCCCCCAGCCAACCAACGCCGTGCGCCCCTTCCTAGCCCTCCTGGGCTTCATCGTAGCCATCTCCTGGATCGCAACGATAGCCACCGAAGTCGTCAACCTGCTCAAAACCCTCGGCGTCATCCTCAACATCAGCGACTCCCTCCTCGGCCTGACCGTCTTCGCTGTCGGGAACTCCCTCGGCGACCTCGTCGCAGACATCACCGTCGCGCGCCTCGGCTACCCCGTCATGGCGCTGAGCGCCTGCTTCGGCGGCCCCATGCTCAACATCCTCCTCGGCATCGGCCTCGGCGGTCTCTACATGACCGTGAACGCCAACGCCAACGCCAACCCTGAAACCGTCGCCGTCCACGGCGGCTCCTACGACATCGCCATCTCCAAGGTCCTCATCATCAGCGGCGCCACCCTGCTGTTTACCCTTGTTGGCCTGTTGATTGTCGTGCCTCTGAACAAGTGGATCATGGATCGCAAGGTCGGCTGGGGACTGGTTGTTCTCTGGTGTATTAGTACGTTGAGTAATGTTGTCGCTGAGCTGGTTACTTAACTGGTCTTGTGGTGGTTGGTTATCTATCTGCGTAGACCTCTTATGAACTTTGGGCTGGGCTGTCTACGGGGATGGATGGATGTCTACGGGGTTTGGGCTACTACTACTACTCCTGTCATTGTGGTATGGCGGTATTGTTGGTTGAAATGAAGTGTATATATTTTATGTTAGTATCGATTATTACGAACTGATGATTTATGCGGTTTTTCTCTCCATCCTTAACTTACATGCATCACACTATCTATCTATCTATCCATCAGTGGAGACAGGCGATGAAAACGCCCAGGAGTGATGAAATTAGACCTAAAAATGATGATGATATTTAGAATATGGAATACGTTGCAGCAGATGGCCAAAATACAAGATGATATGATAAAACAGTGTGGGAAAAAGACTCTGCAGGTCAGCTAGCAGACATGCCAACCGATTGCAGTCACTGACTGACTGCTACACTATCTACGTTGGCTCTTCAAGCCAGGCTTATTCATTCCTATGATAGTGCATTATCATGTGATGTATATATATAAATAAATATAGTATATTCCATGCCGAACGTAGATTTGAGATATTCGACTGTAGTATGACTAGAGAACGGACGGACGGTGCTAATATAAAGAAGAGAGAGAGAAAGAAACGAAACCCGGTAATGAGTGAGTGGTATTTGACTTGATTGTCATGACTGTTATACCAGACGAAAGCCTCACAGCACGCGGCCAGCGGAAGAGCTCGTGCTCCTGTCGTTGGTTTGGACCTTCTTGAGGGTGCTGCCTGCTTGGATCGATGCCAACAGGGCACTCCGCCCACCGGACGCCGCAGGTGCAGGCGCGGACGGGGGAGCCGGCGGGGGTGGAGCAGGGGGCGCCATGGGCGGTGCGGGAGGGGGCGGCGGAGGGGCAGCACCCGAGGGCGGGGCAGGAGGTGCCATGGGAGGCGCAGGAGGGGGCGGCGGCGGCGGGGGAGAACCACCCGGGGCGGCCGGCGGGGGAGGTGGTGGCGGAGGTGGCGGGGGAGCGCCAGCTGGAGCAGACGGCGATTCCTCAGCTTCTGGAGCCGGAGGCGGCGGCGCCACGGGGCTACTCTCCTGTACTGGCGTGGGCGACTTCGAGGGGGACTTGTCGTCCATGGCGCTGAGCGGCCGTGGGGGCGCCATGGTTCCGAACAGGATGCTTGCAAGCTGCTTCGCGCTACCGCCACCAGGTCGTTCGTCCTCATCGTCGGAGGAATCGAAATCGGAGCCGGCCGCTGACCAATCGTCGTCGTCTTCGGGGCGCGCGCGAGACTTGCGCTCCAATGGGCCAGGGGCCGGGAACGAGGCGGCGGGCTTAACGTTCTCTTGCTGTTGCGCGAGGCGGTGGAAAGGATTGGTAGACTCGGCTTTCGGTGAAGTGATGGTAGTCTGCGGCACAGGCGCAGCCGCGGGTTGATCAGCGGGGTGACTGAGGTTCTTGAAGTATGGGTTCTTGGACTCGGCTTCGGCCCCACCGCGGCTGCTCGGCGGCGAGCTGACGGTGTCCGGCTCAGGAACGGCTGCAGGGGCTGGGGGAGGGGGAGGGGGTGGTGTGGGGATAGATGCTGGTTGGGCATCGTCCGACGTCGGCATCTGGCTCGGTGTCTGGGCGCTGTCCTGCCAATCCTCATCATCCGAAGAGCTTTCCCCATCCAAACCCTCCAGTTCCAGTTGGAGTTGTCGTTCCCGCTCTTTGGCCATCTCGAGCTCGGCACGCTGAGCCGCCAGCCGAGCATCTTGTTCTTTAGCTGCGCGCTCGGCCTCTTCTTTGCGGCGCTTCTCTTCCTGTTTCTTGATCTTGCCCTGCTTGACTTGCTCTTCGAGGGCCCGAAGGCGAGCCTCTTGGGCCTCCTTCTCCTTCTGGATTTCTTCTGCCCGTCGCTGGGCCTCATCCCTGGAAATACAGTAAGCAACGATGTCAACTAAATGCTCTTCAAACATGGGGACATACTCTAGGCGCTTGGTTTCTTCCTCCTGGGCCTGCTGTTCCTCTCGGATGGCCTGCTCGCGAGCATCCTGTTCAGCCTTTGCTGCTTCTTCAGCCGCCTTTTTGGCGTCGGACTGGCCGGCGCTGTCCCCACGGACTTTACGCGACGGGGGCGCTGGGGGTGGCTTCTTGCCAACTGGCTTGGTGGATGGCGGGGCAGGGCGGCCGCCCTTCTCCTCCGCCAAACGACGCTGCCTTTCTTGCTCCCGCTTAGAGTCCTCTTCCTCTGCTCGTCTAACCCGCTCCTCACGCTCTCTCTTCTCGCGCTCCTGGCGTTGAACAAGAGTCTCCGCGGTGTCATTGTTTGGCCTGAGTCCAGCAGCGGCCATACGCTCGGCAATGCGTTTCTGGGCACGCTCTCTCGCAGCTGCGACGCGGTCCTCATGGGTAGATCCAGGCAGGGAGTTGGATGACCCTATAGAGGGCGGAGGGGAAGGCCGCCGGGCCGGGGCGGACTCGTCTCGGGGCTGTTGCCTCTGTGCCGAGGACGACCTGGATGCGCTAGGGAGAAAATGTCAGTCCGATATCCAGTCATCCATGCATTTGAATCGGGGAACTTACTCTTCCTTGCGGACATGCGCGGTCCGTGCGTTGCGCTTCAAGTCATAGATGAAGTCACGAATCACGTCCTCAACGCCCAAAGCATCTTCCCACCGTCGCTTCTCGTGCTCCCGCACGGAGCTTTCACCTGCATCCTTGAGGCTGTCCTCGAGACTCCGGGCAAACTCTCTCACGCTCTCTTCCACGTCGCGTGTCATGGACTCGTTCTTCTCTCGGTCAGCCTTGACATTGGTGTTCTCCGCCTCCAGTCGACGCGCCGCGGCTCCATCATCATCCTGGGAGGCCGGAGGAGGCCGGCCGGCAAGCTCAGCAGCGCGCGCTTGCATCCGGGCACGAGCGCGAGCCTTGATACGGTCGGCCTCGGTGACCGTACCACCCGGGCCGGTCCCCACAATGTTCGATGCGCTGTTCGGGTGCGCCTTGGCGTCCTTGAGGCGGAACAGCTCAAGCTTGGCTTCCGCGATCTCGCGTTCGACGCGGCGAACATCCGAAGCAACCTGAGGGACCTGGTCCTCATGCGCCTGCAACTGACGGCGCAGGGCTCTCCGTTCGGCACCGTTGTCCAGGTTGCGGAAGGCGGCATTCGGGTGTGTATCGATGTCATCTTGCACGCGCCGAATACGGTCCATAAGGCTCTCTGCCTCGCGGCGATCCCGGCGATCCAAAGCTTCATCCTCCTCGGCACGACTCTCATCCTGGAAGTCGGTCGCATCAAGCATGACTTGAGTCTCACGGATCTTCTTCTTCAACTGCTGAACGGACAGCTCCTCCTCGGACGCCTGCGAAGAAGCGGGCGATGGTGTCCGGCCATTGTTGCCCACACGACGCCGGGCGCTAGATCGGTAGCCAGCAGCGGCACTATCATTGTTCTTGAACAAAGTAGCATCTTTACGACCAACGCCCGGAGAAGTGGCACCGCCGCGGAAGGAATGGTCCTTGAGATAGCTCACTCCAGTCTTCTGGGGCTGCAGGAACGCTCCGGAGGCTTTGCGGGACTCGGCGTCCTGGGACAGCATGGACTTGATCGTCCCGATGGAGTCATTCAGGTTCCTGGTTGACGGCGGGACAAGCTCGGGGGGCAGTCGGTTCGGGACCGGGTAACCATTGAGGGTCCTGTAGATCAGATGCATGGCCACGGCAAACTCATCCATGTTGAGTCGCCCTCTGTTATGGGGATCTGCGAGCGTCCAGATGCGCTCCAGATCCTTTTGGTTCAAGCCACTCTGACCCATGATTTCGATGGCGGTCTCGCCACCGATAAACCCTTTGTGGAAACCATCCCAGGCACGGAACAGGTCATCGTAAATCTTCTTCTCCTCTTTCGTGATCGCCCAGGGGATATGAGCGTTCCCGGAGAGGCCAGCTGTCGAGAACCCGCCCTCTCGGCCCGGTTGCGGCATGAGCTGCTGCTTGAGAGCCTCAATGTTCGGCAGGCCAGTCGATGGAGCATTAACAAAACCCCACTGACCGGGCACCCCGGTGGGCTGTGCAACCAACCCTCCTGTCTGGGCAGGACTGAGGTTGGATCCAAAGCCAGTGGGCATGGGCGGAACTGGGGGGCGCGGTCCACTATACCCAGTGGGCTGGGGATTGTTCATGAAGGCCGTCGGCTGTGGCTGCAGGAATGACGACTGCTGGGGCTGGCCAGGCATGCCCGTGGCTTGCGGGGCAAGGTTCGCGCTCTGACCCGGAAACGAGTTCTGGCCGGCCTGGAAACCCGTTGGTTGAGGAGCGAAGCCAGTAGGCTGTGCCGTAAGCTGCGAGAGGAGGTGCGAGTTGGTTGGCTGCTGCGGCTGGGGCTGCTGGGGCGCCGGAGGAGCAGCCTGATTCTGCAACAGCGGCGGGTCGAAGCTCGGGACATTCGTTCTCGCGGTCGACGGGGGCGCTGTGTCAGGAACCTGGGTCGAGATGATGTCAACCATGCTGGACACCTCGTTCCTGATCGTCTCCGGGAGCACATCAGGCAAACTCCGACCGGTAATGCGAAGGTTGCACAGATACATGGCCAGGGCGAATTCCGGGAAAAATAACTGTCCGCACTTGGTGGAATCAGACAAGACCCTATTACAGTCAGCAACGCTCGTCTCCTAACCCTGCGACTCTGCCACTTCACATGCTGGCTTACCAGATCTTCGACAGATCACTCCCGCTCAGTCTGGACCGCAAAAGAAGCTCCTTGGCCTTGTCACCTGTTCAACCGATTGTCAGAACCTCTCTATCCAAGATGACACCGGGAACGGAAATCCTACTAACCGCTCATGGTCTGACTGTCCCCCACCGCGGACTTGAACAGTTGCTCGAACTTGGCCTGGTCCTGGGCCGTGATAAACGAGAGACGGATGTTGGGGACCTTATTACCCGACGGTTTCGGAGGCGGGGGAGGGGCGGCACCACTGCCATCGGTGAACGAGTTCGCGATCTCCGACGACGTCTGGGGCATGGTCCGCATGGGAAGAGCGGTGTTCTGAGGAGGGACCTGTAGCTGCGAGGGGGCATTCTGAGGAGGGAACCCGGTGAACTGCGGTTGTTGCACAGGAGGAGACTGGAAGCCTGTCGGCTGCGATGCCGGGAAGCCTGTGAACTGGGGTTGAAGCTGCCCACCCGGGAAACCCGTTGGCTGAGGCTGTAGCTGCGGGCCTCCATATCCGGTCAACTGCGGCCCATAACCGGTGGGCTGAGGAGCAAACCCAGGCTGGGACGGAGGTTGAGGTTGCTGCTGCGCACCGGTGGCGAATTGGGTGTACTGCGGCTGCTGCGCAAACGGGGGCTGCTGCCCCGGGCGGCCGCTGTTGGCGCCGCCCAGGTAGGAATTCGAGGACGAGAACATTACGCAACCCAGCGTCGCATGGGCGAGCAAGGGACGTAGACGAAAGACAAATGAGATAGATCGAAAATGAGGGTATGGAGGTTCCAAGCGAACCAAGAGGAGAAAGACGAAAGGATCGACAAAAGGAGGGCGAAGCTATCCCCGGGAGTCCGGCCTAGTAGTAGTACGCTGGGAGGGGGATTAGGGAGGGGAAAGGAGACGAAGAAGCAGTAGTAGGAGACAACAACGAATGAACAAAAGGTCAGACTATAACCGGGGAAAAGGCTCTCTAGGGAGATACCATCCGGAGTTCCTGAAAAGCCTGCAGGCGAATCGACGTCGTCCTCTTCAAATGATGTCGTAAGGCCAGAGAAGTTGAACGGTGTCCACGGATCAGGGGGATCGAGAGGAGAGGCCCCGGTTCACGTGGTGCTGAGTCAGCCATCCTCGCTCGTGCTGACTAACGGGGTTGTGACCCACCGGATTAACGGACTCCACAGTTACGAGGTAGGGGAAAACTACGGGTCCACGACGCAAGGATTGCATGACGTTTAGGATGGATTGGAATCTCATTTCTCATTTGTCCCGCGAAGGGCAGAATCTCAGGGGTGACCGGTACTCATTCGCAGAATGTGCTCCGGGTGCAGGGGTCCAGACTGGACGCTGAGACCTCCCGCCACACCCTGGGAAAGTGCGCACTGCATGGGATAGGAAAGATTAAGTACAGAAAACAACGCCTCCAGCCCTCGCGATGGTGTGACAATGACAACCACAACGCCTATTCCTTTTCGCAGACCCACAAAGCACAATTGAAGATCCATGAGATCCTACTTCAGCTCCGGTAAAGCACATCCCATCGCTCTGGTGGGCCCGCCATCCGTCTCTCCGTAATCCATAGGACCAGAATGAACTGTCGCCGTGGTTCGGTGAGTTCCGTCAAGAATGCGCAAATAAAGCCGATGTAGTTTCAGAGGATCAAAGTGCATGAGGAAAAGATCCCACACGAGTCCAGCTGCGCAGGGTCCATCAACGTGGCTGCCACTCGAGGTGGACCTAGACTCCGTCGTTGCCACCCTGCTGCTGGTTGGCGCCCACCATCTTGCGCAACTCATACTCCTTGGTGAATTCCCGGGAGAGGATGCCCAGGTCCCTGACAAGCTCATGGCACGCAGCGATGACGGCATCCTTGGGGGTGATTTCGCCGTCGGTCTGGACGCGAAGGATGAACTTGGGAACCAGGGGATGAGGGACCTAGCATGCACTTGTTAGCCTGGCATACGGGCAGTTCACAGGCACAAGAGAATCTCAGGGCATACCTTGTAGGCAGCGAAGAGGACATGAGAGCTCTGGAGAAGACGGGAGCGGATCATGTTGCCAAGAGTGTGGTCTTCCTTGTTGAAGGTGAAGATGGCAGAGTTCGGAATGCCTATTCAACTGGTAAGAATCGAAAAGTAAGGTAGACGCTGGCATACATACGGGTGTCAATTTCCATATCCACCTTGTTCTCGCCATTGCCGAGCACAAAGGACTCGTATCTAATTTCAGCATTCAGTTAGCAGCCACGTCTTGCGGCTATACGTTGCAAGAGAAGATGAAAATAGGCTGCATCGTGACAGGAACCAAGCTGGGTCTGTCACGAAGCAGGGCAGAAAGCAGACCTAGGCTGCTGGTCATGAGCGACATTGACCGTAGTCTGGCATCCTTTACGAGTACCACCAGTACGGGCATAAGCCATGTCCGTGGGCATGATGAACTCTTTTCCAGAATCCATTGTGGGAAGAGGGGGTGTGATGATGGATGAACCAAGAAACCAGATGACAAGATGCAGAGGGATGGACTGGGGATGATCAAGAGATGTGGGTAGAGGGAGATGATGAGAAGAGAAACAGAGAAGATGGTGTTTTAAAGAGAGCGACGACTAATCCTCCCAGTGCAGAGAGAAATTCCCACTGCAGCATCCCCAACACCATCAGGGAGACTGCGAGTGGCTTCACTTTCCTGAACAGCAAGCAAGACACCATCCACCCGGTGTTGAAAGAAAAAGGAGAAAAGAAGAAAAGAGAATAATGCTTACCTATCAGGGGCGTTCATCTTGGTTCCAAGTAGATCCTATGATCTCGACTCTTTATCAAAACAGAATCTGGCTTCTCTTTCGAAACCTGGCGCAAGACCCAAATGGCAAGTGACCAACAAGTAGCCAGTGGTGAAATATGATGACTCGAAGCTATACAACACGAATTAGTATACTTTTCACACTGCGATCCTGTCTGCCATCCATCAAGGCTAGATATCATCATTTTCTTACATGTTAATATCCGATTTAACCAAAACCAAGAATAACCAGATAAACAGACCGCACAGGAAAAGATCCTGATAAGTATTGCTATTCCAGAGATCCAAAGCAGGGGGTAACAATGGGTAAGAACAACCAGGGTGGACTCGAGAAGTAGATCTCGAGCAAGATGGTTGGTTCGTCGTCATTAAATACGGCGAAGATGATCTTTCCGCTGTGATCCCGTGACCCAGCACGTGATCTATACAACCAGTGATTAAATCAAGTGAATGAACAGAACCATAGGGAATAACAGACAGTAGTGAAGAATAGTGAATATTAATGATTATTCAGGACTGTTATCTAGATTGTTATTATTTCTATTATCTTCACAGATACCTAGATATCTCTGACGAGGTTAGTTGTATATAATCTATGTACGGAGTACTAGATCAGGCCAACCTATTATCTCAAGTGAATTCCTAGATTCCTACATCACTGATACTAAGAAATACATTACTTATTCTCTATATTATTTTAATTACTGAGTGAGTCATCAGAATCCATTCAGATCCACATCTGTGATAGATGGTGATCTAATAATCTTACATGCATCAATGCCCCTCATCCCAGACCTCGGTAATCAAGCAACATAAATGATGTAAATATCCTCCAGCTCGCTCACTCCAACTCACAGACAGACACAACCAACCAACCCAGCTCAGAAAAAACCCACATACTACCAACACCATGTCCCCAAAACCAACCCTCCAAACAACCTACCCCTGGGTAGAACCCCCCCTGGTAGCCAGCGCCCCAATGCTCAACATCGCCCTGCCCCCACTCGCCCTATCCGTCTCCTCAGCCGGCGGGCTCGGGTTCCTAGCAGCCGGCTTCGACGTCTCCAACCTGGAGGACAAACTCGCGCACGCCGCCCGCCTCCTCGCGCAGTCCAACGACTCCCCCCTGAACCGAATCTACACCGACTCGGGCATCCTCCCCATCGGGGTCGGCTTCATCAACTGGGGCGCAGACCTGACGCAGTCCATCGCCGCCGTGGAAAAGTACAGGCCCTGCGCGGTGTGGCTTTTCGCTCCCGAGGACCAACCCACGGGCTTGATACCCTGGGTGGAGCGCGTGCGGTCAGCAACCGGAGGCAAGACGCAGATCTGGGTGCAGGTCGGCACGGTCAGCGAAGCCGTGGCGGTGGCGGAGACGCTGCGGCCCGATGTGCTGGTCGTGCAGGGCTCGGACGCGGGGGGCCACGGCTTGGCGCGGTCGGCGTCGGTGCTGACGCTGGTTCCGGAGGTTGTGGATGCGCTTCAGGTGCGGAAGTTGGGCCCGATCCCGGTGCTGGCGGCGGGTGGGATTGTGGATGGGCGCGGGATGGCGGCTGCGCTGGCGTTGGGGGCTTCTGGAGTGGCGATGGGGACGAGGTTTCTGGCTTCTGACGAGGCAAATGTTGCTCGTGGGTACCGGGATGAGATCTTACGGGCGGAGGATGGGGGCGTCAGTACCGTTCGGTCGACGGTGTATGATAGTGTAAGGGATATCCATGGCTGGCCTCGTCGGTATGATGGGCGCGGGGTCATCAATCGGAGCTATGTTGATGCTGTCGAGGGCAATATGAGTGCCTCGGAGAATCGGCGCTTGTACGTGTCGGAGTTGGAGAAGGGTGATGCCGGATGGGGCCCGGATGGGAGGTTGACGACCTATGCAGGCACGGGAGTAGGACTTGTTAGAGAAGCGCTGCCTGCCGGGGAGATTGTGAGGAGTGTCCGCCTGCAGGCGAAAGATATTGTTCAGAGGATCGCAACGACCGAGACTTAATGCTCCTTGAGCTGATAGCTACGTTCGATAGACTGCAGTGGAGTTCTCAGCCGAATACAAGTCATCTGGCCCGATGCCAGCTCTTCATTATGTCCATCTCTAAATGGGGCTCATACTGAGATACAATCGCTCAAAGGTCTTGATACAAATCAATGCTCCCACAAGGAAGAGGTAAAAAAAAAAAAAAAAAAATGAAAACAGAGAAAGATGTCCGAACACCAGCCATGAATAAACGCCCATTCCAAAAACAGAAAAAAGGGGAGAAAAAAAAATTACAACAATAATCATAATGCGAATTGGATTTGACGTGTGGAGCCGCCAGTGAACCGCTGAGAAGAGAAACGTGTAGTCCAAAAAGAGAAAAACGAGACATGAAGGACAAAACAGGAAACGGAAAGCAAGTGTTAATGATCATAATATTGCTTTGCATCGGAATTGTATAGTTGAGATGGAATCAAGGGGATGGTTCGGGGTACGAGGAATCGGACCGAGCCATGAGGAGGCATCGCTGTTAATGTACCGCATTTAACAGATCACCGAAGCCGCTCGTTTCTTTCTTCAGCTTCCAGTTGTTGCGCTTCTTCTCTCGTTTCTTCATCATCTCAGCCCAGCCTTCATCTTCATCTTCATCGTCCTCCTGCCGGACCCGGTTCCCTTGCACGCTGGCCGCGGATCGACCGCCACTGGAGATGGGTCGTGGCGCCAAACGAGATGCTGCAGGCGAGGCAACGGAGAGGAAAGACTTGTGGTTTTCATCATTCCATTGTCGAGGCAAGGAAGCATCGGCTGAAGTCCCAGGGTCCGCTTGCATGGTCGACACTGGTCGATATCGAGGCGCTAGTCCCACGTTGCTCCGTTCTGACGGTGCAATAGACGGCGCGTAACCTTGGCCGGCCGGGGTGTGTGGCCGATGGGCCATTGGGTTGTAAGGCATGGGAGAGCTGTTCAGCCGAGAAGAGACGTTCGGGTCGAGCATACTCAGGGTCCTTTGGTTGGCGGGGTACCCGGGGGAGGCATCGTGAAAGGGACCGGGGGAGGGCATCGATGACGGCATGGCGGGATTGAACCCTGGCGGGACTGAGAGGCCACCTGAAGACATCGGGGGTTGAGCGGCGCCTTGACCACCTTGCATCTGAATCATTTGCTGCATCCACTGCATTTGCATCTGCATCATACTGGACATCTGCTGAGACAGTTGGATCTGTGCTTGTTCGGTAGCGGAGATTGCTGGCGGGGGACCGGCCAAGTTTGGCGGAGTCATGTTCATCATGGTGTATGGCCGAGGGACGCCACCAGGATGGGCTGCTGCGGCTGGCATCCCAGCCTGATACTCATGCATCGCCTGCATGTTCGGGCTCCCACGTCTCATCGCCCGTGCACGTTCTTCCGTGGCGATGACACCCACCAGACCCCCGGGAGGTAAGCCTGGGGAAGGACCCACAGCAGCGGTGGGGCCCCCATGGACCGAGGAACCTCCCCCAAATGCCAGGGACTCGCGGTTGGGGGGCTTAACCAGACCGGCTCCGTAGTAGGGGTCTTGAGGCAGGTTCCTCGCGAAAACAGGCAGGCTGAAGCGGTTGGACGGATCCTGTTCCACACCTCCCGGAGACGATAGGTAAGGCTGGTGGTGGTACGACGCCCGCATATTGGGGATGGAGCTCGAGGGCGCGAGACGGCTGGGCGGACGGTTCTTATTCGGAAACCCATGCGCAGCCAAGATCCCAAGAGGGATCTCTTCGTCGTCATCACCTTCGCTGCTCTTCCCGCTCCCCGATTTACTCGCCGGATCCAAGGTCGGCGTGGCCAGATTCGGGGCGCTGTTGCTGGCACGGTCCAGCTCGGGTCGCAGCGGCGGAGCGGGCGATTGCTGGCCGGTGACTTTCATCATCTGTTGTCGGTACACCGACAAATGCGCCTCCTGTCGTCGTCGCTGTCGCTCCACCTCACGGCTCTTCTCGACCTCGTCCTCCTCATCCAATTCGCTGTCCTCGGAGTTCTCGCTCTTAGAGGCATCGCTATTGGACCGTCGGAGCTCCTTTTGCTGCCGGTAATGCTCGAACTGAGACGGGGTCATGACTTTCGTCGATGACGATCCCGGTCCTGGCTGAGTCTTTTCGTACTGTACCGCCAATAGGGCATTGGCTGCGATAGAATGGTCGGGGTGGTTTTCTGCCGCTCCGGAAGAATTGGGTGCTTCGCCAGAGTGCGATGTTCGGCGCTCGGCGTGATCGTTGGCGGCCACACGACCATTGCTGAAAAGGGGAGTGTCGTTTTCGGGGTCCGAACCGTCATGGTCGAACGCCAAGGGGGCCGCTGAGTTTCTTCTGTTGTAGAGAGACTGCATGATCAACTTTGCGTCGTCATCTTCGACCTGCTCGGCATCGCGCTTGCTGGGATACATAACACTCCTCCTTAACCCTCTATCCACCGTCGCCTGGGGCTTGTCGAGAGCGCGATGAGACGTCGTGGAAGGCATTGCGGTAGCCAACGGGAGAGATTTGCGTCTCTCCCCATACGAAGGGGAATGAGTGAAACCGGGTCGATCTGCGGAGGAGACATCATGGGGGGAGTAGGACGTTGCGAGAAGGCCTTCTTCCGAATGCTTGCTGTCCCACGAATAAGGCGAAGGCTCGACCTCCTTCGAACGGCTGGTATCGATGGGTGACGGGCGCGGGCCTCTGTCGTCCTTCCGAGGACCCGATGCGGGATTGCCCGACGAATATGGGGATTGCTGGCATGCGTTATTAGCATCTCCTAGAGCCATCAACCGTGATATGGAATCATCCTACCCCGTCGGTCATCGCGACTCGAGACGACGATTCCCGCGACTTGTCCCGCTTGCTAAAATCACCCAACATGGTGTTAAAATCGTCCCCCATCGGGCCTACCTGCAAATCCGTTTCCAGGAGTCGCGGCGGCGTCGCGGTGCTTGACGTGCTGTTTGTCATCGCCCTATCTCTCGGGGGAACGGGGGTCGACAGCTGGGTTGGCGTCGAAGCCTTGGAGAATCTCCCACCAAAGGAGAATGTCCGACCAGCGGCGCGTAGTGCACCCGACAACGGAGGGATCGGGATGTCGTACAGGCTCCGTGAGTGCGGGGAATCCGCAGCACTGGGGCCGTCCGTGGACCGACGAGTCGATGAACCGCTACCGCAGAATCTGTTAGTCACTCTAGCCTCCACCGAACATCATGGGGGGCATACAAATTCCGGGGGTGCAGGTGATCCTGTCCCGCAAATATGTTTTCCTGGTCCTCTGTCGGCGTGCGCAGTAGTTGGCCTTCGCTCATGCGTTTCGACAGGGCATTCCCGTCACTAAAAGATTTCCTCTCCGACGACGGGCGTTCGATGACTCGAAAGGACGAATGCGACGGCGCATCGCCTTCTTCCAACACATTCCCAGCCGATTTTCGCCGGGCAAAGCCTTTGGGAAGCTTGATCGGCATGGATGCTGAGATGGATCGAGGGCCACGACCACAAGCGTCGGGGGTTCGGAACGGACGAGATGGGCGATGTCGATGTCTTCCAGCTTTCTGTGTCGCCTTGGAAAAATATAGCCAGGCGAACTCAGTAGCACGAGCTATTCCCCATAAATCCGTATCCCAGGGAACCGTGGAGATGGACCCGTCGCTTTAGGCGATTCGGCACCTTTGTGCACAGACCAGTCTCCAATTCCGACGGCGCCTTCGTATGGCGGATATGGAGTAGGGAGGTTTTTGCTGCGAAAATGTGGAAATTTTCACGAACCTATTTATTTTCTTTTTTCGAAACCGGAGGGGGGAGATCAATCACAAGGCCCGCGGGAAATTCCTCAAGGGCACACCGTGTGATTGCTGGGTCGCAGGGATCTGGAATAGGGGGGATTATGCGATCACGGCGCTCACATGTCCTGAGACTGGCTCAGGGACGGTCGTGGTGAGGTATTAATCAAAAATGAGAGAGGGGTCGCAGAGGGGGGGGGTTGGGTCTGCTATATACGTGGTGGACCTGGTTCGTTTGACAGGAGTTGAATGAGCTTGCAGGGGGGAGAAAGGTGACTCGATGGGTTTGAGAGGAGATGTCGAACAAAGAGGAGGGGGAGAAGACAGAGGATGTGGGAGAAGTGGGAGAAGTGGATAGGGAAAGAGAGGAGAGAGAAGAGAGATGGAAGTTCCGGTCACTGAGAAGTCGAGATGCAACAAACAATAAGGATGGATGGAGATAAACCAGCCATGCAGTGGCAAGGGGAGAGAGGATATTTTTGTCACATCAACTAGGTTAGGTTAGGTAGGTAGGTAGGTAGTAGGTACCTAGGTAGGTAAGTGGTAAGTAGGTAAGTAGGTAAGTAGTAAGGTAGGTAGGAAAAAGAGGGAAGCCAATCAGAGAGACTGAGGGGAGGAATGGTCTGACCGATGGCTTTGGTTCAATTGAATATTATGATTGTTATTGCTCTAGTATGATACGGAGGACTCCGTACACCACTGGTACAGACCAGGAGAAATAAATGAACAGAGTTTGGGAATAATCAACCTGGAGGGTGTGGAGCCAAATTTAGTCGGTGATAGAGACTGGCCAAAGTACCATGGCGGGAGATCCACCCTTCTGGCATGTACATGATACCGGTACATGTGCTTAAAATAGTTGAACCAGGGAGATCATTTAGAGGAAAGAACAGGTTCGGTACGAGGGAGAAAGGAAGAGAATACAGAGAGAGAGAGAGAGAGAGAGAAGGAAGAAAGAAAGAGAATACACAGAGAGAAAGAAGAAAGAGAAAAGACTGAGATGCTCGATTCATACCTGAAACAATACAGGAGAGTCGAACAATACCGTACCGTACACTAGCCTGCAGTGACCTGCCTAACTTAAGCTACCCAAGGGGATCAGAATGGGAGGAAGCCAATCAGCGTCCACCCAGCATGACCTGTCAAAGCCACCTGTGACCAACTGAAACATTCTCCATCTGCATTCTTCTTTCGGTGGTATGTCCAGACCGATCATCAGAGATCGGAGGTTCAATCTGGCCAGCGATGGAAATACCAAGGGAGGTACTATATACACTACCTAGTAGGTACCTTGTACCTTAGTAGTCCCTACTTCTAGGTAAAGAGAGCTGACTGGTACTGTCATATTACCTCCTCGTACCATCCATACCGTCAAGATATTTATATATTATATTATATATATTGCCGGTGGCGCCTCTCAAAATAAACCAAGATCCGATCCCACACACAACATTCCACAGTATGTGCACAATCTCCCTGATATCATCAAGTACCGACTCTCTGGCAAGGTAAGAACCAGTTTTGCCACCCATGGACTGACTCCCACTGGATCAGGGGGGCATTCCTCCCCCCAAATCTGAGACCGACCGCGGCCAGCCCTTACCCGTAATACCTTACCTTAGTAACCGTCGGCGGTCCTTACCGAGGCAAGGTATCAATTGTCAGATTCGGATGTTTTTTTTCCTTCCCTCTCTCGGTCGGCGAGTAATTTACTCCTCTCCTCCCTCCAATGATCGTTGGCACAAGCGGCTCCAGTGGAGACCTTGACTCAAAGTGTCCAAGTCTCAGCTGTCCCAGGTTTCGACCCACTGGCCTTTGAACCAGTGTCCATAGTAAGGGTCACTACCACTGATAGTACTGTAACTCGTCAGTAGTCAGTCTCTCGGGCCCGATTCTTCCCTTGACGGCTATTCCTGGAGGGCTGAGGCCCCCCCCGGGTGAATCATTTGGTGGGTCACTCGGATCGAGCCATATCCACCAGCGGCTGAATACCTACCTATACATTACTACATTACTCGCTCTTTTTTTTTTTGTATTTATTTTTATTTTTATTTCTATTTTTTTCGTTTTTTAATTTTTTAACAAGGATTCAAGGATCGACTTTCTTTGCAGATAGTGTCAAATTGATCATTATTATCTTAGCCACTACACTAAAAAAGCCCAATGCTTGGGAGGGCTTGACTGTATAAAAATACGATCCCGTCTAAACCACTTCCCATCCTTCAGTAACCAAGTCATCCAGCGGCGCGCTCAGACAGTTGGCTCCGTCAAACAAGTGGAAGAAACCACCAACACCACCCGTGTTGCAGTCGACGATGGGCGCGCCGCCAACACCCCCCGCTACTGTGCTGTTGATCGCCCCGAACACCGAATAGACAGTATACGGCTGCCACTGTCGAAAATCAACGGGAGGAGATCCACAGGGGCGCTTCGGCTCCTCGTACAGAATGCCATATGCCAACAAACTCACCGGGCGTGAGCTCATCCCGTCCACTTCACTCCACGACCCCTGCTTGATCTGATCGCCTTTCAACAAGTTTCGCAGACAGTTAGCATCATCTTGTGGCAGAGTCTGTGGCAGAACCTGATTGTTGTTCATACGCTCCTGCGGATCCACAACTCTCACGCGGGTATAGTCCTTCATAGACTTGTAGAAAGGCTCTTCCGCATGGTGGTAAACCGTTGTTCTCCCCGCAACAACGCCCGGAAGGGTCCTTGGCCCGTAAGTCCGCCCATCCCCATGCCTGAGTTCGACAACCGTCAAACGCGGCAGATACACGATCGCCCGTACATCCGCAAGGCGCCCCAGAGCAGTTAACACCGCGATATTCTGCTCCCTCGTCGGGAACTGCATCGCCGGCAAGCGAAGAGCAGGACATGGGTCCGGGGCCCGAGGGTTTGGATGCGGACCACGCGGACGGGCCTCAAAGTGGGATTCGCCCGTCCCCACAAAATACATCGGCATACATCCGACAGTGAGAGGTACTGGCTGCGGCGGTGGCCTTGCAGTCTCGATTCGCATGTACCACCCGCGGTGCGCGAGGTCTCCAAGCCCAAACTTTCCCCAAATCCATAATAATTCTTCACGCGTTGGCAGCCGAAACTTGCGTTCCTGCTCATTCCATAGCGTAAATGGGGCGGTGTCGTTGATATGCCGCGCTCCCCAACCGCCTGGGTTTTGCCATCGTTTTGGCTCTGAATGCGAGTGTGGGCGAAGAGGATTTGATATGGCTGTGGTGTGGATATCAGTGTACGGCGAACTCGTTTGCAACTGCTGTGCCTGCGGCGACGACCGGACAGGAGTGGCCATGGCTTACAAATGGGGTGAAACTGGGCGTGCAGAGGGGGAAGGCAGATGAAGAAGGCAGAGGAAGAAGGCAGAGGTTGATGTGTCAAGCAGAGACGAGAGCGCTTTCTCTTAAGGAGTAGATAGATAAATGGCAGTTGACGTGGGCGCAGGTCAGACAGACGTCATGGTTGCCGCAACATGATAAGGCTAACAAATCATATGATATGAATATAGTTTAAAGAGGCGTACCTAGCTGGGAACGAGATTTGATACAGAATTATTAAGTTCTTATTTCCATGATACTAGTGTACCCAAGTGACTCCAACCGCGCATCACTGAATCATTAGGCCCCTTCAAACACCTGATCACCCTCAACAACAATACGATCCTGGGCCTTCAATCCACCAATCAATGCAACCCCAACAGGAACTCGGGCTTCCTGCACATTGAAACAGGCAAAGGCGACCAACTTCGTGAGTGATGGACAGCATCGGAAAATGCGCCCAATAAGATAGTCATCCATGATGGTGTGGAACGACACATCAAGCTCCCGTAATTTGGGGTAAACCCGGCCATCTGCAAACACTTCCTCAAACGCAGCGCGGGAGATATGCCGACAAGAAGAAATGTTCAACTTCTGCAGAGTACGACCAGAATGGTTCATCAGCGCAACGAACCCTTGAGAGGCGAGCCCAATCGCATCCGCAGGCCCATCGGCATTTGTATTGTCCACGTCTCGCGTCGAGGAGAAGTCCACAAACTCCAATGCAGGATTAGACCAACCAGTGAAGAGTTTGGAGAAAGTCTTATCCGTGCAGTTGGAATTATTCGAGAATCGGAGTTTAGTAAGGTGCTGACAATGGTTGTGGATTGCTTCAAGAATGCGATCGTCCGCAGTCGGGAACCCTTCCAAAGAGAGTGTTTGTAATTTCGATCCAACTTGGACGATCGTGTCGAGTAGTTTCTCAACATCCGTCTCTTGGATGAAATCCAGAGACAAGTGTTCTAGCGACGATAGTCGCCCGATGGCCTGAAGCGAACCATTACCCATTTTCCAACATTGTTTGAGCTTCAGCCGTCTGAGCCCCGGGCAGCATTTGGACATGACCTCCACGGTTTCGTCATTAAATGAAAAATCTAGATTAGACAGCTTGAGGCTTTTCAATCCTGGCCCCAGCTTTTGGAGTAGCCGTTGCCAACATGCATCCGAGACAAGGTTGGCAGAATCGATCTGGAGATGCTCAATTTTGAGATCTCGGTCCATGGTATATTCAAAGACTCTGTCCTTAAGCTGACTAGCAAACCGAAGATTGACGTTGTTCAAGTCCGGCATGAACGTGAATATTTTCTGGAAATCATCCGTTTCGAGCTCTGCAGAACATTCAACATTAGAAATCGCGCCCAAGGGAAAGAAAAAAAGTTTGAAAAGGGGGGGGGGGTCATACTGGCAGTATCATAGATGTCAATGGACCTCAGTTCTGGACGGAGGAACAGGTTGAGAGTCCTTGGTGTCAATGCCCGTCTCTTCGACAATATCTGACTGAGACGGTGAAGCAGCGAGGACGGCAAGTCTCCGAATTCTTCGATATCGTTGATATTATCTGCCACTTTCTAGAAGGGATTAGTACTGTAGACCGCAGAGCTAGCGATGGAGCAATACCTTAATGCACAACTCGACCAAAGTCGAGGCACCTTGCTGGGCATTCCCATCAAGAAGGTTACTCTGATTCTGGCGACGACCGATCCTCGCTCCCGATTTCTTCGCCTTGGGTTTCTTGTCGTTGTCCGCTTGGTTCTTGGAACACTTGGCACAAAGAAGACCTCCGTTCGGACCTGTCTTACTATACGGTGTGACAGTAAACCGTTTGCTGCATATTTCACAATTCTCCAGCTGACCGGGCATCGGTCGAGATTGTTCAGACAAGATGTCCCTGGCAATAGAGTCGTCATCTTCTCCAGGCTCACCTGTACGCCGACTCTTCCGGCGCGCGAATTCTTTGCTTTGCTTGATCTTTGCTAAGGTGGCTGTCTCCTTCCGCTTCCGCTTTTTCCGCTGCTCGGGCGACTCGCTAGTAACCTCGGAATCATCACGTTCGATCGAATTTTGCGTTTGTTCTGCGACCGCTGTGCGCTCTGCATCTCGAACGCGCCTTTGGTAATCTTGGCTGATCTGGGCAGCAGAGATGTTGTTGGACTAGAAACATCAGGAAATCATCAGCAAGCGACCGCAATATTCGGACAAAGATTGCTCACAGCCAGGAAATCAGTCAGTGCCGACTGTCTGAAAGGTTTCAGTTGTTAGCATGCTTCGAGGAAGAAGCTGTCGCCTATGCGACGGTAGTATACATACGGTCCCCGGATTTGGTTCCTAGTTTGCCGTCTTTCCGCCCTATCGATAATCAGCATCCCAGATATGTTGAGATAGGCAGGTTGCTTCATACATATTAACAAACCCGGATAATGTAATTTCTTTCTTTATTTACCTTTTCCCTTTCTCTGAGCCAGCTGGGTATCGAGGATCGTTGGTGAAGTGAGAAGGTTAGGAATATAGGAAAGTGACGAGTCACAGGATCCGTGGCAATTTCGCGTTCCACTTAACGCGAGGCGGCTTACTGTCTCGTGTTCTGGGGTGTCAACGCTCGGACATCAAACAACAGGACTGGAAAAACCAAGGGTGGCGTCAGCCTTTGAGAGGTATCACCCAAGCAACTGGTCCAGTCCTTCGTGAGGTGGCCCGGGTGTTCACAGGTCCAGTCTGAGGAATTTTCCTCCTTTTCCAGACTTTCACTCGTCCCGATACCCGTAAGGGGCCAGGCATCCGTTCCTGCATCTCAGAACCCACATCAACCTCGCCACCTCGCCACAACAGGAACTGTCGCAGAGCTGGCCGGTGCTTTGGATGAAGTCCATATCGTCAATGTATTTGCTTTGGGGAGATAAGATTGCCTGATTTTGAAAAAATGGCCAGGATGCTTGCACCGGAACCGAGTCATGATTCGACGTCGGGTGAATACTCTTGCTTAGCCCCTCAGTCCTTTGTTCGAGAGTTGCTAATCAAATCGGTCACCTATCTCTAGATACCTCATCATCGCTTCCGAGACGAACCTCCGCGAGATTGGCGCGATCAGCTTCCAATGTTAAGCCTAACAAAATTGATGATACTTCGGTCGAGGATGAGGGGAACGACTTTACTCACGCCGAAGAACTGCATGCCCCTCCGAATACTAAAATGCCTGCTATAGAGGTCGCTATTCTGACGAAGAGATACTCTCCTGGCCCTAGCCTAACCCGTTCTCCGTCGTCCTCTGTCGTGGGCAGTACTTCCGCCGATGGGACAAATGGATACACTACTCCAGCCACCAGTGTCGCTCCAACCCCTGCTGGACAGGATGCCGGGAAGCCGAAGAAGAGAATCAGTGCTGCCGCTCGGGCTCGAGAATTACGTTCCAGTACACTGGCAATCAATACACAGGGAGGGAGAAAAAGGACAAGAGCTGCGACATCCGGCGACTCAACTCCACTCCAGCAATCGGATGAGGCAATTGCCGCTGCCCTTCAGGCAGAAGAGTACCAAAAGCCACTTATGAAACGACAAAAACTTTCTGAAATCAGTGACTCTACCGGAGAAGAGAGTGACTTGACCGATATCACACTGAACGATGATGTGGATGAAAATGAGTTCACCGAATGGCAGCCAACTCGGAAGACTAGGAGTTCCCTCCAGTCCCGGACCACTCTTAGGAGCTCAAGTTACAGAGAGCTCAGTCCTGGCCTGGGAGATGATTCTGAGAACGAACAGGACTACCATGAGAGTGATTCGGGTTCTGATTCGACTAGCTCTGCATCTGCGACAGACGAGGATGTCCCGCTAGCCTCCCAGAGAATGTCGAGAATTCGTTCCGCCGCGCGTCCCGGATCTCGTCGTCAAAACCAAGCCCGAGTACGCTTGAATACTAACAATCTTCGCCGGGCGCCTGGGGAGGCGTGGATGAGCCGCCGTGTAAGTAATGCCATCGTCCATTTTACGGATCCCATCGCTGACCGGTCTAATAGGCATTTCAAGAGCGCAAAAAGCTCGAAAAGCAACACCCTTGTGTTATCAGCATGTGGGAAGATTTAAAGAATTCGCCTCCTATAGTGCCAGTGGCAGCGGAACAACCTCCGGGAATCTCGAGAAGTCTCAAGTCATTTCAGCTTGAAGGACTAAACTGGATGATCCAACAAGAAAAGTCACAATACAAGGGTGGATTACTGGGTGATGAGATGGGCATGGGGAAGACGATACAGGCGGTCTCCCTCCTCATGTCTGACTATCCCGCTGGAAACCCGTCGCTTGTGGTTGTCCCACCTGTTGCTTTGATGCAATGGCAGTCTGAAATCAAGGTTCGTTCCACAAATATTCACTGTTGATACCATTCTCACGATTACCCAGGAATACACAAGTGGTCAACTGAAAGTGCTCGTGTATCACAATTCGAACTCCAAGCTTAAAGGGCTCACAAAGAAGGATCTTCAAGAATATGATGTTATTATGATATCTTGTAAGAACTGCATCTTGGCCGAAATTACTTGGGCGTTTCTCATCTAACTTTGTGTACAGATTCAGGTCTTGAATCGATACATCGAAAGCAGTGGAAAGGGTGGAATCGTCACGACGGCATTGTGAAAGAGGATAGTAAGTGATAGCCCCAATATTCAAGCCTATCGGGCTAACAAGATTCCAAAAGGTATCATCCATTCTATACACTATCACCGCCTTATTCTAGATGAAGCCCACAGCATTAAGGTGCGTTCTCATTTTGCAGTTTTCTGGAGGGATTATGTGCTGATGTTTCCAGCAACGCACTACAAGTGTTGCCCGTGCGTGTTTCGCCTTAAAGGCAAACTTCAAGTGGTGTCTTTCGGGAACCCCTGTTCAGAACAGGATTGGAGAATTTTTTTCTCTGCTGCGCTTCCTCGAAGTCCGGCCATTTGCTTGCTATTTCTGTAAACAGTGCCAATGCCAGGAGTTACACTGGTCGCAGGATGCAGAGAAGCGCTGCACCAAATGCAGACATAGGTACAGTGCTGCTGAATATTTTTGAGCATCTTTCTTGTTACTAACACTTTCTATAGTGGTTTTAATCATGTATCTGTGTTCAACCAGGAGATTCTCAATCCAAGTTAGTACACATCCCAGCCTCATGGTAGCAGTTCTAACTTCCAATAGTTACCGAAAGTGACGACGCGATACCTCGGAAGGAAGCCCTGTCTAAACTCCGCCTTATTACAGACCGGATCATGCTTCGGCGGGTCAAACGAGACCATACTGCTTCGATGGAGCTTCCCCCTAAGCGGTAGGTGGTGCTGGTAGGATTTATTGCGGAGCTCGTGCTGACTGCAAGTTTCAAGTGTCGTCCTGCATAATGAATTCTTTGGGGAAATCGAACGCGATTTTTCTCAAAGTATCATGACCAATTCCAGCAGACAGTTCGATACTTACGTGAGCCGTGGTGTGATGCTGAACAATTATGCGAATATTTTCGGGCTCATCATGCAAATGCGGCAAGTTGCAAACCATCCGGATTTGATCTTGAAGAAACATGGGGAAAGTGGACAAAACGTCCTTGTCTGCAGCATATGCGATGAGCCTGCAGAGGAAGCCATTCGCTCTCGCTGCCGTCATGAGTTCTGTCGGCGATGCGCCAAGGATTACATCCAGTCATTCCAAGCAGACACAATCGTCGATTGTCCCCGATGCCATATTCCCCTCTCGATTGACTTCGAGCAGCCTGATATTGAACAGGAAGAAGAACATATAAAAAAGAATTCCATTATCAATCGCATCCGAATGGAGAATTGGACCTCGTCGACAAAGATCGAACTGCTTGTTTACGAGCTGTTCAAGCTGAGGAGCAAAAAGCAAACACACAAGTCCATTGTGTTCTCCCAGTTCACATCTATGCTGCAACTTGTGGAGTGGCGGTTGCGACGTGCCGGCTTCAATACCGTTATGCTTGACGGAACCATGACACCTGCTCAGCGTCAGAAATCTATTGATTACTTTATGAACAATGTGGATGTGGAGGTGTTTCTGGTCTCTCTCAAAGCCGGAGGTGTCGCTCTGAATCTGACTGAGGCGTCCAGAGTCTTTATCGTGGATCCGTTCGTCCCCCCTCCTCCCTCAATCTCCCCCCTCTCCCCCCCAACTAGTAAATGAGTTGAATGGCTAATTTCTGATTTAGGTGGTGGAACCCCGCGGCCGAGTGGCAGAGTGCTGATCGATGTCACCGTATTGGTCAACGACGCCCATGTGTTATTACCCGGCTGTGTATCGAGGATTCGGTCGAGTCTCGCATTGTCTTATTGCAGGAAAAGAAGGCAAATCTAATCAACGGGACGATCAACAAAGACCAAGGCGAAGCTTTAGAGAAGCTTACCCCGGAAGATATGCAGTTCCTGTTTCGGGGGTCATGATTTACTGGGCCACATCATCCATTCCCTCCGTGGAAAGACGTTTGGCGCAAACCTGGACGGATTTCAAGGACCCATAAGTGAACTCTTTGGTTTGCATCCATCACCCTATTTAATATCTAAATGTCAGATCACCCTTCTCTACTTCTATCTTCTCGATATTTTGCAGTGGATTTAAACCAGGGTCCATTGGTCGCTGGCGATTGTTCCACTGCATCTCCCTCCCTCCCTGGGTATTGTTCCGTGTCTCTTCATCTTCCCTCTTTTGCTTCATTTATTGTTGCATGTCAGCCCTATGGAGACGATGATGTCGGCCAAGCCTTCATGCGCCGGGATATGCGGCGTACAAGTCAGTCCATAATTTTTTATCCTGGAGCCTAGCTGGTATTTTAGATGCCTAAAAATGTAGATAATGCTTCAACCAACCCGTGTTTGTTTCCCCCCTTCTTCCCAGAGTCCCATCTACCACTTGCAATCTCCTGATCTCTCGTCCCTTCCTCTGGATTACTGTCTCAGCCTTATAAACACCCGGACTCGCACGGGTCCCGAGCGGGGAAGAACTTGATCGGCAAAAAGCTTAACCTCGTCATAAGTCAGCGCGACCCAAGAAGCCCCCCGTGGATCCTCCCGTCCGCAACTCCCCCTAGATCCCCGACCCTCCCAAGGCAACATCTTTTTTAAACTTTGGTTTCCCTTTTTTAATTTTTAATTTTTTTTTTCTCCTACGCGATTAGTGTTTATTGTGTTCCTTTATGAAGAACGGGCGCGAACCTTTTGTCTCATTATCCTATGTTTTGCGCGAGTGATCACCTCGAGGATCGCTCAACTTCTGTTCCCTTGAACTCCCCGTGTTAGGTCTTCTGGCGTGAGGTGATCCTGCATCCCTCCTGCATCCCCTGCTGATCCTCCGGACGGCAACGACGATACAAGACAGTCCCTGATGGAAGAAATCCACCCCCAGGGGCGGCCGCGGCACCATGGTGACAAGTATGCGCCGAAAATATATGACAAGGCTGGGCAACTAGAGAACCAGGCTGCTACCATGAAAGCGGCTTTGCACGGGGACAGCGCGCAACGTGAACCACATGAACCTGCAGGGGGGTTTGATAGCACCCCGTTTCCCCACGCTCCCCCAGGACACACGCTCAAGTTTACCTTCCATCGCGGGATCAACCTGCCGTGCGCGGATTTTGGTCGTTTTACCTCGGACCCGTACATCCTGGCCCAGCTGATGGTTGACCTCCCTCAGCGGCATAAACAGGACCCCAGCTTTACCTTTCGCACCCCCACGGTCCGCAAAAACAGAGACCCCGTCTGGAACAGCGAGTGGATTGTCGCCAACGTCCCGTCGTCCGGATTCAAACTGCGGTGCTGCGTGTATGACGAGGATGCGGCAGATCATGATGATAAACTAGGCAATGCGTATGTCGACGTGGGTTCGATCGGTGAGGGCTGGTCGGGGATCGATGAGCAAACCTTCAAGGTCAAGAAACGTTCCGGTAGCAAACGCGTGTATCTCTTCGGGAATATCGCCGCGTTGGCTTCGGGACGCTTGGACGTAGGTTCCCACATCGTGGTGAGTGTGGAGTATTTGGGGAGAACCCCGGGAACTGAAGGAGCGCAAATGTACACGGTGGGACCGAACTACTGGTTCAAGCATTTCTCGCCCATGATCGGAAGGTTGGCCGGGACCAAGGATGAAGTTCAGAGCCAAAACGGCGGGAAGACCGTCTCTCGCTATAAGTGGGTTCTCCTCTCCGGGCAAAAGTTTCCCAGCCCGTTCCTCTCTCTAACGTCCGTATAGTTTCCAGGCGATTCAGATTCAGCTCAGGGGACCCGTGCCCTCGGAGCTGTACCATCGTTATGTCGAGTTCAGACCTTTTGTTGCGGGGATGTTCACGTCGCAAAGTCTGCGAGGACGGATCCTCAACCGAGCTCTGCACCACCAACATGAACGGATCTACAACTTCGATAGGACGACTCTCCATGATCAATTGCCGTCGCCATGTACTGAGCTTACTCAGAAGTTCCTGGAGTTTGTCCAATACGCCCAAGGAGGTCGGATCTTCACCTATGTCCTCACTCTCGATGCCCAGTTTCGCTTCACCGAGACAGGAAAGGAGTTTGGGATTGACTTGCTAAGCAAGCACACCATGCATAGCAATGTGTCCATCTACATCGCGTATTCGGGGGAGTTTTTCCTTCGCCGGCGCAAAAATCGGCAGAAGCACCAACCCGCCTCGTCGCCCCTCTCGGAGACCGAAATACCGGTGGAGGAATCGCCAGAATCTCCCGACGTCTCCACCGATCCGGACGACTATGAGCTCTACATCGACAATGACAGCGGGACCTACCGGCCGAACGGCCAGTACCTTCCTTTGCTCAGACAGTTTATCATGGCGAACTTCCCTGGCCTCCACGTCACGACTCTGGATTGTCAAGACGACGCTGAGCGGATGGCAGAATTGAAGGATGAGCAGAGGGAGTTCAAGAAGAGAGAGAACGGGCATATGACTTTCCTCCAGCAAAGCAGCACGTCGTCGCTTTCCATCTCGAGTTCCGACGAAGAAGAGCTGGAGGAGCGCAGTGGCCTCCGGACCAAAAAGCGAGGGGAATTTTCCCAAAAGGTGCATGACATGCGCGATGTGAAAGGTCAAATGATGAAGTGGGCCCAAGCCGACGAGTATCGGGCCAAGAGCGCTGGGAATCCGAGCACCAACTCGGGGAATAAGCCGGCTCCAGTTCGGAGGGATCGCGAGGCTCCTGTGAAGCTTGTGAACAACACCACCGTTGACGAACGAGCTGCCGGTTATCATAGTAGTTGAACGCTGACGTCCACATCACCAACCGTGTCCATCGATGGGATTAATACGACCTGGTTTACTGTGTGGATGCTCTTGTTTCACATCCTTTCTGCCATTCTCTTCCTTCTTCTTTTCTTCTTCATTATACCATTTTCTTCTTCCTTTTTCCTTCTTCTTCCTTGTCACCGTGGCCCTTCCTTGGTGTTGTTTTGAATGGTCTTGGGGATTTCCTAGCGACCGTGATATCCTGCCACGCTTGCATTGGGCGTGATTTTCATCCATGATTACCCTATTATTGTTATTTTATTCTTATTATAATTACCCATTCTGCCTACCTCCTGATGATCGTCTCAATCAACAAGTATTCAAGACGAAGCGAACTACCCCCGGGTACTCCGTGTAAAATTGTGACCAACCATCCACATTCTTTTTGACTGGGTCAAATCAACCAGCGAATAATCAATGAGCATCCGATTAACGGATGGGTCATGTCAAACAAGCTAAGTAATAGTTTAAGTAGTCAGCGACTTCCTGTCACAATCGTTCTCCAAGGAGACTCGAACCGCGGCGATGACACTCCCACAACATCAATAATCCCCTCCTTGAAGGTCGCATATCATATATCACATCCTTCTCACTGTAAGCGATCGACACTCGTCGACAATAGCGGACGGACCGGTTGTAGAAATGGTAGATGATAGGTGATCAGTGATTGATCCGGATAGGGAACGGTAATTACCTGCATTCCTCCATAGCACGTGTCCGGACTCCGGAAACAAACCGATCAGTGAAATTAAACAAACAATAAATTCATCCATACGAGACTCTCCAAAATCATGGCGAGTCGATATCAAATTCAATCTCGACTCTGTGTACCGAGTTGAGGCAGCGACCACCTCCATACTTACCTCTACCCAGTGCTCACTAGTAACTTTACCACCGCGCGGGTGACCAGCTAAACTAGCTCCTCCTCCTCCTCCTCCTCCTCTCCTCTCCTCCTTCTCCTCCACCTTTAATCATCAGTTCACCAACCTACCTTGTCAACCCTGTCCCTCTCTCCACCATTTCCCGCCCCAAACTCCTTTTTCCTCCCATCATTTCTTCGCCCACCGATCTCCTCTCCAGCCAGCGGTTTTGTCCTTGTTCTTTCCGACCTGGTCGGCGGTTGGGGCCTTGGAGATAACGATACCCCCCTCTAATTAGCGTTTCCGTCTTCGTTCTTAATATATCCTTGACTCGTTCGCCCTCCTTTCCCTCGGGGGATCATCTGTTCTCTCCAGGACTTGGTCTCGCCCTCGTGTCTTCTTCATCCGTCTTACGCCCCCGTCGGCATCGTGCAGTTGCAGGCCCGGATGCATGCTGGATGACTACCCGCCCGTTACGCTTATCGTCGTTCCAATCCCACCTCTTCTTATCCGACAGTGGGCGCGCAAACCGTCGATGATTACCTCCACCTGTCCCCGTTTTCTCCCCGGACTGTCTCGTTGGAGCAGTGACTCAATAAATCCTTAGATCTGTCACCATGGGGATCGTCGGTAGTCGCGTCGATGACGCCGGGAGCCTTTATTTCAAGGATCAGTCGAGGTGTAGGTCTCACTCAGCCTAGCGCGCCGGGCGGCTTCTTTCCAAATCCCTTGTCGCCTCGTCGCGAGCAATGACTGATCCTTTGTATCTGTAACAGGCACGATCGCATCCGCGGTGATCACGAACGGGAGGGGTCGAGTACTACTAAATATCGTGCCGAACGCATTCCCCGCATCGAGGTACACGGCCAAACGGGAGGTGGGCGATGAGAGTCCGATCGAGTACATCCAGGTATGACCACGGATACCATCGGCGAAAAAAAAAAAAAAAAAAAAAAAAAAAAAAAAAAAAAAAAGAAGTCCCCACCCCCACACCCCCCCCGGCGGCGCCCGGACACAGA